>CM029280.1:600000-897899 GCA_016920895.1 Vaccinium myrtillus
AGTTTATATTTAGGGAAAGTTATTCTGTGAATTCAAAGCTAGAACAACAAAATCTGAATTGGATTGCAGATGTACAAAATTGGAAAAGAAATTAACTCCATTCAAAGGTGAAAATTTAATTGAAGCATCTGTAATTGTGAAAACAGACCCTAACATCTACTATAAACTATACCCAAAACAAAAACCCCGGTATAGCTATATGGTTGATTGCAAAACTGAAAGCAACGAAGCCGAATACTTATGTTCGCCAATGCAGCTGATCATTGGAGTCTTTCCTGCTGAGCAAGGGAAGGACGGGAATCTTCTATACTGTAGCAGCTGGGTCCACCGTGGTCTAAAGGGCTCACCCCTTTGTCTTGGGAATATGAAGACGCAATAGGTATCCTGCCAAGTATCACCAAAGTGAATGCAGATCTAACCAGTTTAGCTCTGCTGAACGGTACATGCCTTCGGCAATGCCCAACTCTCGACGAATAGCCACAACAAAGGTTTGCCGAGCTACCGCCCTTAGAGTCTGGCACGGGCCCGCCCTTGGCGCACACTTACGGCGTACTCCCAAAGAGTATCGCTCAGAACGGTGGTTCGACATGTATCCTTCTCAGCAACTACAACGACACACCGAGCGTGAGCTTCACCGAATTGATGGATCTTGGTAAGCGTCCCGCTCAGAGTCTATGACAGCCCTCTCACCAAGCACTAAATGAAACCGAGTTGATGGACGTTGGTTGTATAGCGCTCAGAAACCTGTCAGGGGCTCGGCACAAGGCGTGTCTGATAGGCCATAAATGGTGCCGGTCAACCAACCAGCATGCTTTGTCTACAGGACCACGTGGTTGACTCCCAAACCAGTTGACCCTCCAGGTGTAGCAGGTGTAACGTCAGCCGAAGCATTGAGCTTGACGTCAGCCGAAGCATAGTATCTGCCCAAGACATTTTGGTCAAATCACATGGGGTGTCAGGTACAGATGGGGCGCGTGGGGCATACGGAGGGCGTGATAGACACGCCCCTCCTTGCCTATAAATACAACACTCACTTAACACACTCTGTATATCTCTTTCTCTCCACATTCAATACCCTCATAACTCACTTTCTCTCTCTAAGTTTTTCAGTCCACTCCACCTTCTCCGGTTACTTACTTGACCGTCAGAGTGCCGTCCCGAACAATCACCGTCCAAGCTTGGCACTAACGCGGTTGTTCAGTGTGCAGATCTTTTCTCAGGCCAGCAACTAATGGATATGAAGAAATACCACATATACATCTGGTGAGCAAAAAAATACCATATTGGGTGGCACTTGAGGCAGCATAGTACGATGTCACAATCAGTTGTGTAAACTTTGGAAAAACAGAATGGATATGAAGGTTTTAGTGACAGGAAAAGCCCGAATCATGCAGTGTTTCCATTGAAATTTAACCTTATGACACAACAAATTCAATTACATGTGCCTCAACTGAAATTTGGATATGGCCAATCTATGAACAAAGGCTGAAGCAAACATACACTAGCTTTCCCATGGTAAGTCTATGGTTAAATTCAGCTGCTCTGGATTATGAATGAGCTATTGAGCTTACCAAGGTCAACAGCTGAATATATCCACCTCAAACACGTTATCTCCTCAAGAAAAAAAGACTTTTCGTTTGCCATTACAGTCAATACAAGTGATCGACAAGTTTAGTTCGTTAGAAAACAATAGGTTTTGTAATTGTTATCTTCTTCTGCGTAATACTAGGTTTGATCACCAAAATCCTTATCCTTTTTCACTTCGACTGTTTATAGTTCTTCGATCATGAGAAAACGTTGACAATGGACTAGATAGGACTAATTACTCGAGTATCTTTTTTGCTACAAATTAATGAACAACTTAACTACTCCCTCGGTCCCCATTTATGGTCCCAATTAGTACTTTTGCTGTCCTAAAAAATTGTCCCACTTCAAATTTAAGTGGGTAATAGTTAATGAATTTCCTCTTTTACCCTTCCATTTTGAAATTACTAGTACTCAAAAAGTAAGAAAAGGTAATGATTGACGGGTAAAATGAGAGAGTAGGTTTTTAAAAGTGCAATAATTTTGTTCTCTTGTTTAGTTGGAATCCCCAAAACGTATACGGAGAGAGTACTTACAATTGGCCAGAAACAAACACGAACAAGACACGAAGAACTAAGAACAAGAAAATCAAATTATTAATCTACAAGAACTAGGAACAAGGAAAAAAAATTCAAACAAATAATGAGATAAAAAGATACAAAACTAGACTTTCCAAAGGGACAATATTCAAATTTCACTTAGGGGCAGGTATAGTTTTCACCAAATTTTTGCTTATTTGACTCCACTTTAAACTTCCTTACGTGTCACAGCCCATTTAAAAGGTATGAAACTTAGAAAAATAAGGGGGCAAAATAGAAACTCCCTAGTTTTCTTTCACAAATCCCCAAAACAATGGGGCAAGGTATGAAAAGTCGTTCGGGTCAATTGTAAATCATTTAGTTATTAATATATACCTACTTTTCGATTTTAATCTACTAATTGTTTTTTTCTAGCAAATCAAAAAAGTGAATTGCTCGTAGTTCAAATATTTGAACCCACTTATCAAAAATCATGGCTCCGCCTTTGTGCACATGGAAAGGACTATGCAAGTAATTGAGTTTTTTTAGTGATTAAGACAATAGAAGCTTGATGAGTGCATTTCAACATCCATAATCATAAAGAAATGGAGCGGCATATAAGAAGTACAAAGGCCATACGCCAACAAGGAAAGGAATCCACTTTGGTCCTTTTTACATGTTTCTGAAAAAATTATATCTTAAAAGTTTTTTTCGGCATTAGTTCAAATTCTATGGTATCCATTTTATAAAAATTCAATATGCAAATTAATTAAGTGATTAAGACAATAGATGATGAGTGCATTTCAACATCCATAATCATAAAAAATCTGGCATAAGAGGGTACAAAGGACACAGGAAAGAATAATCGATCAAAAAACAAAGAGTTTTCTAAATCAATAATTAAGTTACATAATACGTAGAGGGATTAAGTCATTAACAAATAATCAAAGAGAGTAATTTAATCAAACCTTTATTGAAACCATGAATTTGGCTCTTCTTCCATCGATCAGCTTCCTAGATCTTTTAATTTATTTCGTCAATTCACGTGATGTACATGAACAGAATGTGAGCTAGGCTCAAAAATAAATTTGGTTATGTGTCTAGGCAATGTTTAGAGCTCTTACCCAAGAACGACATGTATCAGGGAAAAAGAAAAAAAAACTGGGTTTTTTTTTTTTTTGCCATACCCCAAATATAAGCTTAAATTTGACCTATTGATCGTTACTCAGTCTTGGGGTGGAAACGACCTTATTACGCTACATATGAGGACGTCACATCTTAACTAACATGAAATTGGGCGGGATAGCACTTAAAACATTTTTAAGTGGTTAGTTGACTTAAGAATTTGGGCTGGATACCACTTAATTAGAGACTGGTTTGGGTAAATTGAAAAAACTGGTTTTTTGGTGTTTTTGGTTTTGTCCTTATTCAATTTTTTTTTGCATTTGTTAGTTTTCGGTCGATTTTTTGTGGTTTCTTGGCTTGTCTCGACGAGAGGAATAAAAAATGTATAAAATTATTAGCCAAACTTAAAGTTTTGTGAATAAAGATAAAAAATAATCCAAAAAACTGGTCCTACTTTTCAAGTTCATAGCCTTGTAAGTGCAATGCCTTTATAGGTGCTGTGGGGTATAATTTTACATACTTACCCCGATTTGTAAAATTTTCTGAAACAAGAATGGCTTGATCGTATAAGGCCTTGTTCTCCAATATATTTTAGGTACATAAAATCTCACATTTTATGATACTTCAATCTCAACACATAAAATGTAGAAGTCATTTTATGAGATTTTCATAAAATCCTCCTAAAATCTGTAGGAAAACTACTACATTTTATCGTTGGGAAAACAACTCCATTTTATCACATCTCCATAAAATGCTCATTTTATGAGATTTTCATAAAATCTACCTAAAATCTATTGGAGAACAAGGCCTAAATTGAGATAGCTATTGCTACTGAACGCTAGTACTATTTGTTCCCAAAAAAAAAAAAAAAAACTTCAAATTGTTTTGTGGACCTTCAAAAGTTCATTGTCCTCATGAAGAGTGTAAAGGTAGATCTGATCATGACGACATATCGCCAAAAATCGGTGTCATCGTCATTTAATTCAAATAAGATTCCACATAAATCACAAAAAAATTCAAGCTCATAATATGTAAACAAAACGAGATGAAAACAGAGAGGGGATAAGGGAACCTGTTTGGCTTGAAGCTTTCTTTCAATATTTCCTGGTTTGAAAAAAGATGCATCGGGATCGAAGTGTCAACGTAATGGAGACCAGTACGGAAACCTAACGGTGATACGTTCTCGATGTCCATCGCCATTAAAACTAAAGAGTACGGGTTTCTTCTTTGTGATGCTCTGTTTTCGATTTGGAAATTTACCAAAAGATACAGTTTAATCTTTACACGACGAGATTTTCCGGCACCGTTTTATAGGTTTCCGGCGAGATGAAGGGTTAGGATCAATGCATTAGATGTGAATATACACGAGCTCATGAATATCCACGAGCAATAAGCTCGTGAACATTCACGAGGAGGGCATTTTTGGAAGGAATTAATGAACAGGCTCAATAGGCTATGCGTTTTTTCTGAAATTAGTGGATTGGATCTATTGGGGCATTGTTCACCCACATAGGACCATCCCGGAAGAAGCCCCTTCTTATATTCAATCCATATAATAAAAAAGGCAGGTGTTTCTGGCCAAAAGCACCTGTTGTGCAGCGTGCTGCACACCAAAACTACACAGTTTTGCATTCTTTTGGTTCTTCCCAACTTATCTTCAAGAGCTTTGTTTGGCCCCCTTCTTTTCCCATTTTTTTCATTGCGGCAAAAATGACTACTCCCATAAAGCTACAAAACAGGCACTAATTGTGATAAAAGTTTATCGTAAGTGTAAATAATTTCATGCTCATAAACATTCATAATAATTACGATAACCTTCATTTCCAAATTTCTGCATTCTTGTCCATTATATTTATACATGAAGATTACGATAACCTTTTTATAATTTTAATTTTAATTATTTTTGGCTAACCAGATGTCCGGGTTAGTTTGTGCACACCTTAACTAATTGCAGGGCCCTTAAGGCCATCTTAAGTTAATAACCGGACAAAGCACCAATTAGTGCTTTTGTTTTGTTAGCTAGCTAGGAGTAATTCGTTTTAATGCGCAATAAAAAATTGGGGAAAAAAATTATGTGAGAGCCAAGTGCTCATGATAAGTTTGAAGGAAAAAAAAAGAATGCAAAACTTTCTTTCATCTTTCTCTCAATCTCTCTCCTCTTTCACTCTCCTTAAGTCTTCCCAAAAGTATATAAAGATAAGATAAGGATAACTATGAGATATTCAAGGGTTGAAGATAACTTTTTATTTAGTCCCATGCACTAGAGAACCTTAAGTAAGTGCTTAAGGTTTGAAATACTTATTTAGTACGGGTTTGAACATCCAAGACAAGCATTTATTGTTTTTCGTGTTCACTCATCATAAACCTCTTCAATACTCCCTGTGTAAGTCCCAATTTAATAGTCCTTTTGGGATCTAAGTGCGATTTCAATTGATTTAAGGAAGTCGTTTTTGTGCGCAACAAAAAAAAAAAAAAATTTTGAAAAATATTGTAAGTTTATAAATACAAAAAGAAATTGAGATCTATCAAACAAGATCCATATTGAATTCCCAAAAGTATATAAAGATAAGATAAGGATAACTATGAGATATTCAAGGGTTGAAGATAACTTTTTATATAGGTCCCATTAACCTTAAGTGAATGCTTTTATACTTATTTAGTACAAGTAGCATTACTCATCATATGTATATCAATATAATAAAACAATTCAATTTTTTAACCGACCCATCGTTCATTTTTTTTAATATAAAAACACATAAAGAACAAGTCCAAATTTAACCTACTCCCTCCACTATCTCACATCTCTCTCCACAAATATGAAATTACACCATAATGCATATTCAATCAAATCAAATTGATTTTAGTCTTTTGAACTATGTGAAGATTTCTTTCCATGGTACTAAGTTTGAAAACAACAAGCAGTGCTTTTGCGTACAATTCTATAGCCAGGGTTTGCACATTGAAATTGCATCACTGCAATAAATTGATGGCGATATTATTAGAACATCAAATGAAAGCATATGGGATGAAAACAAGACAAGTAGATAGGAACACAAAGGCAATCAACAACATCTTTTTGGGATGCAAAGGTGGCCAGTCATGTGAAAACTTTCGCCTCCATCACCATGTGCATAAGGGCATGATGGAGTGTAGGCTCCGGCTTCTTTAAAAAGCAGGTTCCATGTTGCATTCGGGTCCTGAGTTGAGAACATGGTCCAAGTAGCAGTGGAATTCTCATACCTACTATGTGTTATGCGATTGAACTTCTTCACATCCTTGTTTTTATTTATGTCATTCCGGTCAATGTCGACAGTGAAGATATCTCCATAAGGCCTCACAGAGTGCTCGAAGAGAGGCAAAGAGGTGGGATCAACAGACACTGCAGCAAGATCCGAAGACACAACGATGCTATTTCCATCCGGACTGAAGAATGGATGGTTCACATGCCCTGCAAGATCACTTGCACTTCCTATCACTCTTACCACCACTGACGGATCGTTCCATTTTACTAGAAATACCGCAAAGTATCCTGGGTCAAGTTTATTGTCAGTTTCTGGTGCACCTTTAGGCTTGTCGCGGGTTGACGAGAATACTATCCAATCTCCCCTTGGGTCCCATTGGCAATGTGTGTCAGTCCAAGGCCCATTTGTTAGCCTTGTTATTGTGCCATCTCCAAACTCTCCTGCTTGTGCGTCATTCATTATGTATAGATTCTTGTGTCCATCTCTTGTAGATCGAAAAACTAATTTCGTCCCTGTTACAATTTCCAACCCAACCGTAAAAATATTGAAAACTACATTATTATTATTATTATTATTATTATTATTATTATTATTATTATTATTATTATTATTATTATTATTATTATTATTATTATTATAAAGGGTCTTTTTTTCATTCAAAAGCATATTATAATGTGTTGCTCAAGGATTGGTGAAACAATGTATAAGGATTTCTTTTATGAATTGAACTTGAAGTGGGGCGCGGTTTTTTTTTTCCTTCTTAAAAAATCGGTAACATGAATATATAGGTAAAAAGGGAAGCCCAATGGCCAAAACAACACAAACAAACACAAATTAAAGCTAGTTTTCAAAAAAAGAAAAAAAAAGCTACTCAACCACATACCCAACCAAAAATCAGAGCCTTCTTACTCTCTTTTCTATTATAATTGCTATTTGGAAAGGAATGGGACTCATTAAGTAAACAAAATATTTAAAATGCTTAATGGATAAAGCTAGTTTTCAAAAAAAGAAAAAAAAAAGCTGGCCGTTCTATTATAATTGCTATTTGGAAAGGAATCAGAAGGAACAAGTAGGAAGTTTACCGTCTGGATTGGTGGATGGGAAGGCATTATTGGAAGCTTTTGTGAGCCGTTTACGAGACTTTTCAAGACGGGCTACGACAGGGATGGCAAAGATGTGCACTACTTGGTCAGCGTGGAAAGAAGGTCCCATGCATACATACAGTATATCCTTTTGCGGATCTTGGTTCCAAACTGGCGAGAAGATGTTGTCCGGACCTTTCGTCTACATAAGCAAAACTCATGAGCTAGATAAATACAATTCCGCATTAATACATACAATATATTCTTGTTATACCTCAAAAACAACACGCAACCCTTGGCTATCGGCTACCCACACGGCCTTGAACTCATTGTCAACGAATGCAAGCTTGGAGCCGTCTTTGGAAAATGTTGGAAACACTCCTGACACCCTAAATAGTCCTATATCTGGATGCGGAGAGTCGAGCTTGTGGAACTGTCTTTCGATATGGTCTCCACTCTGTCACAATGAATTAAGGCTCCTCTTAAGTAGTAAGTGCCAGAAAAGGAATTCAAAGTTTGAAAAGTGGCAGTTGGTACCTTGAGAAGTTCGCTCTTGCAACGATGGTAACCGATGCGCTTCCCACCATCTATCACAAAGGGGTTGAAATGGTCAGCCTTTGGTCTGGTTTTCTGAGTGATTTGTATGTTTTGTTGCGGTCCGGTTGAGTCAAATATCTCAATGTGTCGATACTGTGCTTCTACACGGACATCTCCCAACTTTGATGGCTGGCGAATAGTTGCCACTGCCACTGTGGTGGCGTTGATGGCTGCCGGAGTTCTTGCATCAATTCCGTCTGGGGTCACACGAGAGGTGACACCAGTGCTAATGTCGGCTCGGTACACACCCCAAAAATCGCCATCCTTGCGGTGGAAAAATATGATGTTGTCACTTCCCCACGTCGGCCACCCACCATTCTTTACAACCAACCTACGTTCCATCTCTTTCCCTACGCCACCGCTTTCTACGTCCATCACAAAAATGTCAGTCTTTAGATCTTCGATCTCACCATCCCAACCACCCTTTTGCTTGAATGACGCCACCGCTATCTTCTTTCCGGACGGTGACACTGAGGGGCTTAAATCAGCTTGCTCTGTTGATGCATGCAGAATGAGCAGAAAATCAGCTTTCACTATAAGTTAATCTCAACTTTTACCCATTAACTTTTCAAAACACATTAATTTAGGACAACCCAAAATGAAATTGTCGACACTAAAAAAGGGACGGAGGGAGTACATATAAAATATTATTTTCTTTTATTGTAAAATATATATTATTATTTTTGTTTTTTGATGCTATTTATATATATCTTTATGCATACTAAAACTTTCCTTAGGCTTCTCTCAAATAAATTATTGAAATTCAATTAAAAGTTAATCTCAACTTTGATTCATTAAAAATCTGATCACTAAATTTTTTTCTGCAATATCAAATTTAAAAAAAAGTAAAATTAAAAAGAAGTAGAATTTAAAAAAACTGCATATATTTAGTGAGGCCATTTTTTTGTTTTCTCAGTAATGTATTTCTTTAGTGACAAGTTTTATTTTTTTTTGCCACTAAACAATAATCTTTAGTGACAATATTTTTGTTTTTGTCACCAAATATAGCTTTTTAGTGACAACATTAATTTATTGTCACATACTATAATATTTTAGTGACAGCTTCACTATTGTCACTGAAGGTATGATATTATTTTATGTTCATCACCAATAAAATAAAATAAAAACATATATCTGAGTTAGTTCTACGTAGAAATTAATAGCGGTAGCAGTAAAAGAATGACAGAGGGAAGGAAGGAAAGAACCTGATGGGGTGAGGCGGTCGGTTTTCCCGGTCTTAAGATTGGTTTTATAAACGGCAGTCCAGGGCTGACGACGATGTTTAGCGGGATCCTTGGTGGTGACATAGACGAGATAATCACCGGCAATGCAACCACTGTCTTCCATGCGAACACCATTGAATGTGCCGAAAATGTCAGCGAAACTGTAGACTTTGACTGTGGGCGGGTTGTCATTGAAGCGGAGAGCTATGTGAAGCGTTTCGAGGTTGCCTCGTTCGGAGACGAAAACCATGCCCGAGAGACGACCTGAGTTTACATCGGCCTCTGTGCCTTGGGAAGCCAATTTTGGGCGCTTCAGAATTGTCTTGAGAGCCGCCGATGGAATGACTTGGCCGTTGTAATTGTAGGACTCTCCGTCAGTCATGTGAAGCTCATCTTGCTTCGAGGTCGGTTGTTCCGGGCACGAGAATATGTCCAGCGGCACCGGTGGTCGATACGTTGCGAAGAAGGCAATGCTACCTCTTTTCACTGGCTCCATCTACGATTTCTTTCTTTTTTCGCCCTAGGAAAATAGAGTATATTTTAGAGCAACTCAGCAAAGACTCCACCAAGAAAATTTGTAAAATTAAAATCAAGAGAATTGAACAAAGAATTTAATTTGTTGAAATTGAAAAGACTGTTCTAGACTCTGGCCTGATCAATAATTCAAGAAAGAAATAGAGAAGTAGTAGCGTATATAAAAAAAAAAAATAAAAACACTGGATCGAGTAATTTCCAAATTGGTTCCTAAATAAAAAAATAATTAAATAATCACTTGGAATGATCTCTTAAAATCAATCAACCGTCCCAGAAGGGGGAAAAAAAAAAAACATTACATTTGTACAAGCCATTAAAATCTCTGTAATATTTGCAGAGAAATCCACCGGATAAAAACAAAGGGATTGACTGTGGGGTGTGTGTGCGTGTGTGTATGTGAGAGAGAGAGAGTCAGAGAGAGAGATGAATGCCTACTGATAATTGAAGGGCTCTGAAGAGTGAAGACTGTAACCTCTGCTGTATACAGGAATTGGAAATGCAGGAAGCTTTAAAGGACATTAATGGACTATTTAAAATAAAGAAGATGCCGACTTGCTTTAAATATTACTCCGTACTTTATATCCTCCTTCAGTGGGTCTTCTCCTTGGGTAATTAAAGTTTATAATAATGAAAAATTGTTGGGATGATGCCAACTTCTTATTGAAAAGTGCACCAAAGGACACGGGGTTGCTGTTGTGTAGTATTTGCATGATATGTGTTGTGCATCATCTGAGCCGTCCGTTTCGATGGGCGATTCAGATTTCAACTCGTTTGGCCTAAATTTTTTTGTAGTTTTGACCGAGTATTTTTTTAAGCATTATAGTAAATTGGTCTGGTTATGTCTTTAATTATTTATACAATAAAAATAATTTACAGGTGGAAGTGGACCAATTAGGTTTATGAAAGTCATGATTAATATGAATTTTTATCTCATTCTTCACATCTAACAAACCTGGTTTTGGCATCTAATTAATTTGTTCTTATTATAATTAGGAGAGTTGTGAACAGCAGGCCATGTGCTTGATACTCGTAGTTGACTCTGCCAAGGGTTTGAGTTACTTATGATCACAAGCCATCTGCAAGGATGTAAATCTTGACTTCTATTCAAAATTTGAGATTCTGGTTAAACTCCTTTACTAGCAATATTTTTTTTCACTCACAGGTCCGATTTTCCCTCAGGCATCATCGCACCAAAAGAAAATTCAATTATTTTGGCACCCTTCCTGTACTAATCATTATTGTAAGGAGACTTGTATATAGCAGTAGGAGATTTTAAATTACAATTTTAGTTGGTTGCTTGCCTTATATATAATTCAATGAGTTTATTGGGAGCATGCGCAGGTTGGATCCAAATAAATTATTGGTTTTTTAAAAAAATTGGTTAAATTTAAAAAAATTGGCTAAATTTAAAATTTTGGTTTTTTGGTTTTTTTTCGTTTTGTCTTTATTCAAAAAAAAATTGGATTTGTTAGTTTTGTGTCAAGATTTTGTGGGTTTTGGATTTATCTCGTCGAGACGAATCCAAAGAGTATATAATTATGATCAAAAGTAATAGATTTTTTAATAAAGCCGAAAATAAACCAGTTTTTTGGATTATTTTTTCGTCTTTATTCACAAAACTTTAAGTTTGGTTAATAATTTTGTACTTTTTAAATTCCTCACGTCGAGACAAGCCAAGAAACCACAAAAAATCGACCGAAAACTAACAAATGCAAAAAATTTTTGAATAAGGACAAAACGAAAAAAATCAAAAAACCAGTTTTTAAAATTTAGCCAAAGGAGGAACCAAGTATACGAAAAACACAAACAAAATTACCCCTTCTAAACGTCAATAATATAGTTACCATCCGGGAAATGATTTTCACACCCCTCATTTTACAATCCACACCCCCTTTTTGTCTTTATCTTACATGAATTTACAATATTTAAAATTTAAGACAATTTAAAAAGATGTATGAAAAATGTGTATTTTCCAAAAATACAGTAATTAATATTGTAAAATGGGAAGTGAAAATCATTCTCCTTACCATTTTCCAAATATATACAGTAATTAATAGGCGGTACTCAGTATATTCCAAAGTCCAAACACAACCTAACGTCTCCTAACGTCCCAGTAATTCAGGAAGGCCCTTCCGTCATTTCAATAAAAATTAAAAATTCGGTTTTAACCCTGGTCAACTTAACCAACCAGAGTCGCAGGAGCGTCGGTAGCCTTGTGGGGTCTTTACTTTACTTTACTCTAAACATAAAGGCAAACCAATATCCAACTGGACAAATACATCTAGATATATAGAAAGATATTAATATTTTTATTACTTTTAAGTGCAACACACATCTGTGGTCTTTTTTTATAAGTGAATTCTGTGGTCTTTTTTTTATAAGTGAATTGTATACTCCATTTAGCGAGCCGTAACAAGATAATGCTGCTCAAATTAAAAAAAAAAGGCCGAGAACACACATATAGTCAAACAAGTGTCCAACTGGAGAGGAAAATCAAGAGACGAGATATTTAAAACTTAAGTTAGTTTCAGGGGCAAGATATGGCATTTTTCATGAATAAATTTTATATTAAAGTCATAACAGGAAAACTCCCAAATTCAAGAAGGCCAAGAAAATATGAAGTAAAAACCAATGTCAAATTGAATATTGAATAGGTACATTTATCCAAAGTAAACACACCAGATTATGGAGAAGATAATTCTTCAAGAACTAATTAAAATTGATCTTCAGGACCAATTAAACTCTTTTTCAATATTTCTTATTTCCATTGAAAACTGAAGAATAAACCTCCCATGTATAGGTGAAGGTTCAGGGGCTAGCTTGCAAATAAATAAGTTTGAGGAGCCTGGACTGCAATTAGAAAACACTGCCCATGTGGGTGCACACAGGCAATGTGGGCTTCCATCAATATCAAACAAATCAATCTTTTTTTTTTCTTTTTTTTCAGTTTGCGATAATGTTTAGTTGTATTTGTCTGGTTATATCTAAGAAATCTTTTTTTTGTTTTCGATCGGAAACAAGTTTTTTTTTCTTTTTTTTTCTTTTTTCTTTGGTCTATGTCCAAAAGGCATCTCTAAAATCTCTGGAACCTCCCTGAGAGGGTAATTTACTCAGATTTTTATTCTTTTGGGATTTGTTTTTTTTGAGCCTTTTGTGATTTTTCTAGTCTCTGACTTTAGTTCAGATTGCTAAGAGTCTTGCAATGTGTTTTTCGCTCACCGAGATGTTAGGGCTTTTGAAGCTTATGATTGTGAGAGTATTTGCTCAGAATTTTGACGTGTGAGGCTATGGAATTGTGTGTCAATTTTGAATACAACGGTGCCTATTTATAAGGCTTGGAAAGGAGAACTCTATCTAAAAAAGTCCCGACCTTGCACATTACGTTAATTTCTTTAACGTGATAATGGGGAAAAAAAAAAATTTTAATCGGGCTCCATCCGGTAAAAAGGATTTTCTTTGGTAGTAACCTTAATAAAACAAAATATCTGGAACCCAATATTTTGGTTGAGTTTGAAAGAGTTTGCTTGTTTTGATATTGAACTCAAAACCCAAAGCATTCAGATTTGAGAGTCTTGCACTCGGATATTTTCGCTCAACAAGATGTTAGGGCTTTTGAAGCTTATGATTGTGAAAATATGTGCTCAGCTAATTTTTTATGGATGTCTACAATTTGATTTTTTCACCTTGTTATTTTCTATCTTTGCCTTTCGTGTAGGGGGAGAGAGAGAGAGAGAGAGAGAGAGAGAGAGAGGTCTAATTATTAAATGAACCCGGAGTACAGCACGTAGTGTTTCAGAACACTCTAACACCACACATTCTTGTAGGGTCCAAGACTAAGTGTATGAATTTCACATAAATGTGTGGTGTTGAGTTCTTGGAGCGTGTGATGGAGCCAAGGCTAGCAAAGGCCAACAAGAACAGCAGCAACCACCAAACTACAAAGAGATCGAAGATGGGATCAAGTAGCTTCCAAGTCATCTGTAAGTGGCGGTTCGTCCCAGAAAGGGGAACCTTACAAAGCCCAAACAGCCTACACCTTACGAGACTTGTAATTTATTGAAGTACAAAAGAAAAAAGCAAAAAGGAATTCATTCATGCATTCAACGGCGGCTTCTATTGAGTATGTCGTCAATGGATTTGAGAGACTGAATCTGCAGCCAAGTGCTTCCCCTGTGCGTGATATACCCCAAAGCCCATTTTGGCAATTCAATTGCCGCCTTGATTCCTTAATTTCTCCACTAACCAAATAAGGTAAAGGCTAATCACAGCCATGATGGATTTGAGAGACTGAATGGCCGTTTGAATATAGCCGTCTGGATATTTCTCCTTTTCTGCCGCGAGTTCTTGCTTCACATCCTCGGCCACCGTGGGCAGTGGCTTGCTGGGATCTTCGACAAATGACTTGGCTTGCTCAAGGTATGTGTCCATACGCGGAGTGGCAAATAAGCGCAGCTTTTCCACATCACCTCTTGCAGCGAAACGCTGGCGCTCATGGGAAGTTTCAGAAGAGAGTGCAAAAGAACGACCTTGCTTATCGTAGATGTCTTGTGATTTCATGAACTCCATGAGCTGTTGCAGCTCAGATATAAGCATTTCAATCAACGGGTTAGACTGATCAAGCAAGTTTTTGGCTTCAAGGAGCTTCTTTTGAGCATCCACCAGCTTCTTGTCGTCAGCCATGACTCTTGCTGCTTTCATCATCTGTGCAGTCCGGACACGGTTCACCTCAGCCATCACCTCCTCCCTCTCTGGCTCCACTGATGTCCCGACGCGGGTTACGTTAGCCACTAGAGGATTGGCCTCAAACAGTTTCCCCTCACCAGCACTGCGCAATGCATACATATCCATTATAGATATATTTATCAGATGGAGTCAAATTAACCCAACATACAAAACATATAGTATAATTTATATATACTAGTAGTAAATGCCGGGATTTGTTACCACCTGTACGTGTAATTGATTTCAAGAACATCCGCGCCCACCCGACTATTAACAGCAGGGAGATCAAGGTCCACTATGACCTTGCGTAGCTCTTTGGCGTAGAGATCGCCAAACGAAATAGTTACAGAGCCGGCAGTATCGTCCTTGGATTGTGGATAGTTTCCAGCAGACACCTTCTCAATTGTCGAATCTTGTTTTGTGACGGTCAGCTTCAGGTCCTGAGCAACCACGCTGAGAAGCCCAGCCAAACACTGGGAAAATGCAATGCTCAAGTTTTTCTCGTTTTGAACATCTGAGAAAGTTCCTCCAGAGCTGTTTTTTGCGACGGCCGTGAGCACCTATCGAACGAGTACACATGAATGAATTAGTGAAAGTAGTCATACAATTTTTGCAATATTTAAGGGTTATTTCAACGTACGTCCGGATCGTAGTCTTGGCCAAAACCGAATGTGAATACGGGCACCTTGTCTACCGAAACCTCGGTAGCATCACCATAGTTTTGATCACCGTCGGACATAAGCATGATGCCAACTGCGCGCCCGCGGGTAAGCTTGCGGTCATTGAGCACTTGTAAGCCCGTTTGAAGGCCAGCAGCAATGTTTGTGCCACCACCGGCAGCTAAAGCTTTGACCTTATTTTCAATCTCCGTTTGAGAAAGCTCAGTTATCTGGCGCAAAGGGCACAACCGCTCGGAGCGGCGAATGTGACAACCGACAAACGATCAATGGGGCTAAGTTTCTTGATCACGAATCGCGTGGCAATTTTCATTTTCTCTATCTTGTCTCCATCCATGCTCCCGCTGACATCTAAGACCATCACAAGATCCAATCCGCGTCTGTCGCTGCCGGCTCCTGCCCCCGTGAGCTCCAGCATCACCTTGAATTTGCATTTTTCCAGTGGTGCCTCATTCTTGTTGATGATTCTCAACGATGTTTTCCCAGCTCGGAATGGTTCATGTGTTTTTCCTGAAATATGCCATCCCGAACGCAAAGTAATTCTAGTATGCTCTATATAATCTTAAGAAGTACAACTAATTAGCTGACACGGGAGGGAGGAGCCAATTAACTAAATTAGGATCGACCAGGTAAGATTTACCATGATTTACATATGGAAAAATAAATAGAATTGGATGAATACTCATAAACTGACTGTCCATTAGAATCAAATTTTTTAGTGCTTAAAATGAATGAAATCGTAAAATGATCGTTCTACTTCTTCTATCAACAGAGAAACAAACTAAGAAAAGTACATAATATAAACCTGAGTCATCTGGGATTGCTTTAATCGGCTCATCATCGTTGAATGTCATTTTCCCAACAAAAAATTAAACTGATACTCTGCTCTCTGCTCAACTTTCAACCTCCAATGTTAAAAGACTTAAATGTGGACTTAGCAGAGGTGGTTAGGGCAAGATTGAACATTTTGAAATTTGGGGTAAGCATCAAATATTTTGATCAAGGGTGTTCTTTTTTCTTCATCATGGTGAGTCTCGACTTTGTCCCAATAAACAGCGGGCCATCCCGTGGTTTCCGTATGGTCAAACTTTGGGTGCAAATTACTGCATTTCAAAGCTCCTCCGAGGTTTGGGTAAACCACGTGGTGAGCCCATAATTGTAGAAGACCTTATTACAAAAACTTTTTAAAGGGTTGTTGATTTCGGTTATCCAAAAAAAAAAAAAAACTTAGAGGACGTGACATCATGAAATTGGGCTAGATCATAGCACCTAAAACCTTTTTAAAGGTTTAATTGGTTGACTTGAGAGATTGGACTGTGTTTCTACCAATCTTCCATCCTCTTTCACACTCACAAAAGGCCAAAGATTATACAGTATATATTAATAACGTGATCACATGGATTTGGTTTAATTAATTTCCACCAATCTTCCATTCTCTTTCACACTTACTAAACTATTTTTGGCTCTTCTTCCATGGATTCGCTTCCTGGCCCTTTTATTACGTCAATTCACGTGATGTACATGAACAGCACGTGAGCCAGGTTCAGATATAAGTTTGGTTATGTGTCTAGGCAGTGTTTAGAGCCCTTACCCAAGAACCACATGTAACTGAAGACAAAAAAAACTTTTTTTTTTTTGTCTTTGACATACCCCAAATATAAGCTTAAATTTGACATATTCATCATTACTCGTAGAGTCTTGGGGTAGAAAAGACCTTATTACACTATATAAGAGGGCGTGACATCTTAACTAACATGAAATTGCTTGAGAATCTCAACTCCGATCGATGCAACTAAGCAATAAATATTTGACATTAATAAAAATAATTTTGACATTATCAGCATCCTGTAGACAATTATGAAAAGTTATATTCAACCAAAGACTTGCAATCTTTTTTTCCATTTGGATGTTTTATGCTCCTAATGAAAGTCTTCTTATTTTTATGGAAGGATTCTTCCTGGATACTTTCTTACCCTTCCAACAAAATAAACTCCTAAATAATTATAATTCATTGAGGTTCCAACTTGCACTTGCTCCCTATTTTATTTTATTTTATTTTATTTTATTTTATTTTATTTTTAAATCTATGGATATGCTTCCGACAAACTCAACGAATTACATAAGGCAAGCCACCGACTAAAGTTATTGTGTGCCAGTACTTACTAGCAAAATCAATTAAATAATAGTGTAGATGAAACTTCAGTAAATGCTAATTTACTACTTTGGCTTAAAAGCCAAAAACTAGATTATTGGATTATTCGTTTTGTCTTTATTCAAAAAAAAAATTGCATTTTTTAGTTTTGCGTCAAGATTTTGTGGTTTCTGGATTCCTTTCGTCGAGACGAATCCAAAGAGTATAAAATTGTGGTCAAAAGTAATAGTTTTTTGAATAAAGCCGAAAATAAATCAAAATAAACCAGTTTATTGGTTTAAAGCCAAAATCCTTAATGTTTTGCACCTATAAAACCACCACGAGGTGTTCCAAGGACTTTCTCTACCACACGTTAGTGTACGTTTTCACTATCAAGTGTTTAGACCCATAATGTGTGGTAGAAAAAAGTTTTAGAGCACCACGTAATGTTGCTCTAAAAGTACTAAATAATCTCTCATTTGTATGATGACGAATTGCAATTTTAAAATTGCTTGAGAATCTCAACTCTCGATCTAAGTAGTAACTATTTTAAATGACATTGGGTTTCATGACCTGTTTGATTTTCAATGTATCAAATGAGTGTTGGTCTCTAATGTACCGTTTACAGATATCAAGTTCCTAACTTTTGAAATTTGTGTTTAATAGGTCTCCAACACCATTTTGAATCTACAAGTATACTTAACAAAAAAAATAAGAATAAAAATCGGCATTTTGGATCTTATGTTTCTTGGCGTTTTTGAATTTGGGTGACATTACCGTAACGGTTTGTTAATCACTTGGAGTATGAAAAAGATCATGAAAAATGTATGTTTTGCTTTGATCGAGGCAGGCATCAATTACTATTATTCTTTGTACGTACGATTGTTTTCAAGGAAAGAGTAATCTACTTTTTTTTAATTATATCTAATTTCACTATTTTTAAATGCTCCTCCACTGTGGCCGGCCCAATTGAAAATGCTAGCGCCTTGTTCGGATAAACTCTCAACGAGATTTTCAAAAATGAGCCTTGAACACTTTTAGAAAATTGACTTTATCCTTCTCTTGGAATTCCCCATAGTCACCCTAGCCCCACCCCAGCCCTTCCTTACTGTTGAAAGGCAAAACTGGGCCAGTAGGCCCCCACTCCAAAACTCAACTTACACAGTGCGTTGTTCTCTCTCTCTCTCTCTCTCTCTCTCTCATAAAGAGGTGCATGCACCCAAAACTAGAAAATTAATGCATTCCCATTCATGACAGCTATACTAGTACTGTTCTCGTAATCTTTGCATATATATATACCCAAGTCCAGGAACTAGAAAATTAATTTTTTTGCATTCCCATGTGTTGAAGGTGACAGCTGCGTGGATCAAGCCCTTCCCGGTATTTTTTTGAAGTGGAAAACACCTTTGAACACATTGGACGGCTCGGATCATGCAAAAACATTTTCTAAATGCTCCAAAACGCTTCAATCCGGGATTTTCTATACCGAAAACTTCTAATCCGGACTCGGATTGCGCAAATTGAATTTGGAAAATCAAAGCCATCAATGTGTTCGAAAGTATTTTCAAGGGTCTACGCGGGAAATCTTCAAAAAAAAAAATGGGAAGGGTTTGATCCTAGCGGTTTTCGCAAAAAATGTAAATATATAGTTTTTTTGCGGCGCTGACAAGCCCTAGGTATTTTTTTAAAGATTTCGCATGAACCCTGAAAACACCTTTCGAACACATTGGCATTAGAATCGTCAAAAAATATTTGGATCATGGAGGTCCGGAAACGGGAATCCCGTTTTAGAAGTGGAACCTATATAACTTCTAGTCCACACCTCCTGAAAATAAGAAAAAATTGATTTTTTTGTGTTGCAAATTATTTTTGGAAAATCGAGTCGTCAATATGTTGAGAAAAGAGTTTTCAAGGGTCCATGAGAAATTTTCAAAAACAAATACCGGGAATGGCTTGATCAAGAGAAGTTTTCTCAAAAACTGTAAATATAAAAATTTTGCGAAAACTGCTTGGATCAAGCCCTTCCCGGTATTATTTTTTTTAAGATTTCCCGCGTGGACCCTTGAAAACACCTTCTGAACACATTGGACGGATCGGATCGTCAAAAAAATGTTTGGATCATGGAGGTCCGGAAACGGGAATCCCGTTTTAGAAGTGAACTCTCTCTCTCTCTATATATATATATATATATATATATATGTGTGTGTGTGTGTGTGTGTGTGTGTGTGTGTGTGTGTGTGTGGAAGGCTGGGAGTAGATGTGGGAATTTATTATATGACACGATAACACGATCCGAACACGACACAAAATTACTGGGTTAGTGTTGAATATTTCTGACACGACAAATGTTCGGCACAAAATTACTGGGTTAGTGTTGAATATTTCTGACACGACAAATGTGTTTTCGTTATCTGAAAATGTAAATTGTAGTTTGCAAATTATAACTTCTTTAGCATTCACTAGAAAATTTATAACTATAGTAAGGTTGCTTCATATTTGGATTATTAATTTCTTTAAAAATTGTGGGGTCACACACCTGCGATACACTTAAATTACGCTTCAATTAATAGGTTCTGTGGAAGTCAGTGACTCCGCCCATGTGGCCCCTATCCATAATTTTTTTTTTTTTTTTTGATCCGCCCCTATCCATAATTGGCTCTGCCTCTCACTGGGTGAGAAATAAACAAAGCTATTTCCATTATTGTAAGTTATTGCCGAGTCTCAGAAAGGTTTGCGATTAACTCGCTCAAAAAATCTATGTAGAGTCAACTACTACGTGTTAAGGGCATTCTTATCTGAAGCACCAAAATTTTCACCAAATTTAACTTTTTTGAAAGACGTCAAGATTTTCATTCAACAGCCATACGGCATCGATTACATCAAATAACAGGACTGAGACCAAAACTACTAACCAATGAAATAAGCACGGCATAAAAGCACACTGCTGAATGGCAAAAAGACACTGCGCTCTTAGTCAAGCAGACCTAACACCTACGGGTCGGGACTATGAATCCTATCACAAGTTAGCAGTAAAGAACCACACAGGTTCCCAGCTCAGACCATAACACAGTGAAGCACATATGCAATCAAGTAAAAATTCCAACATAACAGAATAAAATCTACACCACGGCGTGGAATACCGTTGAGCCACGCCGGCACTTCTTTTGGTGCAGGCTCTCGCTGACACGCAGAGCTTTGGATGTAGTTTGGTTCCACCTAAACCACACCCACGGCGAGCAATAAACCACGACGAGGAGCAGATGTACAATGAACGCGCAACATCAACAAGCGAAACAAACAAACAGAAACAAATAAAACGAAAATAAACCAGATAATCTGGACTCAGAGGGCAGGTACCGCCGGCTCACTCACTGAGTTGCCTCACTGAGTTGGTTCGAAAGCACCGAGTTGCCCCGAGTTATCAGACCATCCGCTTCTCCGGAGTGAGGACCGAACTCCAAGGCCAGCCGCCCGTGGATCTGGAGCTTTATTGCCGGAGGGGGCCAAACCACCAAGGTTCTACCTATTGCCGGATCTACCGAGGAGGTGGTAGTGTAGATCGGAAAGGGGCGGGTTTGGATGACGGATGGTGGCGATGGAGATGGGTGTGGATGATGGAGATGGAGATGGTTGCTATACGGAGATGGAGATCTGGTTGTGGATGATGGGAGGAGATCGGTGGGGCTGGAGGTGGATGGTGGAGCGGCGATGGGTGGAGCACTGGTGGCCGGCAAGTGTTCTAGGCGGGGGGTGGGGCGCGAGGGCGGCTACCCCACCCCCAAACAGCGGGCAAACGGAAAAGGTGGGAAGGGGGGGAGAAGGAGATGGAGAAAAGGGGGGAAGAAGGAGGTGGAGTAGGGAGAAAAAGGGGGAGAAAGAGCCGGAGAGCTGCCGGCAAAAAAGGGTAGAAAACCCTAGAAAATCTAACTTTCTAGAGAGAGAGACTCTAAGGCAGTAGCAGGCCCGGAGCTTCCAATGACTACCAAATTTAACTTTAAAAACACTTTTTATAAATTAGCTAGTCATTTTATTAAAAACTCACAAAATCAGACTCTCTATTTTAACCTTAATATATTAAACTATTCCCCTCAAATCTATTAAAAAAAACAATCTCCAGATAAGGATGCCTATTTCGATACAGAAAATTGAAGAAAGTGAAGTACTGTGGCCACGTGTCATGACTGCCCCCCTCCCCTCCTTTCAGCCATTAAACACTTCACCCCCTCCACACACACGCCGCCACGTGTCCCCTACCCCCTCCCCCCTCCCTTTTCTCCTGTTTCTGACGCCAATGCAGCCGGGAATAATAAAAAAATTACTTGGTGCGTGAACAGTACCGCACCAAATTTGGTGCGGTACTGTAGCAAAAATAATTTGATGAGGTAGAATAGAGAGCCTGATTTTTGGGGGTTTTGGGGGATTTGGCTCCCTATTTTAACTTCAAAGTTAAATTAGGTAGTCAAATGGGGATGCCCTTAAATGCTAAGAGCATTCTTACCAGGAGCACCAAAATTTTCACCAAACTTAACTTCAAAAACACCTTTTATAAATTAGCAAGTCACTTTATCAAAAAATCATAAAATCAGACTCTCTATTTTAACTTTATTATATTAAACTATTCCCCTCAAAACTATAATAAAAAAATTTAAAAAAAAAAAAAAATCTCCCTAAATCTAATCTCCCCGCCTGGGGAAATGATTTCGGTACAGAAAAGTCTCCCTTAGCCATTAAAATTTCGCCACGTGTTATACCCCTCCCCTCTCTCCTGTTCCCCTCCCACCCCTCTCTCGGAAACCAACGGACAATAGCCATTAAAACCAACGGAAATATAAGTGATGCGTGAACAGTGCCGCACCAAATTTGGTGCGGTACTGTAGCAAAAATGATTTGAGGAGTGAGAATAGAGAGGCTGATATTGGGAGTTTTGGGGGGTTTGGCTCTCCATTTTAACTCAAACCAAATGAGGATGCTCTAATGCCCAGTTTTCTTGGTGTTTTTGCTCTCAACCACATAGCCTGCTATAGGCTATATATATACAAGTCTCCTTAAACAAAGAACAAATTAATTAGAAGTCAAAATTAATAAACTAGTAATATTCATGCTTTCACATTCATGACAGCTATACTTGTATAGTTGTATGCACATATTTGTGCTAGTACACTGCTCAGTGTAATCTTTGCTGACGTAATCTTTGCATATATTCAAAGGGGGAGTAGAAGTGGAAATTTATGACATGACATGTAACGCCCCGAAAAATGAGTACGTTAATAAATAAATTTCAAATTGTATTTAAAAGAAAATACCAACTTCATTAAAATTCCAGAGAATGCTTAACAAAAATTTTAACGAAAACTAAAAATAAACCAACTTATTACAACTGACATAAACTGAATTCGAACATTGTTTGAAAAACTTAAACATTTATTTTTAAAAAAAATCCAACTGAAATAAATGACAGAGTCATCTAGCTAAATTTTACTGATAAAGCCATGGGTCTGCCACCTGATTGTCATCTAGCTGCTCCATCACCTCGAAATTAGCAGAAGGCTCTTCATCTCCTTCGATCTGTACTTGGCGTTGGGGACGCTAGAGCCACAAAAAGTAGCACCGTGAGTGGTAAAATTACACTCAGTAGGGTGCCCAAAGCTATCCGGCCCGTTACTAAAGTATGCTCATTCAACATTTAACAGCATTTATAACACATAACAAGGAGATTTAATAACACAAACAATAAGTGCTCAAGAGGAAATACTTAAATAATTCAATAGTCATGTACTCAATTTCCATTGTAACTCCGTTATCAATTCCGTTGATCAACAATTTGATATCATTTTCATCTTTCGATTCATACTTTTCTTTTCCTCAATCACGCAATATCCATCATCGGCTTCCACCCACAGTATACCTCAGGTACCCGATCACACAGCAAAACTACCTCAGGGTATACTGTGCATGGCTCACGCCCGGTCACATCACCACCACCAATTTTTATCCGGCATCGATTCCCACCCACAGTATACTTCCAGCGCCCGATCACACAGCGAAACTACAAAAAAGTATAATCTGTACATGACTCAAGACCCATACCGAACACGTCCCAACCCCAAATATCGCGATTAAATTTGTTCATCCTTATACTTTAAACATTTCAATCACTACGTACTTACCAATTGGGTTCATACATCACGTGGGTTATTTAATATAACATGTAAAACGAGAAAATTGCCCAATTTACTAAGAATAGAAAATTAACTCCATAAATCACGAGATTTTACAGAAACATCAAACTTTACACTACGAACAGATTATGTGTTTTACTCGGGTTCTAATTCCTTCATTAAGGGAGTCGAAAACGGATTTTAAGATTAATTTGTAATCTGTCTCGAGTTTCAGTACAACAGAAACTTTGAAAAATCATATTAAATTCTACGTAATTAGGATCGAGACGAGTTCTATATGAAAGTTGCTTAACTTTTGAAGATGCTGAATCGACTTGAAAGATGGCCGAAACTGCCAAACAGAATACAATGCACGAGAGAACTCGTTTTTCATTGTTTCAATCTCGTTTTACGCCTTCGTTATCATAACGATTCGACTTACTATCATATTTACATATTATTCATCTCACGTATATTCTTACACATTTATGAATGCATGAATTAACGTAAACAACAAAACCTAAGTAAAAGTTAAGCTCTCAAAACCCTACCTCTCCTCCGATGTTTTAGCAAAATAAAACCGGTGATGAACTCAAGGATTGCCGGTTGATCAACGACCAAACATAACAGGAATTTACAGCTAAAATTGAGAGAGAGAGAGAGATTGATTTAATATTGAAATTGAGAGAGAGATGTGGGTGTGGGAAATATATCGTAAGAGAGTTTTGTAGAAAGTGGGAAACTAAATAAGAGAATTTTAAAACGCGTGGGATAAGTGGAGAGATAAACTAGAAGTTAAAAATTAAAACTAAAAGGATAATGAGGTGCAACAAATAAAAAGAATAAATAGGAGAGAGGGAGATAATTGTTGGTGAGAATAAATGGGAGAGATAAGAGAGAGAGATATACACAAAGAGAAGATAAATAGAGATTCTGTTTTCTTTTAAAACAATAAAATCAAATCCAAACAAAGCATGTTTATCTTCTTCTTTTTTACTACGTATTTATCTATTTGTTAGGGAAATACAAACTACAATTTATATACATATATATATATATATCACTAATAGATAATCATCTAGTAGTTTTTTTTTTAACTGAATCATCTAGTAGTTGAGGAGAACTAACTAACTACTCCAATTTATCCCTTAACCACAAATAATTAAATTACCCTTATTATTTCTAATATATATATATATAGGTTCCACTTCCTATCCGGACTTTTCATTTCCGGACCTCATGATGCAAACATTTTTTTGATGATAAAACTGCTTGGATCAAGCCCTTCCCAGTATATTTTTTTGAAGATTTTCCGCGTGGACCCTTGAAAACACCTTCTGAACACATTGGACGGATCGGATTTTCCAAAAATAATTTGCAACACAAAAAGACTAGAGTGGATAAGATACCCAATTCCTAATAAAAAAAGACTTAATTAATAGACTAAGTGAAGCAGTAATATTTTCAAAATTTGATTTAAAAAGTGGATTTTGGCAAATCCAACTACATCCCAATGATAGATATAAAACTGCCTTTACTATGGATGGTGCTGTCCCTAAAGAGACAACATCCATGTTGTCCCCAATCTGGGCTGTCTGTGCTCGTCAATGGACGGCTTGGATTTGTTTGGTAGCGAACGGTTCGGATGTGTTTGGACAAGATGTGATCCGAGCCGTCCATCGCCAAGCACAGACGGCCCAGATCAGACAACATGCACCCCGGATCCCTTTACTACGAGGTAGCTATGAAATTGTTAGGGAAAATTCAAACTACAATATTATGCACACAACTAATTATTTATGGTCTATTAATAATTAATGAAAACCGGGTCTTTACATGACACGATAAAACGACCCGAACATACATGACACGAATTTTGCGGATTAGTGTGAGTATTTTAGAAAAAGGAGTTTAATAATAATTGAATTTTCTTTTGGTGCGATGATGCCTGAGGGAAAATCGGACCCAACCAGTGAAAAAAATATTGCTAGTAAAGGAGTTTAACCAGAATCTCAAGGGAAAATTTTGAATAGTGAAAAAAAATATTGCTAGTAAAGGAGTTTAACCAGAATCTCAAATTTTGAATAGAAGTCAAGATTTAAATCCTTGCAGATGGCTTGTGATCATAAGTAACTCAAACCCTTCGCAGAGTCAACTACGCGTATCAAGCACATGGCCTGCTGTTCACAACTCTCCTAATTATAATAAGAGCAAATTAATTAGAAGCCAAAACCAGGTTTGTTAGATGTGAAGAATGAGATAAAAATTCATATTAATCATGACTTTCATAAACCTAATTGGTCCACTACCACGTGTAAATTATTTTTATGGTATAAATAATTAAAGACGTAACCAGACCAATTTACTATCATGCATGCTTAAAAAATACCCGGTTAAAACTACAGAAAATTTTTAGGCCCAATACTACAAAAATGGTTAAAGATGACATATAAAAAATGAAACAATGACAGTTTTACAATAAAAAAATATGAGGGTAGAGTTTTGATATCAGTCTATCCTAAAAATTGTCATCTTTGCGATATAAGATGACAGTTTAGAATAAAATTGATATTATTATCTCTTTTTTTAATATCAGTCTATCCTTAAACCCAACATTAAATTAAACAAGACACTTCCAGAAGCCCATATGGAAAACCTTTTAATGTAAGTTTTTCTTAAAAGCGACATTGAAACAAAGCCTTTTTAATGTCAGTTTTAATTAAAACCAACATTGAAGTTGATCATAAAAGATGAAAGTCAACAAGCGTCATTCAACGTATAAGATGGCAGTTTAAAACCGTCATCTTATATTTTCAATGTCCAGAGTAACAGTTTAAATTCAAAACTGACATTAAAGGTGCTTGTCTTAAAAAAATTC
Organism: Vaccinium myrtillus; assembly: GCA_016920895.1. Classification (NCBI taxonomy): domain Eukaryota; kingdom Viridiplantae; phylum Streptophyta; class Magnoliopsida; order Ericales; family Ericaceae; genus Vaccinium; species Vaccinium myrtillus. The sequence continues at coordinate 626,472 of CM029280.1, forward strand.
GAAAATATAGTATAAATATTTTGGTCTTTTGTCAACAACAAGCGTGCTAGCTAAGTTGGTAACATACGTGGGTGAGGAACTCAAGGTCTTGAGTTCGAGTCTTGGGGCAAACAAATATTAGCTCACAACACAAATGCTATGTAGGCCACGCGAGTGCCACGTGTTTGAACTATAATTGTTTTTTTTTTTTTTGGTAATGGAGAATAGATAAGATGATAGTTTAAAACCGTCATCGCTTATTGCAAAGATAACATTGTCATTTTATATATTTCAATGACATTTTCTGACGGTTATAACAAATCTAGCCTTTTAATGACACCTTTTTGGTAATGGAGGATAGATAAGATGAAAGTTTAAAACCGTCATCGCTTATTGCAAAGATAACACTGTCATTTTATATATTTCAATGACATTTTCTGACGGTTATAACAAATCTAGCCTTTTAATGACACCTCCAAAGATGTCAGATTTAAAATTGTCATCTTTTGTGTTTAATGATACTTTTTGACTAGAGTAATGATATGTCTAGGAAAGATTTAAAATTTTTGTGTAGGGCACACACTTTGTGTGTGGGTTGGGTATTTTGGGGGTATTTGTTTCCGGGTACTTAGCTTTTCCGTTTTGACTATCATGGTTTAAGATTTTTGTCGTAGTAGCCAAATGTGCTGAAATCTGGACCATTTATCCGAGCAACGGACAACTCAGATGATGTACAACATTTGTTGTTCTTTGGTGGCTTTTCAGTAAGAATTTGGCTTATAATTTCCTGAGCCAAGTTCCCAACAATTTTTCATTATTAACTTTAGTTACCTAAGGAGAAGACCCGGTGGAGGAGGATATAATGTCGGCATCTTCTTTATTTTAAATAGTCCGTTAATGTCCTTTGAAGCTTCGTGCGCTTCCAATTCCTCTATACCGCAGCTTAGTTAGCCAGTCTTCAGAGCCCTTCAACTATCGGTACGCATTCAACTCTCTCTCTCTCTCACCACAGGCAGTCCATTTGTATGTGTGTCTTGGTTGTTCTGATTCGATTAACCGTCATTATTTTGTTTTTATCCGGTGGATTTCTCTGCAAATATTATAAATGTAATCTGTTCTTTTTTTTCCCTGCTGGAACGGTTGATTGATTTTAATGGCTTGTATAGTTGTATTACAGAAATTACAAGATCTGGTGCTTCTTCTTTTTTATACGCGACTTCTCTTGGGTTATTGATCAGGGCCAGAGTCTAGAACAGTCTCTTCAAGAGTTCAAGTTCAATAAATTAAATTCTTTTGTTCGATTCTCTTGATAATAATTTTACAAATTTTTAGTTGTGAGTTGTTGCATATTGGAGTGTTCCATACCAAATCAAGTTTTTACTTAATTTTTTTATTCAAATCTGGTGCTTTTTTTTCCAAGGTCGAAAAAAGAAAGAAATCGTAGATGGAGCCAGAGAATAGAGGTAGCATTGCCTTCTTCACAACGTATCGACCACCGGTGCCGCTGGACATATTCTCTTGCCCGCAACAACCGACGTCGATGCAAGATGAGCTTCACATGACTGACGGAGTGTCCTACAATTACAACGGCCAAGTCATTCCATCGGCGGCTCTCAAGACAATTCTCAAGAGCCCAATATTAATGGCTTCCAAATTCAAAGAGGCCGATGTAAACTCAGGTCGTCTCTCGGGCATGGTTTTCGTCTCCGAACGAGCTAGCAACCTCGAAACGCTTCACATAGTTCTCCGCTTCAATGACGACCCAGTGAACCCACCCACAGTCTTCAGTTTCGCTGACGTTTTTGGCACATTCAATGGCGTTCGCATGGAAGACAGTGGCTCCATTGCCGGTGATTATCTCGTCTATGTCACCACCAAGGACCCCGCTAAACGTCGTCGTCAGCCCTGGACTGCCGTTTATAAAACCAATCTTAAAACCAGAAAAACCGACCGCCTCACCCCATCAGGTTCCTTCCTTCCTTTCCTCTCTCATTCTTTTACTGCTACCACTGTTAATGGAGTACTTCGTAGAAGTAGAAGTAAGGCCCCGTTCCACTAAGGGAGCTTTGTTTTAAAACTGTTATGGTTTTTATGTTCACACCTTTTTATGTGAACTATTGTGAGAGAATAACCTGTCTTGATTACAGTTAGGATTCAGTCCACACCCTTATGTCCACACCTTACGTCCAAACCTTCATTTTCCGATCAAATTTTCATAATCGGAACCGTCCAATGTGTTTAGAAGGTATTTCTAAGGGTTCGCGCGAGAAATCAGCAAAAAAAAAATGACAGAGAAGGGCTTGATCCAAGCAGTTTTTCGTATAAATTATATATTACGGTTTTTATGAAAAACTGCTCGGATCAAGCCCTTCCCGATCATTTTTTTTGCTAATTTTTAGCGTGAACCCTTAAAAACGCCTTCTAAACACATTGGACGGTTCAGATCCCGACCATTTGGCCGGGAAGGGGGTTGTAGACACCCCAATTTGAACTCGTGAAAATCCTTAGCATTCCCAATGATGAGGAGATACTAATGACATTGCGATAAGGCTTGAACAAGGTCCCGAAAAGTTCACAATCCCTCGAATCCTTCCAAAACCCACCCAAAAGACCAAAATAACCCCAAAAACCTTCAAGGAGATCAAAAACCCTCAGAAACACTTGAGCACTAAAATAGCAACCTGACTCAAGTCATCACTTGAGCACTCAAGTAGCCTGGGCGGGAAAATTTCCAACAACATTTTAAAACTTGAGTAATCATTCCACTTTGATCCTCCTGCGATTTAGCCTCTCACACACTCAACCTCACATGCCTATTTCATCTATCACGCCTAATATCCCTACCCAAGTTGCAAACCCATTTTTTACCCCAAATTCCCTCTATAAAAGGAACCCATTCCTTCATTTTGCTCTCTCTGAAAATTCTCATTCTCTCTCTCTACAATCAGACCTCTCCATTACTCATCAAACCCAGAAAACTTTGATTTTCTTGTCCAATATACTTCAAAAACCCATCTTCCTCCTTAAAAAACCACCAAATACCTTCAAACTTTGCATCTTCAGGCATGGATTAGTCCATCTACCCTATTTCCAGTACCTTTTCACCACCAAAAGTCATATATAAAGCCTTCTCCTCCATTGTTCATAAAAAATCCACCTTGAACTCTAGGTTTTTCCCCCAAAAATCCAGAAAGTTAGCTCAAACTACACAAAACAGTCAAGTCTTCACTCATCCAACCCCAAAACACCCTCAAATCTCATCTTAAGCCTAATCTTTCAACAATCAAGTCAAGAATCTTTGTTTCAAGCTTTTAAAGATAGAAATACCTTGAAATCGTGTTGTTTTTGCACTCCTGAGGGAGTCAATAGACTCATACTGGTCCCTTATACCAGTTGTGTGTCTATTTGGTGTTAAATAAACAAAACAACAGGTTTTGAGCATCAAGCTTGGTTAGTGACTTGAGTGCTCAAGTCAGTAACTTGAATGCTCATGTGCTTTTAGCACATCTCTTCCTTTATCTTATTTTCATGTTCTGATCGTCTTTGTTTTCTCTCTTAATGGCTATATTCATCATAGTACACATGTTCATGGTCTGATAAATCCAAATAAAGGGGTTTACGGTGCTTTTAAAGCATAAAAATACTAAAAAGATGCATCGAAACCTCTTTATTGGTCTTGAAATCTGTTGATCTTGCTCAAAACATGATAAAAGGAAGTCAGCAGACCAATTTTCAACAAAACAAGGCAAAAGGGAGGTCATTGAGGGAAAAACCAAGTATAATCTGGAAAACAACTCAAGTGCTCAAGTTCACTACTTGAGCACTCAAGTACCCGACTTGAGTGCTCAGGTCATTTCACCAATAATCACCCCTTTTAGCATTTTATTAGTATGATCTCATTTTTGTAGCTTGTTCACTAATCAAGTAAAGATTTTAGCATTCATTGATTTTTTTAAAAGGAGTTTTTGAATCTGAAAACATGATAAAAAGGAAGAAAAGGAAGAAAAGGAAGTGTTTTTGGAAGAGAAAGTAAAAATAAAAGCAAAAAGGGGTAATGGCATGAAGGCTTAAGTTTCTAACTTGAGCACTCAAATACCTGACTTGAGCACTCAAGTCCCTTACCTGAGTGCTCAAGTCCAGAACAGTGAGCAAATTCCTTTGATGAAAACAGCTTTCATTTGTCTATCCTTATTAAGTATAACTCCTGTTCAAAGTCTTTTCATTGTATTATAGTTTGTTTTTTAATAGATCATCAAATGAATCCATCCATTGGTTATGCACCTCACGAAATAATTTATATTCATTGTTAGTTTAAAACTAATAATTTTATGTTTTTGCACATTTCACGGATTTCATGCCACCTAATGTATCTCATGCATCATAAACTTATCATTTTGTACATGTCGAACAAGCATCCACCTTTTTCATGTGCATTGTCATTTGTGATCTCTTCTACTTGTTTCCCATCCCTGGTCCCCCTTTTTATGTGAATAAAGTTGAATAATAAACATTTTCTAAATCCCACAAATGTCAAGTAGAACGACTCTCGTATTTCGGTCATTGAGGGGGTGCCATAAAACCCTTCCCCTCTCGTAACCAAGCTCCCGAACCTAAGATATTATGGTGAGGATTTATTTAAAACCTTATCCAAAATAAGGCATGAGTCAGACCGGGAAAACTGACCGCCTAATCGAATTCCCGGAGGGGCATCCACGGGGTGGTTCGTAAAGTTTGGCAAAAAAAAAAAAAAAAAGGAGTTCCTATTTATATATATATATATATGCCTTTTCTTTTCTCTTCTTTTTGTTAATTGAACGTAGAGAAAGAAAGCGATTTTCTCCTCATTTTGCATGCATCAACAGTAGAAGCAAGATTTAAGCCCCTAGTGTCACCATCTGGAAAGAAGATAGCGGTGGCGTCGTTCGAGCAAAAGGGTGGTTGGGATTGAGATCGAAGATCTAAAGACCGACATTTTGTGATGGCAAGCATCAACAGAAAGCTGATTTAATCAGCATAGGGAAAGAAGATGGATCGTTCGAGCAAAAGGGTGGTTGGGATGGTGAGATCGAAGATCTAAAAGACATTTTTGTGATGGGTGGCGTAGGGAAAGAGATGGAACGCAGGTTGGGGAAGTGACGTGGGGAAGTGACAACGTCATATTTTTCCACCGCAAGGATGGGGATTTTTGGGGTGTGTACCGAGTCGACATTAGCACTGGTGTCACCTCCCGTGTGACCCCAGACGGAATTGATGCAAGAACTCCGACAGCCATCAACGCCACCACAGTGGCAGTGGCAACTATTCGCCAGCCATCAAAGTTGGGAGATGTCCGTGTAGAAGCACAGTATCGACACATTGAGATATTTGATTCAACTCGACAACAGCAAAACATACAAATCACTCAGAAAACCAGACCAATGGCTGACCATTTCAACCCCTTTGTGATAGATGGTGGGAAGCGCATCGGTTACCATCGTTGCAAGAGCGTACTTGTCAAGGTACCAACCGCCACTTTTCTAATGGAAAAATAAGAAAATTCAACACAAACTAAAACTCTCAAGTTTTATTTAATCTTTCACACTAATACGAAACTCACAAACTGAACACTCTCACATACTCTTACATTTACTGGTGGTACTAGGAAGACACCCTTGGAGGGGCTCCCACGGCTCTCTCACTTCTCTACTACTCTCTTTTTCCCACAACTTCGCCACAATGGATACACACATACATATAGTAAACACAACACACTCTTATCCACTCATCCTATCACTGAAACATACAGATGGGCTAGGCCCCTCACTTTACTCTTCAACTCTCTCTGCCTCTAAATCATACACACACATGGCCCACACACAATAAAGATTAATATTTCTAACATTTTCAAACTTTGAATTCCTTTTCTGGCAATTACTTAATAGGAGCCTATTAAATTGTGACAGAGTGGAGACGATATCCAAAGACAGTTCCACAAGCTCGAGTCTCCTCATCCGGATGTAGGACTATTTAGGGTGTCGGGAGTGTTTCCAACATTTTCCCAAGACGGCTCCAAGCTTGCATTTGTTGACAATGAGTTCAAGGCCGAGTCTCCGCATCCGGGTAGCCGAGTGTTTCCAAGCCAAAGGGTTGCATTTGTTGTTTTCAAGGTATGATAGCCAAGGGTTGCGTGTTGTTTTCGAGGTATAACAAGTAAATATATATTGTTCGTATTAATGCTGAATTGTATTTATCATTGATAGCTCATGAGTTTTGTTTATATAGACGAAAGGCCGGGACAACATCTTCTCGCCAGTTTGGAACCAAGATCCACAAAAAGATATATTGTATGTATGCATGGGACCTTCTTTCCACGCTGACCAAACAGTGAACATCTTCGCCATCCCCGTCGTGGCCCGTGGTCAAAAGGTTCGTAAACAGCTCACAAAAGCTTCCAATAATGCCTTCCCATCCACCAATCCAGACGGTAACTTCCTACTTGTTCCTTCTGAATCCTTTCCAAATAGCAATTATAAGAGAAAAGTATATAATTATAATTGGCTTCTCTCCGAGCTAATATGTTGTTCAAGAATTGGGGGAGGACTCGGTTTATCCATTAAGTATTTTAAATATTTTGTTAACTTAATGATGAGTCCCACGAGGACTATTAAGCCTCTTCAGGTAGAATTTGGTTTGCGCGGAGCCCACTACATGTTGATCTAAGTAATCCATGTTCATGTTTTGTTGAAGGAGAGTAGGGAGGCTTTGCTTTTGGTTGGGTATGTGGTTGAGTGGTCCCCTGTTTTCTGGTTTGGGGGATGGGTAGCTAGCCTTGCTAGCTGTGTTTTTCAAGCTTCAACCTCTCAAGCTCTTTTTTTTTTTTTTGTGAAAGCTAGCTTTGTGTTTGTTTGTGTTGTTTTGGCCATTGGGCTTCCCTTTTGACCTATATATTCATGTTACCGATTAAAAAAAAAAAGCCCCACTTCAAGTTCAATTCATAAAAGAAATCCTCATACATTGTTTCACCAATCCCTGAGCAACCAATTAGCAAGTCAGCAACCAAGTATTATAATTATAATATGCTTTTGAATTACAAAAGACCCTTTATAATAATAATAATTAATAATAATAATAATAATAATAATATGGTTTTCAATATTTGTACGGATGGGTTTGAAATTGTAACAGGGACAAAATTAGTTTTTCGATCTACAAGAGATGGAGGCAATAAAAATCACAAGAATCTATATATAATGGATGACGCACAAGCAGGGGAGTATGGAGATGGCACAATAACAAGGCTAACAAATGGGCCTTGGACTGACACACAATGCGAATGGGACCCAAGGGGAGATTGGATAGTATTCTCGTCAACCCGCGACAAGCCTAAAGATGCACCAGAAAATGACAATAAACTTGACCCAGGATACTTTGCGGTGTTTCTAGTTAAATGGAACGATCCGTCAGTGGTGGTAAGAGTGATGGGAAGTGCAAGTGATCTTGCAGGACATGTGAACCATCCATTCTTCAGTCCGGATGGAAATACCATCGTTGTGTCTTCAGATCTTGCTGCAGTGTCTGTTGATCCCATCTCTTTACCTCTCATCGAGCACTCTGTGAGGCCTTATGGAGATATCTTCACTTTTGACATTGACCGGGATGACATAAATAAAAACAAGGATGTGAAGAAGTTCAATCGCATAACACATAGTAGGTATGAGAATTCCACTGGTACTTGGACCATGTTCTCAACTCAGGACCCAAATGCAGCATGGAACCTATTTTTTAACGAAGCCGGAGCCTACACTCCGTCATGCCCTTATGCATATGATGATGGAGGCGAAAGTTGGCACATGAAAGGCCACTTTTGCATCCCAAAATGATGATGGTGATTGCCTTTGTGTTCCTATCTACTTGTCTTGTTTTCATCCCGTATGCTTTCATTTGATGTTCCAATAATATCGTCATCTTTATTGCAATGATGCAATTTCAATGTATGAGCCCTGGCTATAGAATTGTATGCACAAGAACTGCTTGTTATTTTCAAACTTGGTACCATGGAAAGCAAATCTTGGTTGTTGTTTTCAAAATGAAATTTATAAATTAGTCTTAGATGCGCACTGCGTATACCCTACCTTACTCTTAACTTATTGAAAATTGTTTAGAATGCCTCTCTTCACATCTCTTCTTGAATATTTAAGCCTATAGATATATTTATCCATATACCATGTCATCAACAAACAGAATACACCACAATATATTATCGAGTATGTCATATTGTTAGAGTTCGTACATCGATAATGTTAGTAAAAAGATAAGTACTTAAAAGCCAATTCTCGATGTAACCCAATTGATCAGAACTTGCAAGTATTTTCATTGATTATTCTTACACTACCGGAAATACTATTATACACTTCTTTAACCAAATTCACATCTATCTATTTTAATGTATAAAAGCAGAACCTTTTCTGAAGACTTAACGAGATGTTTTTCTTTTTTGAACAATGACAAGAAAACCACACAATCATTCAAATATTTCTTTCCTACTACTAGGGCTAGTAGATGAGATGAGCTATTCGGCACGGCTTGGGCTCGACTAGTTTAACCTCGTTCAATTTAGAGTTCGTTTACCTTTTTGAAATCCTCTCGTCGAGACGAACCGATAATAAACAAAAAAATCGATGCAAAACCAAAAAAAAAAAAAAAAAAAAAAAAAAAAAAAGGGTCAAACTAACTTCTTAAGCCAAAACCTTAGCGCCAAATTTTGGCTTTGGCATGAGATTTGACACATGGGTGGAATTGATCCTAGAGGGAAAACCATACAATCATACAGGCTTTGAGAGTTTGGGTCCAACCCCAAAAAGGATCATAGATTGAGACCACGACCCTCAAAAGGCCCAACAGCCCAGGCCTACAAAGATTTTGGGCGCACCCAAAGTTCGAAATGATTGGTTGTACCTATTCAATTAATGGGAAAGCATTTAATTTAAACCATATACAGATAGATGCATATGTTAATGCTTTTTGGACTTTAGGCCTTATTATCAATTACACGTATGGTTAAAAATTAATTGCATTTCCATCTTAAATAAATGAATATCTGACCAAGCACAACTGACAGATAATGCTTACCAATGATCACTAAATTCCCTTCACTTTTCCACACAAAAACCCACGTATTACAAATGGTAGGAGATTACATCCGACAAAAAAGACAGTTGAAAGGGTGGTTTTAAACACTCAGAGAGTCTCAAAGATTACACCATACCCTTCTGCTACTGTTACTCGTAAATTCTCAAAGTAACTCTTCGCCTCTCGAAGTTTTTTATTATAGCAAAAAACAACAAAGAGAAAGAATAAAAAAAGAAAATAGTAAAGAGCTATTGTTGGTCCCACCTTTCTTTAGTCATTGTATATCTTGTTTGACAAATTAAGTTGCTACACTGTCACGAAACTAAGAGAATTTGCTTTTCCAAGGCTGTATTAATTACCAACAGTGCTATAAAAGCTCAATAATCTCTCACAAAAAAGAAAATACAAAACCATAGTTTCAATAGAAAGCTTCATTAATCCCTCTACTGCATTTTCTAGAGTGAAGATGTTGCGAATGCAAATGTCGTTGCAAAACCAGTGTATGTTAGGATCAGATTCAGATACTGAATCCGATGATCTAAGCAAATATTTTAGTGCCCTGGCACCACACAGAAACACCATAGGAAAAGGCATTGAAGAGGATACTGCTAGCCAAAGTGTGAAGGGGTGGAAGGAAGATTTCGGTAACCATTTGACACTCTCTTCCAATCGTTTTATGTACATCATTTTCTATTTTCCTTTCGAATAAAACATCCATAAATTTTGCATTCAAATTGATATATTTGAGGCAATTTGTGTTGTTGCTTGAATTAGGATCTGTGATAATTCTCAACAAAAGAAATGAATCAAGAAATAAATTTTGTTTTCGGATCTCACCACATACTTAATATAACAGTGAATAATTTATACTGTCTAATAGCTTAAAATTTTAGATGAGTTGGTGACAAAAAACTGTTTTTTCCGAAAACCGAGACAGATCATTCTCTCACAATACATCACATAAAAAACCGTGAAAAGTTAATTTTTTCAAAAAACCACCTTAGTGGAACACCCCCTAAGTGTTAGCAGAATTAAAATCAAGTTTTTCAAGTAAATAGCTTTTTAGAAATAGACTTTTGAAGCCAGTTGCTTCCAATTTCCGAAGGCCTTACATCCTCCCAAATCCAATGAAATTTCAATTCGTTTTATTCATGGTCTACGTTGTCAATCTCTACCATTTATATTTTGGGGATAAGAAATATCCTTACAACTTTGTCAAAAATAGACATTTATGCTCTCACACTCACTCATCTCAGGTGTGCTTGAGTAAATATTGTGCGTGGTTCTAGACATTTTGTATCATTAACTTTTGTCACGAAAGACAACAAGAACTAACACTTTCGGAATGCAGAATCATTAGTGAGACGTGCAGAAATGTATCAAGACTACATGAAAGAGATCAAAATCCCAACAATCCGAGGGTCGATCATCCCATTCAACACATGGCAAGACCTAGCAAAATCAATCAAGCAATTGTACAAGCAGCCACTGCACTACCTTACCAATGTACAAATGAAGCAGTGGGACAAAGCAAGACTTGACACTGAGCAAGAGCAGGTTCCAATGGACAGTTTTATGCATCCTGCTAAAGCTGAGGCTACTGTATGGCTTATTGAAGAGATCCACAGGCAAAACACATCTCATCTTTTTCTTGCTAAAATTTGGTCCAATGACCCCTTTTACCATGCATTTGTGGATCCATTTTATCAGTAATGGATGGAAAAAGGGAAGAAGAATATTTATCAGTTTGGTGTTAATTATCAGTTTCTGTTAATTTGTACCTTGTATTTTGAATTTACACAAGAAATTTGTGGGTCTAATAATAGACATATATTCATGTGGGCCTCTATTACTTCTTACAACATATAATCTCAAGATAAATGTTACAGGTAATGAAAAATGTACATAAAATCTTGGTCCCTCTTGTTCCATGGACTCTCTTCTCCACCAATCTCTTTGGGTTCCAATACCGTCGTTGTAATCTTTTTGTTGTATTTTATTTTTTGTTTTGTTTTGATGTTTCTTTGTTTTTTCTTGTTGCAATTTTTTTTTCTTCTTATTAATGGGATTATATATGCTGTGAAGTTGGTAGCCTTCTTAGAAAAACAGTCCAAAACAAAATTCAACAGAAGCAGCCTGATGATAGTGCATTTAAAGGAGACATAATAAATCTCTGGCATTATGTATTAGTTCATCAAAACGCACGTATGAGTATCTATTCAAATTAATCTTTCTACAACCACACACAAGTGCTCATTTTTTGCCAAAGCACCCCTTAGGGAAAGTTATTCTGTGAATTCAAAGCTAGAACAAACAAAATCTGAATTGGATTGCAGATGTACAAAATTGGAAAAGAAATTAACACCATTCGAAGGTGAAAATTTAATGGGTAATTCTAAAAAATTGAGGGTAATTAATGAAGCATCTGTAATTGCTGACTATACATTCTATGTTCCAATACTTGTTGGGAAAGATAAATCCATTTTACTAATCCGACCAATTCAGCCCCAGACCTATCGATTTTGGGCTTCAACTGAGAAATAGCTAAGCAGATTTGCCCTTTTGATAAATGTGACTGGACAAGAATCAACCAAGAAATTTATACATATGATGGGGAAGACAAGAGTATACAGCAGTATACAGAAAACAGACCTCCTAACATCTACTATAAAGTATACCCAACACAAAAACCCCGGTAGCTATATGGTTGATTATAAAACTGAACGCGATGAAGCCGAATAGTTATGTTCGCCAATGCAGCTCATCATCGGAGTCTTTCCTGCTGAGCAGGGGAAGAATGGGAATCTTCTATACGTCTGGTGATCAAAGAAATACCATATTGGGAGGCACTTGAGGCAGCATGGTACGATGTCACAGTCACTTGCATAAACTTCGGAAGTGCATAACCTAAATAAAAAAAATTAATATAACATAAATCAGATACAAAGGTCCAGTGAAACAAAAACAAAAAATGGATATGAAGGTTCCAGTGACAGGAAAAGCCCGAATCATGCAATGTTTCCATTGAAATCTAACCTTATGACACAACAGATTCAACTACATGTGCCTCAACTGAAATTTAGATATGGCCAATATATGAACAAAGGGTCAAGCAAACATACAATAGCATTCCCATGGTAAGTCTACGCTTAAATTCAGCTGCTTTGAATTATGAATGGGGTTACCAAGGTCAACAGCTGAATATATCCAGCTCAAATACGTTCTCTCCTTAAGGGGGGGAAAAAAAAAACTTCTTGGTTGCCATTACATTCAATACAAGTGATCAACAAGTTAGTTCGCTAGAAAACAATAGGTTTCATAATTGTTTCTAATACTCGGTTTGATCACCAAACTCCTCATCCTTTTTCACTTTGACTCTAGTTCTCACTCAATGCAGTTATGTTAACAAGTAAAAAAATAAGTGACACTAGAATACATGTCAGCAGTGCCCTTGAACTGAAGTATAATACGTTTCCAATAATCCTACAATACAAATTAATCAAGCTGTATGGGGTGGCCACAAGATACATTATTTCATACAGAAGAATACGCAAACATATGCACGTACGTTTATAGTTCTTGACATTCATTAATAGTACTTGTAACCTTAACTTCAAGAGAAAACATTGACAAAGGACTAGAGAGGACTAATTACCCGATTATCTTTATTGTTACAAATGAACAACTTAACTACTCCCTCGGTCCCCATTTTATGGTCCTAGTTAGCACTTTTGCCGTCCAAAAGAATTGTCCCACTTCAAAACTTAGGTGGGTAATAGTTAAAGAATTTCATCTTTCACCTTTCCATTTTGAAATTACTAGCACTAAAATAAAAAAAATAAAAAAGAAGGTAATGATTTAAGGGTAAAATGAGAAAAGTAGGTTTTTTAAAGTGCACTGATTGTGTTCCCTTATTTAGTTGGAATCCCCAAAAGGGACTATTAAATGGGGACAGAGGGAGTACTTATAGTTGGCCAGAAACACACACACTGCATGAAGAACCAGGAACAAGAAAATCAAATTAATCTACAGATACAACTCTAAGACTTTCCAAAGGGACAAGATACAACTCTAAGACTTTCCGAAGGGACACAATAAAAATTCAGGCCACTAATATTGGTAAAAATTACAAAACGGTTTTTGGATTGAACATAATGCTATGTTATACACCAGAAATAAGAACATCATTATTTTACTTTTAAGAAAAACAGGGGACCTTGCATACCTCCAAATGCAACACTGGCAGCAGAGAACGCTAGAAGTGGAGGAAGCTGCACAGAAAAAGTAAACAAATGATGAGATAAAAATGATGCACATGGGAAGAACTATACAAGTAATTGACTTGTTTTTAATGATTAAGCCATAAATAGAAGCTTGATGAGTGCATTTCAACATCCATAATCATAAAGAATTGGAGCGGCATATAAGAAATACAAAGGCCATACACCAACAAGGAAAGGAAGCCACTTTGGTCCTTTTACATGTTTCTGAACATATGGTATCCCTGAAATCAAATAATGATAAGTTAGATAATACATAGAGGCATTAAGTCATTAACAAATAAACAAAGAGAGTAATTTAATCAAACCTGTATTGAAACCATGAACTGTACTGAGCAACCCGCCAAGTCCAGAGCCAGCCTATTCAATTGACCGTGTAAAGGTATATAAGAAAGCAGAAAAGCTAGTAAAATGAAAAGTGAAAGTTTCCGCAAAAACATGTACGTCTTATGATGTTTGCACAAATCATCAACGCTCAAGCATTCAGATTTCAGACACAAACTTTTCCCACAAGAACAGGGGCTGGAGCCAAGGAATATCTCCAATGGAATTTTGCTGAACACCTTTACCAATATCAGATAACTTAAGGTTCACAAGGAACTCGGAGAAACTATTCCAAGTGGTGAATGTGACAACCAGTGCACGTTTGTTGCTGTGCACACTATTACGATATGTGGCACACCTTTCGTTCATTAGGATTCATTAGGGTCACTTCTTCACAGTGCAAACATATTTGGTATCTGCTAATGGCAAATATCTTGCCCGAACAAACAAAAAAAGTAGAACAATAATAACAGTAGCAATGTAGCACTAAAGTAGGTGAAATCAAGCATTCCTCGAGAACCCCTGTTCAGGAGTGCTCAAACTGAGAAAAACAATAGTTGATTAGAAGAATGCTGAGGACTAAAAAAGCACATCGAGACAGGAACCATTTAGTAGTCCACAAGATGTATGAAAAATAGAATTGCATGTTATCAAAGTGTCCGCTTCTCATGACAACTGTTTTTAATGGACTAGCAGTCTAGCACAATGCCAGGATCCAGTAAAACACAGAGTATCCGAAAAGCTCTTTCAAGCCCCGAGTCTTCGCAAATATACCAAATCACCCTTCACATTACTAAGGACTGTTGCAGTAACAAAAAACTCACACTTCCATATGTCAAAATCAAAGCAAGTAAACATCAAACGGCACATGTATCAGAGTCAGATACAAGAATTTAAGCTCCTACAACAAGAAAACAGTCCTACTCCAGTAATTTAACAAACCACTACGACCTTTAGTGGTACAAACTAAGTCCTAGATGTCATCCAAGGTGGGATCATGAATTGCTAGTCCGTTACAAAATTCAAAACTGTTAGATACAAACTAAAGTGTGATGCAAATATGTAAATCCATTTCAAACTCCAAGTCATTAATTTCCTTAGTCATTAAAAAAAAATCGTCATTAACAGTCTTCGAAATGTCGAAACTAAAAACGAAAATTACATCTCGGAAAATTTGCATGTTCACAAACTAGGGTCACGCAGTTGCATCTGAATTATATTTCCAAGCAAAATCCAGCCATAAATGTTTTTCCCGACATTTACAAAGCTCTAGGAAAAAATACATTGATTGTATTCGTAATCAAGCCGTCTAAGGTGTAGGGTCATTCTCAGACTTTGCAATTAACACAACCGAAAGAAATTCCAATCAACTTAAAAATATTAAAAATGCATATCCCTAAACACATCATCCATAGTTGTATCACCATCCATCATATCTTACATGTAACAAAATATAACCCTACGTATATATCACAGCCAAAAAACCCAGTATCTCCAATTTACCAAAAAATGGGTAAAACATAAGAATACTTACAACAGAAGTAGCGTTATGTAGAGCTGAATTGATGGCCCATTCACCGTTTTCCTGATTCAACGTAAAGAAGAAAGAAGACAAGTTAGCCGTCAAACATTCGTAAGAACATTTCAGATAAGAATTAGCATAGAAACATATAATTATTGCGATATACAATTATACGAATTGAGTATAGAGGGGAGAGAGAGAGTACGGGGTCAGGGTTTAAGAGAGAGAGACAGCGAGGGCATCGAGGGGATCCTAAGCCAGGGTTCATGGTTGGTTCATGGTAGAGGTTGCCCGATCTCAGCTTCTGTTCGTACACCTCTCTCGTCCCCATCTTCTTCTTCGTCTCTCTCTCTCTCTCTCTCTCTCTCTTCCCCTCTCTCTGTGACTCGGAGCAGGGTGCAAAGAAGAGTAACAGCCTAACAGGAGTACAGAACCTTACCACGTGCGGGCCTAAAAATGTTGGATCTGAGACCCAGTGAAGGGCTCAACCGTGGCCCAGACTTTTGTTTCCCTGATCCGACCCAATACTCTTTCCGCCACAATAATTTCCAATTCTTTTTTGGTACTTTGGAAATTCAATTAAACTAGGGGAAATTGCTTTAAAATGGAAGTAGGGACAACCATTTGCAAAGACATGGTGTACTTTTCCGGAAATTGCTCCCAACATGAAAAGGAAAATTTTAATTGCACGTACATGGTACCAATTTTTGTGTGGACTGAAATACCCTTGTCTAAAAAAACCCCCCCTAAACCAACCTCCTCACTCTCCCTCCTCCTACGCCTGTGTTGTACCGTTCTTACATCTGTGTTGCATCATTCATGAAATGTGGTTGCACTCTTCAGAAAATTAATTGCATCCGAGTTGGTCCAAATGGGGTTACAGTGTGTTGTCAGGTTACACTTTCTGGAAATATATTCTTCGCCTTGCACTGTTCCTACATCTATGTTGCACAATTCATGGAATGTGGTTGCACTCTTCAAAAAATTAATTGCACTCGAGTTGGTCCAAACAGGGTTGCAGTGTGTTGTTAGGTCACACTTTCTGGAAATATATTCTTCTCCTTGCACCGTTCCTACGCCTGTGTTGCACTATTCATGGAATGTGGTTGCACTCTTCAAAAAATTAATTGCACCCGAGTTGGTCAAAACGGGATTGCAGTGTGTTGTCAGGTCACACTTTCTGAAAATATATTTTTCTCCTTGCACCGTTCCTATGTCTGTGTTGCACCATTCATGGAATGTGGTTGCACACTTCAAAAAATTAATTGCACCCGAGTTGGTCCCTGAGAATGAAAAAAAAAATGCATCTTCGTTGAGACATTTAACCAAACACCTTGTGTGCGTGATAAGTTTCATTTGTCTGTGCTACTTTTTTCTTCTCCTCCTTACTTTTCCTTGGCACGTGCCCAAGCACTAGTTAAACTAATATGCCATTTGGTTGCTAATATCATGACTAAAAACAAAATCAAGAAATGAAATTTGAACCCATTATTGTTTTCCCCTAAAATGGCATTCCAGGCAAATTTCCCGGTAAAACAAACAGATAGTACAAGACCCATGTTTTTCAATCGGGCTTATTTGGTTGAAATAAACATAACCCATTAACGACAGATTTGGGGAAAAGTGTACCTTAGCTAGAAAGTGGAGTCGATTTTGGGGGTAGAAATTGTGGTCTTCTTCTTCTTCAAACTTCCCGTTACCCTCCCAGCCCTGTCTTCGACCTTCCCCTCCCACGCAAACTGGCAGATGGAGAGGGAGATACAGAGAGGGGGACCGACGAGCAGCTGGGGAGAGGGAGAGATGGCAAAGGGAGAGAGAAGGGTTTCGAATTTGGGGTTGGGGCAGTGAGGTTTTGAAGTCTGGGTTTCTTATGGGTAATTATGTCCAATATTATTTGTCATGCCATGTGAATGCAATTATTATTATTCTTCCTATTGATCTCTAATTCTGAAAAAGTACACCATTGCAGAGCAAATTTTTGCCCCTACTTCCATTTTAGAGCAATTTCACCATTAAACTACTTCCCTCCGTCCCCAAAAAATTTTACTGTTTCAAAAAAATTATCCCTAATGAGAAGTAATGGAAAAAATGTGATGAGTTTATTCTTTTACTTTCACATTTTTAAAGTAAGGACGTGCAATGATGATATTTCGAAAGGAAAAATAAGAAAAGAAAAAATATAACAAGTGTAATAATGATGTTATCCCAATAAGTTGGAATCCTCAAAAGGGATCATTAAATTGGGACGGAGGGGTAGGGGAGAGAGAGAGAGAGAGAGAGTCAAGTACAAACATACTAGAAGAGCGAAAAGAGAGGATAAAATACAACTAGAAAACTAGTCTCTAAATCGGCCAATTCCAATACCGTCTTCCATGACAAAGTGATGAATAGATTGAGGTGATTCCTCCATAACCATCAATGGCTCCATTTGTTCAGCCCTTAGATGTACGAGATGATCCGCACTTTGTTTTGCCTCCCTGTATATGTGTCCAATAGTGGATCCCGTTCGGTGCAGAAGTAATCTAGCGTCCATTGCTAGGCCATATTATGGGTGCTGAGTAGTAGTGCCTTCAACAATCATTTGGATTGCAGAGTCAGTTTTAATGTACACATTGTTCAAATCCTTCTCAAGAATGATGATCAGTCCACGGTAGAAGCCCTAGAGTTTTGTTTCCAAGCTTGACTTCGCCAAGAAATTAGTGCAGTATGGTGTGAGCCATTGTAAAAGGGGGACTTGAATGCCTTGGTTATTAATGAATAGGCAATAATATTCCAAGTTATCAAAATTCATTTTATTACAATCTTATTCTTACCCCACCACCAGTCTAATTTCCATAAATGAATAGAAATACCATCACCCAAAGTCCATTTAATGGGCCTACTCAGATTAGACCCGGTACATGGGATCCCTCTTCATGAATCATGTGGAAAAGGCAGTTCTATTCGCCATGAGCCAAAAAAACCATTTAGCCGAATTTACTTTTTATTCAAAAATAATATGGATATATTTAAAGACGATCGATGCTAAGTTGCAAACCGCAATCACACTACGTGGTTAGCATGCCTTTGACCGGGAGGAAAATAGTAAAGGTATGCATAAGCTGGGCAGGACAAACTATGACCATTGAACAAAAAAAAAAAGTGTTCGGGATTTAAAATTATGAAAAAATAATTCAATGTGAAAAATGCATACGCAAGTTTAATTTTTCGATTGAAAGTTAATATCTATTATAATACTTTACTACGTACTAAGCACATGTACAAGATACGGTACTTTCTTCTAAGTAGCATTTTGACCCAAAAAAAATCCACTTCTGCTACCAGGGATGGCAACGGGGCGGGTTGGGGCGGGTTTTGATGATCCCGGCCCCGACCATAAAATTCTCAAACCACCCCCTAACCCAACCGGGTAATTTATAGGTGCCCCCGCCCCTATTTTTTTCACATATTAGTAAAGTATATTTTAGACTCCAATATTAGTGAGCACAAATTATAAGAGTTCACAAATAACTTTCACAATTTAACGAAAATCTACTATCTAATGTCATATTTTAGACGTAAAAATAAAATTATAAGAATACAAATAAAATTTGATGCATATAAGGGAGAAAATATAATTTCATATATATAAATATAATTATACATATGTATATATGTCGGGGCGGGTAATATCGGGGCGGGTTGACCATACCCCTGCCCCTACCCTAACTCTGGCAGGTTTTTCAAAATCACCAGCTGCCCCTACCCGTTACCCAAAAAAATACAAAAAAACCCTACCCTATTGGGGCCGGGTATGGCAGGTTCGGAGCGGGGCGGACTGAATTGCCATCCCTATCTGCTACTGATGTTCTTGGTTTTTCACTTAACAAGTTTAAGAAGAAAAAAAATCTTGTAACGATGTCAATAGACACAACAAATCTTTTCATGTGCAGAGTAAACGAACCGCATTTGTACTTTTGAATGAGTAGTTTGTAAAAACCGTAAAAATAATAATGTGCTTGTTGATTGTTTTTCAAGAGAAGATTTTGGTTTTGGATGCCCGGCGGCTACCACAGGCCACAGCTGTGCCGAACACCTATCTCGGCCGTTCAAAAGTGTTTCGGATAGTCCGGATTTCAAAGAGAAAAAGAGAGAGAGAGAGAGAGAAATCTGGGCCATCCAAAACACTTTTGGACGGCCACGCGATAAATCTTTCTGACCAGCAAGACAGCCACATGATGCTCTCGCCTGGCACCCAAATTTTTTTAGTTCTCCAAAAAGCAAAAAACAAGCCCTATGTATTGCCGAACTAACCAAGGAACGATCAACATACGTGAGCTTCAAAGGTGAATGAATTGAATAATCGAGCTAACTTCTGGTAAATGATAGTATTTTAATTAGAAAGAAGCCAATTATCTTTTAATCTTTTATGGTCGATATATGAGTCCAACTTCAATTATTTTGATGGAAACATTAAAGCCACTAATTAATGCCGCAGACTCCACCCCAAATTACACGAAAAGCAGGAATTTCAAGGAAGTCGAGAGTTGTTGAATGAGAAATCACAAAACAAATCCCACTAATTAATGCCGGGACCGAACCGAACCGAACCGAAATCATGCCAATTTGGATCGAATTACCCCGAAACCACCCCTATAATTGGACCGAAAAAACGATCTTGACCCCCAAAAATAACAAATCCTAGCCGTCCATCTCAATCTTAACTCCGGACCGAAAAAACCGAACCACCCCGAACCGATCGGTCCATTGTTTTTTTCGGTCGGGATCGGTTCCCAGCAAAACCACCCCGAACCGATTGGTTCGGTCCCGGACACCCCTAAAACCGAACCGAACCAACCGATTTTCACCCCTACTCTCTCTGCTCCTACAAGCAAAATCTAAACTTACCTCACGGCTTCTCGAAAGTTTTAATTCCTTGTGCAGAGTAAACGGACCGCGTTTGTACTTTTGAATGAGTAGTTGTTTGTAAAAACCGTAAAAATAATAATGTGCTTGTTGATTGTTTTTCAAGAGAAGATTTTGGTTTTGGATGCCCGGCGGCTACCACAGCTGTGCCAAACACCCATCTCGGCCGTTCAAAAGTGTTTCGGATAGTCCGGATTTCAAAAAGAAAAAGAGGAGAGACAGAGAGAGAAAAAAAAATCTGAGCCATCCAAAACACTTTTGGACGGCCGCGATGGGTGCTCGGGCACGGCCACATGATGCTCGCCCGGCACCCAAATTTTTTTACTTCTCCAAAAAGCATAAAACAAGCCCTATGTATTGCCGAACTAACAAAGGAATGATCAACATACGTGAGCTTCAAAGGTGAATGAATTGAATAATCGAGCTAATAACTTCTGGTAAATGATGGAGTAGTATTTTAATTAGAAAGAAGCCAATTATCTTCTAATCTTTTATGGTCGAACTTTATCGTCAAAAAGTAAACCTTCAATTATTTTGATGAAAACATTTAAAAAGCGAAATCAGCCAGAATTCAATCCTTTCTCCTTTGTCGAGGTCTAATAAGATTCTTTCATTTTGCTTTCAAAAACAAGAACGCAACCCTACATGACGTACAAAATTAATTATACGATGACCCAAAAAGTTTATGACAGAAGGGTTCTCATAAAAAGAGAAAAAAAACAAGTTGTTGCGAATTAATTAGGTCATCTCACATCTGGCTGATCAAATTTGGCAAAAACATTATTAATTGATAAAAGCAATTTTTACCAAAAAAATGATAAAAGCAATGACGAACCGAGATGGGACATTTCATTGGCTTTTATGATTTTATCTTCAATCATAGAAGACAGATTAAGACAGGATACATGCAAGATTTCTATGAAACTGAACATGAAAACAGGTATCAAATTTGGGTGATCAAATTTGGTCAAAGCAATGACGAACCGATATGAGACATTTCATTGGCTTTTATCTTCAATCATAGAAGACAGATTAGACACAATCAAATTGAAAGATATCAAGAGGATCCCTTTCTACCAACTCCCACACTTGTCTAAATCGCAACCTTCTTTTCCCTATTCCAAGTGCGAGTGAGCATACCATTAGTATCTCTCTCTTTTTTAAGTTTTTTCTTCACGAAAGAATCGGAAAAATATAAAAATAACCGAGATCAAAAGGGCAATCTCATCCAATTTGGGTTGAGATCGAAGGCATATGAGGTGATAATCTGTTCTTTAGGGGATAAACCATTCGTTCTCTCTCATCCAATTTGGGTTGAGGTTGAAGGAATATGAGGTGATAATGACTTTGTCTTGCGCTTTAAGGGACCCGTGGGGAATCGGTCGAAGTCTCTCTTGTGGCACTCGGATATCTCGGTTTGTGCAAGCAAAGTGTTCTTTACTTGTCACAAAATTTTTGCATTTTTCCAATGGTAGAAAATGTAAGTGGACACCGTTACAACAAAACCCTTGGTGGTTGGGGACCATTTGCTTTTTTAGCTTTGTATTAACTTGACTCCACTAACCCACATTGCACGGTATATACTTGCATGATAAACCGACAAAATGAGAAAAATAGAAAATTGAAAGCAAAACGGTCAAGAAAGAAAATTGTCAAAGTCCAAAGTGTTCTGGACTTGTCACTAACTTTTAAAATTTTGCATTTTTCCATGGTGGTAGAAAATGTAAGTGGACACCGTTACAACAAAACCCTTGGTGGTTGGGGACCATATGCTTTTTAGCTTTGTATTAACTTGACTCCACTATGGGTTTGTGTTTAACATTGCACGGTATATACTTGCATGATAAACCGACAAAATGAGAAAAATAGAAAATTGAAAGCAAAAAAAAAAGAGGTTTACAAGGGTTTTAAGATGACATAGGGTTTAGACCAATCAGTCAATAACAACAATGCAAGGGCATTTTTGGGGACATTAAAAAACACTCTACATTTGATGATTAACAACCGAGACTCAAACAAGAAAGAGGTACCAATAAGTCAATAACGGATGACATAGACCCTTTGATTGGTACAACAATGTTTTGGTAGAGTTTTGTGCACAAAGACTATTATGATTGGTATTGTGGTAGAGTTTTGTGTCTCTAGCGCTATTGGTGAAACTATACCACAAAGTCTTGGCGCGTGCCTATGTACACACGCATTGCAGGAAAAGCCCACCCCCATAAGCGAAACAAGGCGGTAATGCTGGTGAGAAAATGAGAATGTCCACTAAAAATGGTCATTAAAAGCCGATGAAGGCGATTTGTGATGGTATTTAGCACTGTTTGTCCAACTAGTCAGGCAATATAGGAATAAAAATGAGAGAGGCAATCAAGAATCATACTGGAGGGTCCCTAAATAAGTGTTTTTTATGAAAAGACGTACAATTTTTCAAACCGAAACATAAAGCACTTTCATTCATAAATTTTTCAATTTTTTCACGCCTAATTAATGATGTAATTGGGTTATTTGATTTGATGCGCAGAAATTGAAAAAAAAATTTGAATGCAAAACAAAAATTGCACTTCTAAAAGAAACGGAGAAATATTGCAAAATACTAAATTTCTATTCCAGTTAGTTAAATGCAAAACAAAGCACTGGTAGCTTATTCAAACCATAAGTGTGATATAAATTTAGTGCAAAAACAAAAAGAAACAGCTAGAGGTGGTCAATAATGGAAAACATAGACATTGTATTCCACAATAGCATCCCCAGTAGTGAAATTAAGCCAAACAGTCTTGGCGTGAGCATACCCACGAGCGAACCGGAAAAGCCCGCTGCCGCCGACCACCGGCATCTCTCTCACGGGGGAAAGCACCGTGTTCCGGCCCAAAACACTCAAAGTACTCCCATTATACTTGCCTTCCGTAAACGCGAAGTTCAAAACCATTAAGAACCCCAGCTGGTCAAGAGCAGCGGAGGCGTAAATCCCCTGTGCCCGTCCCAGTTGTTTGGACCCGAGTTCGGGTTTGAGAGTCAGCGGGTCGTCCATCATGACCACGGCTCCGAACCCAGTTGGGGAGGAGTCGGTCATGGCAGCGGAGGCGACTCGGACAGCGGTTGGGTTCTTGCCGCTGACGATGTCGTGGAAGTAGAAGTGGAGGTGGCTGAGTTTCTCCTTTTTGAGGCCGAGTTGTTTTTGGGAGAGGTTTCTTGAGAAGGATTGGGAGTTAATTCCGCCAATGAGGAGAGAGAGGAAGAATACGATGGAGAGAGGATTCGGAGTTGATTTGGCCATTGGGTGGAGGATGAATGGTGGGATTTGGTTAGTTGGAGTGGACTTGGCTTTATATAGACTGGAATAGCTAGTACAGTATCATTTATTGTATGGACCATGTGGAGTGTCCTTCACAAAAACAAAAACAAAAAGGAAAAGAGGAAAAAGAAAAGCAATGCAAAAAGGAAAAGAGTTTAGTAGTTGTTTAGCCGTGTGTAGTGGTGCAATCGTGCAAAGGAGTCAGAGCAGGGACGGATCCAAGGGGGAGCATGGGGCATGTGCCCCCGCTGACCCCCACTTGTCGTATGTATATTATTTGTGTTGGACCCTAATAGCATAATTTTGTGTGGTCTGGTAGTAAGGCATGCTCTCTCCAATCTATAGGTTGCGGGTTCGACTCCTAACTCTTCCTTTTTAAGCCTCAAAATTTAAAAGGTTATAGGAAATTGTTGAGGTTTGAACCACGGACCTTTGGTTCCAAAACCAATGTCTTCCCTCTTGCCACTAGACCAACAATATTCATTGTACAACAATTTGATAGTTTTATTATATATAATTGAACCTATATTGGTAATAATAATTCCCCTAACATTTTTTTCATAAATTTTATTTTTCTCCCTTCTTTTTAAGAAAATGGTACAAAATCATGCGAAAAATGTTTAACTTAAATATTTTTTAATTTTAGAAATCTTTTACAATGGTCCCTAGCCTTTAATAATTTCTTGCCTAATATTAGGTTTAGAATCAATCTTACACAATTTCTTGTCCCTAACAAAATCGTTGACTAGGAAAAAAATTACACGATTACAATTAAGAAAATCCCCCCACTGGGTTGGATTTCTGGATCCGTCCCTGAGTCAAAGCCAGTGTTTTGAGCCTCGCTCATTTAAAATTCAGGTTTTCCATAGGGATTGGGGGCGGTGCCAGAAAGTCCATGCAGGCCTGGTTAGAACTCATCTAGAAGGTGGTAGGTTGCTTCCCCAAAGCGACTCCCCGTGCTCGACCATAAATGTGGCAAACTACTCCTGTTTCGCGTCTTACTAAATGACACCCCAAAGCTACCCACGCGCTCCTCAAAAGCCTATTTCCAAAGGTGCAAACGCGTCGAGCCACCAAGTTTTGTAGTGATGGAACTATTATTTAGTGTAGCATTATTCAAATATGTTTCTTCTCTATTTTCCTAATTCTCTTGATCTTCATTTCTCGAATCTTCATGTTCCTCTTCCACCAAGTCTTCAACCAAACTTGAACTTTCTTTTTGTGATTTACTCAAAAACCTATCGAGAGCACCTGCTTGAGATTGAATTAGGGTCTCTACTTTTTGCATGTCCAGACATTCTTTCTAGTCATTGTGAATTTGAAATCGAGCATCTTTTGAGTTGAAATTGAGTCTTATATACGATGTACATTTTTTTTTTTTTGGTATTACAAAAGATGGGATACTTGAGTGTTGCTTTTACTTAAAAGATGACTCTAATTTAATTTAAACAGGCCTATATAGAAATGACCCGAGTCAAGCATGGCAGAGAAAATAAGCATATGTAACACCATGTAAGCCAAGAACCTTAAATTGAGTTTTTTTTAAAAATGATATTCTAAATTTCTGATTGAACTTGTAATATCAACAATCAAAAAAAAAGCAACCAAAATTGTTTATACTTCAGTAAGATAGAACTAACAATATTAAACCCTTAATTACCAAAATCGACGACCAAGATTTGGACTATTCGATTCATTCCAAAATAAGGACCGAAGATGATCCAATCCCAAATTATCAAAAGAAACAGAGAAATGCATACATGTGCCAAGTAGAATTTTCTTTTCCAACTAGTTAGTAAATGCTAAACAAACTACTGGTAGCTTATTCAAAACAACAAATTATAGCCACAGGTGTGATGATGCAAAAGGAAAACATCAAAATATCATAGATGTCTAGCAAAAACAAAAACAGAGGTAGCTGTCAATAATGGAAAACATAAACATTGTATTCCACAGTAGCATCCCCACTGGTGAAATTGAACCACACAGTCTTGGCGTGTGCATACCCACGCGCGAACCGGAATACACCGCTGCCGCCCACCACCGGCAACTCTCTCACGGTGGATAACACCGTGTTCCGCCCCAAAACGCTCAAAGTACTCCCATTAAACTTGCCTTCCGTAAAAGCAAAATTCATGACCATCAACAACCCCACCTGGTCAAGAGCAGCAGAGGCGTAGATCCCCTGTGCCCGTCCCACTTGCTTGGACCCGAGTTCTGGTTTTAGGGTTAATGGGTCGTCGATCATGACCACGGCCCCGAACCCGGTCGGGGAGCGGTTGGTCATGTCGGCAGCGGCGACTCGGACCGCGGTTGGGTTCTTGCCGCTGACGATGTCGTGGAAGTAGAAGTGGAGGTGGCTGAGTTTCTCCTTTTTGAGGCCGAGTTGTTTTTGGGAGAGGTTTCTTGAGAAGGATTGGGAGTTAATTCGTGAGAAGGAAAAATTGGGAGTTAATTTGGCCAATAAGGATGAGAGAGGAAAATATGGTGGAAGTTTATGGGACTAATTAAAATTTTGATTTAAGATTTGGAGTTGATTTTAAAAGGATTGTGAAGAAAAAAAATGAGTCAATTTCTTGGAAAAAGGAAGAAGAATTAAAATGTTGTTGGAAGTTTGTGTTGTCCCACACTTAAGCCGTGTTTGTGAAGATTGTGAAGAAAAAGAGAAAGTAAAAAATTTCTAAAAGGCAAAAAAGGAATCCCTTAGAATAGTAATTGATCAATTAATAGTTGAGTCATTCAAAGTTCTAGTGAATTTTCCTAGGAAGATTTTAACTTGAGTTAACCACTTACCGATATTTTATTAAGGAGAAAACGTGAGTGCAAATAGAGAAAACGTGAGTGCAAAATTGGTGACCAAGAGTTTTTAAGCATTTCTGCTCTTTCCTCTTTCTCCCTTTCTCAAAGTTCCCTCTAAATTCGATCCGTCCAAAACACCCAAGACCAAGAGCTGATTTAAGCCCAAGACCAAGAGCTGGCCAAGAGCTAATTAAGATAATATCCGAATAGATAGCTATAAACCCAAGAGCTAGCTAGCCCAAGAGCTAATTAAGATAATATCCGAATAGATAGCTATAAACCCAAGAGCTAGCTAGCCCTAGCATATAAACGGATCCAATTAGTTATTAATGTGGAGCTTGATGTGAAATGAATGATACTATGTACTTTGTAGGTTGGTGAACAATATCGCACGCTGCAATCTAAGAGTAATATTAATTCTTCTGGCTTTTTCCACTGAACATTTTGCTTTTCTCCTCTCAATTTTTTAGGAATTTATTAGTAATTCGTGTTAAGGTTAGGTGGGGAACTTGATTAATGTTGAAAGAGTGCTTTTTTTTTTCTCTTAAGTTGAAGAAAATTGGAGAAAAAAAGGTCAAAATATAAGACTCATACAGATATTTAATTAATTATGAGTACTAGTAGTGCTCCAATTCCATATTTAATGGAACTTTCTGTTGCATTGTGGGACATATATAGAGTTCCATCGTAGATACGTCAATTAATTAATGTGGCCACCTAATTATTGTTAACATTCTGCAAATATAAATAGTCACCCAGGAATATTGTGAAAGGGGCCTACACCGACCTCCACTTTTATACTCCATTACTTGTAGAGCTTGAGATTTTAGGAATCCCGGAAAAAAATTAGCTCAATCTATATTGGCAAGAGTACTTGATCGTTAAACAATTACTTTGATACTTGAGTCATAGCACATAAGCAGATCTGCGCTTTTTTTTTTTTTGATAACTAGGAGGTCCGGGTCAACTTGCGTACACCTCGACTAATCCCAGGATTTATAGATCAGCTTATTGAAGTAGGGATTAATGGAAATCCCATACAAAATGGATGATGTTTACCAACTTTGTGATTAGAGAAGCTTCGTGTAGAAATTCAAGGAACCGTCACGTGGTACTCCATCACCAATCTGTATGGTCCAACGCAAATGTGTGGTAGGAAAAGCTCCTTGAATTAATGATGAAAAGTACAGTTTCCACCCAAGCAACAATTAATACTTTTTTTTTTTCTTTAAGACGAATTAAATTAGGAAAAAAAGTTCAAAATATTATACTCATTCAAATAGTATTTGATTATGAGTTCGTGCTCTAGATCCATTTATTTTTCCAAGCAAACAGTTGGCATTAGAGCATCTTCATTCAGAAAAAAGACGTGCAATTTTTTTAAGGACCCTTTTTCTGAAAACAAAGAGATCTGTAAATAGATTACGATATTACCTTTGGAAAATTTTAATAAAAAATTGAAGTAAAGTGTAGAGGATGATGGACCTTTTTGTGTTACAGTGGGATAAATTAAGTTAGTAGATACCTAAAGTAATGTGCCCCCCTTATTATTCTCATTAATTTTGCAAATACATAGTTGCCCGATCACTTTTTCTAGCTTTTGGCTAGGACACTGATTTTGAGAATAAAAGTCCAGGAACACATTTTCCGAACACAATTGTGTCGGAAGCCCATCGATATATGTGAACCCATATGTGTTGAACAGCTTTGGACGCAATTGTAACCGAAGTTATGCTTTAAAGTTGTGTTTCTAGCATTGCTCTTTCGCGAAAAGGGACTCCGTCTGTTTACGAGCGCCATGTTTAATTTTATTGCGTTACCCTTTGGCCTTCATTGCATTTGCACCTGAGAATCAACAAAGAAATAATGTGCATGCATTCCCTTTTCCTGTTCAGTAACTTCTCCATGGCCAAGAGAGAAGTCCTAATTACATGCGTCATATTTTGTATATGAAAATAAACATACAAGGCCACAAGCATTCTCAAGATAGTTATGAGGTACAAGAGGTGAAAAAACAGAAGTCCTAATTAATTTTAGCGAAATCTATTTTTTGCGACTCCGTTTAGTTTGTGTACAACAATATTTATTTCTTTCATCTGAACTTCAAAAACCACCCTTTATTAGAGGTTATAATTCTGTGACACTGCTACGAAATACTGCAAAACGAGCCGGTTTGAGTTTATGAGGTTCAAGAAGACTCGAAAACTTAATTAAAAGAGAAATCAATTTTACATAACTAGTTTCGGAACCGGGGGAGGTGCTGCGCAGCCCCGTGCTGCGCAGCGTGCTGTGCGGCCCATTTCAGCGACGTGCCGGCACCGTTTTGACGATCGGAGACGTCCACCTTGTAGAGCTCGTCGAGTACTACAAATGTACTAAAAATCAAATTGATTGGATATCGTTAAGTGCCTCATCGAAACACAAATAAGTTGAAAAAATTTGGAACACACATGTCTTGAAACATTGGATGAAAACCATTGAAACCATTTTTTTCAACATATTTGTGTTCCGATGAGGCACTTAACGATATCCGATTGAGTTGATTTTTGGTACACTTATAGTACTCGACAAGCTCTACGCGGTGGACGTTTCTGATCGTCAAAACGGTACCGGCGCGGCACCGAAATGTGCTCTCACTAGTTTCATTTACATTAATTAATCATGCGACGACCGTGTCGTCTTCTCCACGGGTCCTTCCCTTGGAAAATTCTTTCAAGGAAAGAATCTCAACTAAACCAATTAGAGTTTTCAAAGTAGAAGACAAACGAGAAGGAATGTAACAAATAGCTGTCAATATTTCAGCAAGAGAAAAGATGGAAGGTGACCTACCCCATGCCCACTTTCTCGAGAAAATTAACTCAATTTGAATGCTTTTTGGCCGTTGGATTTAAGATATAGAATCTGTCGGTGCCACCTGGAAGTTGGAATGTTAAAAAGGAATTTGTACAAGCATTTTCATTTCGTGAAATATTTCTGTGCCGGGTGGGCACAGGTGGCAAGATTTGGGCCGTCCAAAACACGGATGGACGACCCCGACGGGCACTGCCAACTTGCCACTTGGTGCCACCCGCGCAGGATTTTTTTCCATTTCAGAGACTTGAAAACGAAAGTCTAATTGGGGATTAGGAAGTTAGTGCCCCAAAAGTTGAAAAGGGCACTAGAAGGTCCCCATGTGGACACCTTTTTGTCTGGTATTTTTTCTTTTCGGTTATTTTTATTGAAAAAGCAGTGTGACTAAACTACATTGCTACATAAACCAACAAATAGTCAAATTCAGCTTACACACAACTCGTTTAATTCTAAGGGTTCAATCACACCCCTCATTTGCAGAGCGCCCAATTGAAATTGGTATAAATTTCCGTACATTAGTGCACATTAAAACTTATTACAAGAGCAAGAGAACGGTCTTTTAGGCGTATGTGCAGAGAGAGATCTCCTCGCATGGATGATTAGAAATTACTAACACACATGCAACGCATGAAAATTGAAATTGTTGTTGCTTTCCAACAAAGGAATTTTGCTATATTCCCTAGTCTTTTCTGGAACATGTGAGGAGATTTTTCGTAGTGTGGAATAGTTTATAGGTTATGGTATATATTAAATAAAACTACTCATAAATCCAATTTTTTCTCCCTTGAATAAGATAAAAGAAAAAATCTCAAAACACGCCCAAACTTTGATCCCAATGTCTAATAGACTCCCAAACTTTTAAAAAATCAATTTCACTCCTATACTTTCCTTCCGTCATCAAATACTTTCCTTCCGTCATCAAATAGACTCCGACCGTCTTAATTGGTCATATTACTAAGGGTTTTTGTTGATTTGAACGTTTTGATTCCATTAAAAATTTATGTGGGGCATCTAATCCCTCTAGAAAATGTGAAGAAAAATCCAGTGTGTGTTTTTTCTTAGAAGAGGGCAACAAACAGAAACCCAATTTTAAGCAACCCAAAATCTCATTGACAAAGTTGCATTGGCTGACCAAACAGACAACAATTTAGATCGCATATAGATCAAAATTAACCTCTATTTTAATCACCCAAAGCAAAACCAAACTAAAAAACCTCAATAGTCAATCACAAAGTTGAATTGAGACAGCAAACAGAGAACCAATTTAAATATGTATACCCAAATATTTGTTCCTTTTTTTCACCGGTTTTCTTCCTCGCTCTGGTTTCTTTGCTTGAATAAGTTATAAAGGGCTAACCCAGAAAATATTATTTCAGAATTTTAGTTCGGAAAGAAACCCAGAACATAACTAAAACCCAGAAATATAATTTTCTTTCGGTATTTTTGTCTTGGAAGAAACCCAGAAAATAAGTGAACCCCAGGAGAGAAAATAATGGTAAAAACCTGATTTTGAGTAGAAAATAAGCGCATGACCTTCTTGACCATTTTGGAGGTTTTCATGCAATAGATCGAGGAAGAGTTGTACACCTAAACAACGGCAAAATATACCAGTGTAGAAGAAAAAAAGAAAGACATTGGAAATGGAAAGTGGAGAGAGGGAGGGGGGACAATTTGGGAATTCGGAAAACATCCAAATCAGTAAAAACCGTTAGTAATTTGACAGGTTGAGACAGTAGGGGTCTACTTGATAACGGAAGGAAAGTTTAGATGTAAATTTGATTTTTTTAAAAGTTTAAGAGTCTATTAGACATCGAGGTCTAAATTTGGGAGGTATTTTGAAATTTTCGCAAGATAAAAGTTGAAAGGTCATGTTTTTGGAGCTTTATTAACAATGAGTGGACTTAGCGCCCAGCTGCTTGACCGGGTCTGAATATTGAATTAGACTACAAATCCAAGAGAGTTACATGTCCAATGTGTGCTAAATTTCTGAAATGTAAAGCACATGTACAAAACACATACTAGAATATAACTTTGTAACTTTGTTGAGAAAATTCCACTTAAGACATCAAGATAGTAGTAGAGGGGTGGAGAATCTATAATAAACGCTACAAGGCACCTTATACCCCGAATTGGACCAAAGATCAATTTTTACTAACATCACTAGCCAGTAACCACTAACACTTCTTGCATGTATTCAAAAAAAAAATTCTATACACTATGGAGTAAAACAGTAACCTTTTCTGCTGCTGCTTGTTCTTCGAGTGAGATTCTTTTCCGCACCTACAACATGAAGAACAAAAAAAACTAAAAGAGCAAAGAATTAGTGTGCAGAATAAGGAGAGTATTTTCAGAAGCTTTCTAACTTTTCTAAAGAACCAATTTATAGAAGCAGATCTTTCCAGAACACGCGTAGTTTTGGGCCAGTTTTTTCTTGTTTAATTTTTTCGTGGAAAAATTCCAATTTAGTACCTTTTCTTTCAAAAGACCTTCGAATTTTCTCCATTTGTACATTTCATAATATCGGAACTTAAATCCTTCACATAATGTGATCAACTTACTGGAGTACTATTTTCACTTAAAATAGCTCCACAAAAAATATTGCAGTTCAAAGATTCATGAAGCAACACTTTTTGGAATAAGCTTTTAAAAACACACATTGTTTTCATGAAGGATTTGTAACTACCGAAACCTGAATGATGGTTATTCATCAAAAGGGTAAGAATGTGATAAGAGTCATTTGTCCCAAGTTGTCAAAATTTAGACTTAAATGTCCCAATGGTCTTTTGGGAGGAGAAATAGTGGTACTTAGTGGGTATTCTCCCTATATAAATTGTTTTTTTTTTTTTTTTTTTTTGCTTTTAGCTGCGAGTTTTAACCTGAAGTCGCGCAGTTAGTTACCGAATGATTGACAGCGACGCTAATGCCCTCTACTTCAGTGAGCTTGCTTCCACAGTTGATGAGACCCTTGGCGAGAAATGAGACTGTATCTTTCTGGCTTCCGGAGCTCTTTTGAAAACCTAAACAAGAAAATGCAATACATGAAAAACTACCAACTCAATGGAAAATTAACTAGTCTATACACCTTACAAGCCATGTAACTAGAAGCCTATAAATCATAACCATTAATCATTTGTAACTTCTTTTTTTTTTCCTTTTTGAATAGCAATAACTAATAAGTATGTAAACTATAAGCATGTAACTTACAATTTCATTGCCAACCAGGAAAAAAAATTACATGTTCCTTACTAATTTCCTTGGAGTAATTTCATTTTCCAGCAGAACACTGTGTGGAAACTGACACTACGAAACTAATTGACGAAAACTGAAAAATAAAAACAGATATCAATGCAGCATGCTCCAGTAAATAATACTAACAAACATATCTACTTTAGCATCCACCGGATACAGCCAGGGTGGATTTAAATTTTCAGACATTAATTAGAATGTTCCATCAGCAAAATACATCAAGATTAGGTTTGGAAGAAATGTTCAGTTGGGCCAAGTCACAAGAATGACATGGAATTATGATATTCTCAAAAGCAACAACATAAAAATTCAAGAGTTGGGCAAAAGAGTATACTCACTGGATCACTTGCTGCAGTGAACAAAATATGAATTGCTGAGCGTAATGCAATACGATCTTCCAGGCGAAGACCAGCCCTCATTGATAACCTAGCAACTTTCCTCAGTTGCTTACGAGCAAATGGATTGAAAAATGTAATCTCATCCATCCGGTTCAGCAACTCAGACCTAAAGCCTCTTTTCTTCTACATTAGAAAAAGTAGAGAGAAGTTATGGCAATAACATTTGTTACATTAGAGAATATGGGGCGATACAGAATCATAAACAGTGTAATATCCGTGTCTAGCCAAATCCGAAAACATTAACTTTTTCTGTAACAAGTTATTTACCTGTTGCATAACTTCAACTGAAGAATCGTATGGATAAGCATGTCCGACAATTTGTGCAAGAACCTTGCTATTCCCCACATCCGAGGCAAAGATAACAACAGTGCGTCTGAAATCTACCACATGTCCTTCGAAGTCGCACAAAGTACCTTGATCAAGAACCGAAAGTAAGGCACTGAAAACAGAAATGTGTGCCTGCTCAACTTGTGAAAATACAAGAATGCTGTGTGGCCTCATCCGAACAAGCTCTAACAGTGCAAAACCATATTGGCTATGGCTACTACACAAACATACCACAAAAGTACAAGTCATTGCCTTAAAATTGTCATAGTAGTAAAGTAAACAGCTAAAAAGAAGTATAAAGACGCCATACATTGATAGCTCCAAAGGCCCATATAAGAGTCGGAAAAGTGAGTCTGAGTCTCTGTACTTAGACAAGTCAACATCAATAAGTAGGTCCATCCCATCATCACTGACAAAATTCTCAGCAAGACTTCTAACAAGATCAGCCAGACCAACACTACTTAGACCCAAAAATAGGAGTGACATGGTAGGTCGATGTGGCGGATCATGCGGTGCAAGAATAGATTTCAGCAATGCCTCTGCTACAACATCAATTGCCTGATTTTGTCCGACCACCCTACTGGCCAATAACATGCAAAGACCCTGGACTTGATTAATAGGCCTCTTGCGTGGCCTCTCTTTGTCTATACAGTATAGACTCTGTCTCCTCCTTGGAACAGTTTGAAGTTTCCTACAATAAGACTTTGTAAATAAGAATGAACGCAAAATTCCAGGGAATGCTTTTAAAAATAGTGTTACCCATCCACTGGGATCAATTTCACAGCTGAGATAATCAGTACCATTATACAATGATTGGGTATCAAAAGGGCATCAACTGCATTGCTTAAGAGAACATCCACTGCATTAAGCAACTTCTGCACTGTGTCAGCAACACACCTGAAATCTACCACAGCCTTCGCATTCAGCAGATTCATCAATGTAAAGAAGTCTCGCCGCAATAAGTAGATTTTATTGACTCGTTCCTTCTCTTTGCGGTAGATGATTCTGAATTCCTTTAAAGATTCATTGAAATGCTTCAAGAACAGATCTTCCACGCAAGTGCCACGCTTCTCGGATCTATAGGACAACTCCTCCATTCCCACCAGGACATCCACGTAGAGCACTAACATATCATCTATTTCCTTGTTTTCAAGCATATCAAACAGCAGAGGGACCACATTCTCCTCGAGCAAAAGCTTCATAGCTTTTCCAACCTTGGGACGAGCATAAAAGAGTCATTTCAAGCCATCCCATCAAGCATCTTGAAAAAGGGTTTCCATACTACTCATGCAATTGTACAAGATATAGTTTAGAACAGATATATTACTGCATACGGAGATGGAAAGACATGTAAGTAGTGTAGTTACAAAACAAGAAGGAAGAAGTTTTCCACTTTAGAAGAACTCAAAGCTTAGAAGGCATCTAGACCCCAGGTAATAGGACGATAACCACAGTGAAGATCACCTTTTACCACAGACTAATGAAGTTGACATAACGAAATTTTGAGCAGATCTTAGCTCAAAGTGAAATTTGGTTCCTGCACACATAAGTAGCTTGGGCGTACATGCAACCATCACTGGCAACAAAAGCCCCTATGCTTAAAAGATTTGTACCAAAATTGCAGTTCATAGAGATAAAGTTGAAATCAAATTTGTGGGTCTATATTTAGCCAGGCCAAAATATTTTTTAAAACACTGGTATTGTGAAGAGACTATGATATAATTACCTGCTAAAAAGTGTAATGTACCACAACTCAAATTTTCTCATGAAAGTGTTGGTAGTGAACAGATGATATACATCATGGCTGTTGATAGAGGTTCTCAAAGTGAAGTTCAAAAGTTGCACCTTTGAATGTTTCTACTACATCTCTTGCCCATGGAAATATTCATGCTAAACACATATGGCCTTCAGGAAAATAGCCAAGGTGTGAAACGTGACAAACCTTAAGTCAAACATGTCATTGACTGTTACTTTGAAGTTTGACCTAACAACAGCTAAACTACAACAGCTAAACTAAGAGGGCTAAGTTCAGTCTGAACTCTATCATTTTTGTCAGTGTTCTAAAAGTCGGCCAATCCCCAACTAGGCGCTAGGTGGTGGTCCAATGCCTACATTAGGAAGCTGACTAGTGCCTAGTCCCAGCCTAGGGTGCTAGGCTATGTTACACGGACTCTCGTAATAGTATTAAGTACCCTTGTCGGACACTCGACACTCGGATAAGGGTGTGGGATATGTGTCCGATAAGTTTAATAAGACACTTCTGACTTCTATAGAAAACCTAATTGTTATTCGAGTTTATCATGGAAGTATGCATAAACCTCTCTTATTATCTATGAAATGCGGTATAGAACCTTAAAGCACCAATTTACGTAAGAAAATAAACAAAAAATAGAAACAAATTTGAATATTTTGCCGTGTCTCCGTATCCTTGAAATGAGAAATAGTTGAATCCGACACCTAGATACATACCCGCACCGGACACCCGTACCCGAGTCCAAGTAACATAAGTGCTAGGCGGCCAACTAGTTGGCACCTAGGCCCTAGGCGCCCCTTATTAGCCCAACTAGCACCTAGTGAGTTTTAGAACGTGGGTTTTTATATAGCTTACATCCTCCAAATTTGAATCAACCTAACGATGCTTAGCCAGAACTAACAAGTCTAGACATATCAGACAAAGGCCAAGACAGATAATTTACAGCCTAACGGCAGACAAAACTTTGTTAGCTGGAATGAAAACAGAATGGAAGGGAAGGCAGGAGTCATGAGGTCAACTACTTATTGGAAGAAAACATTCTAACGCAGTTCCCTCCTTTCCTCAAATTCCCCCAAGGAAAGAAATCCGGTTCCAGTAGGCCATTATCAAAGTCTTCTCCCTTTTCCTCTCCTTTCCTCTCTTTCCTGAATAGCAAAGGAAATCCTATTCGTCCCATTCCCATTTCTTCCATCCCTTCGTTCCAGCCATTCCACCCCACCAAGAAGACTATATGTCTGTAATTACTCAAATAATGCATATACACTACTCATTACTACACTTAAATTCCTCGCAATTTGAGTTCACTGTGGCCCATGGATCCCAAATCTTGTTCTGGACTGTGAAAATAAACGTTCAGTACACAATTCAGTATGTAATGCATTGATAGTCATTAAATTGGGAATATAAACATACAGGTGGCTGGATTGACCCGCTCATAACAAAATGACGTGATGCAGATTCAGATGGGTATACAATAAGTCTTCTTCCTGTGATGAAGCTGGCAATGTCTCTCAGCTGGAGCCTACATACAGCCATAAACTGGTCAGGCGATAGGCTTTTGAAGGCAATCACTTCATCCAGTTTCTCAAACAACTCAGGTTTGAAATATTTTCTTGCCTGCATAACATGTGAGCACAAAGAGCATCAGAATAATTGGTTAAAATTTTACATGTGCGCAGTTAGATAGACCCAAGATGTACTCCTTGTGTCCGCAAACAAAAATTTTATTCTTACAATTACCTCCATCAAAAGGGAGACATAGCGACATCGATGTTTATGATCTGGTGGTTCATGATACAACTCGTCTTTCATGGGGCCCTCTCGAGAATTCCACATACATTTGCAGCCCCACGGATGGAACTCGTAACCTACAACATTTGATGTCATGACAATCAATGTATTCGTGAAATACACAGTATTTCTTTGGCCATCTAATACTCTTCCATGACGTAAAATTTCAATCAAAA
The DNA here is from genome assembly GCA_016920895.1 of Vaccinium myrtillus. NCBI lineage: Eukaryota > Viridiplantae > Streptophyta > Magnoliopsida > Ericales > Ericaceae > Vaccinium > Vaccinium myrtillus. Next base: position 663,225 of record CM029280.1, read on the forward strand.
GATCTATAACAGCAGGATGGGCCCTATCAACGTTGTCCAACAAGATAACACCAAAAGGTCTCTTCTTCACAGCCTCGGTAAGTGATCTTCCAGCACCACATTCTTCGCCACTACTGGACCAGAATAATAAAATATGCTTAGGTAAATGTTACAAAATTACTAAAATCAGGGACAAAAAAAAAAAAATCATCAAGCAAAATGAGAACAAGCTGGCAGATGAAAACCTGGAAGGAGCACCAAAGAGGCGTGAGGCAGAATCTGACTCCCCATAATCTGACATGTCAAGTTCAATGAGCAATTTGTCGTCATCGAAGAGTTGTTTGGCAAGAGCTTTTGCATGCTCCGTCCTTCCTTCACCAGAGCCACATAGGAAGAGAAATGAGCCGATAGGTCGAGTCCCAGACTTCTGCCTCGACAAGGCCTGGTTAATCAGAAAGCTAACATGATCTTGTCCAATTAATCTGTCAGCCAATCTTGATTCCAGGCCCTGCAACGGAGGTTCTGAGCCGCAAAGGAGCCAGGAAGCTGGAAACCCAGTCAAGGGGCTTGCTATCTGCACCAGCAGTCATCCCACCCAAACCAAAAAAAAAATATGTCATTAAGCAAGAAAATAATGCCCACACAGCATCTGATAACACCAGTCAAAACATCAAAAAATTACAAGTTATTACACCTCTGCAACTATACGTGGAGTAACAGCAATATTTTGTTTGTGATTATTCTCTGTTGCTAGAAGAAGCTCAGTTATAAGAGAACTAAAACGCTGAGACATCCCAAAAGTAGGTTTCATTTCAGTCTTCTTATCCGCTTCAACCTCGCGTATAAAAGAAACCAGCCCTTCGCGCACTTGTTCTAACATGTGTAGTTCTTCACCCCTCGTTTCACACCTCGTCCTCCACGTTACTATTGGTTTTGACTTTCTCATAAACCTATCCCACTTGTCCATCGAATCTTGATATTCCTTTTGTAACTGTAAGAAAAGAATTCCAAAACACATTAACTATGCATCAAGTCTTCTAAGTGGAAATCTACCAAAGTTGAAAGTAGACAAATGAATACTCACACAAGGAATCCAAAATCTTTTTCCAGTATCCTTCTCTTTCTTTATTTCCTCCAATTCAACAAGCGCACGACACAACAAGTATTCATCCGTATCCAAAGCATTCTCCTCCGCATCTGTGTCGAGTTCGTGCCTCAATTTCAAACAGGCATTCTCCACTAGCCAGAATGCTTTTTTTCGGAGCAGATCCTCAAAATTGTCAGAACACACTTCTTCATTAGCAAATAAAACTGTGAAAAAACACAAATGACAAAATACAGACATTAGTGAAGATCAGAGTGTTTGAAAACAGATTTTAGAGCCGGTTTTCTAGTTCATTTTAGTCAAACATAGAATTGCTTTGGTTGACAGTTTCCAAAAGATGGTTTTGCGAGAAATTCTATAAAATTACTCAATAACTAGAAAATTCAAAAGATATTTTCCAACATTGAAAATAATAAGGATTTTGGTTCTAACAAACATTCTCCAAAACTGCATATAGGTTAACTTGCACAAGAAATAGACAAAACTAACCATTGGAATGTCTCCTGGTAATGTCACAAGCTAGATTGAGAGCCTCCGAATGAATTTCAACACCATAAGCCATCTCCAGCTCAAACTTACCCTCAATCTCAAGCTGCCTCGAAATTTCAATAGTTTTTGGATCCATATCTACAAAACCCTAGGGCAGTCGTGTACAAAAATAAGTCAGCCTTCCAAAGACAGCAATCACATCATCTGGAACCTGAATTCTGTTTTGTGAATACGTATTGCATGCGTAGATTTTAGTTTTGTCATGTGTATATGGAAATATACAGGCATTATCAGACTTACATCCATAAACGATACACAATGAATCCATGGCTATATATTTACGGCATGCATAGATTTTAGTTTTGTCATATGTACATGGAAATATACAGGCATTATCAGATTTACATCTGCATATACGGCACACAATGAATCCATGGCTATATATCGAGTCGAGGGCAAATCACAAAGAAGCATCAACGACGAAACAGACGATCAAAATTTGAAAGTTAAAAAAAAAAAAAAAAGAAAAAGAAAAACCCTAGTTTAACGCTTAAAACCCCAGTTACCGCTTTTGGATGAATCGATTTCTTCAGTCGGGATTCGGGAATATTTAGGGTGAGCACGAACCAAATCAAAGGCTTAATTGCAAGAACACCCCCTCAACTATCATTTTGTTGCAACATCACCCCCTAAACTAAAAAATTGGCCAACATGACCCCCTCAACTATCAAAATCAAGCAAGTTCACCCCTTCCATCCAAATCCGTTAAAAATTTTAAATTTTTTGGACGGAAAATTGATAAGTTGGACGGAAATTGAATTTTTAACCCCAAAATGCCCTTCTTCTTCTTCTTCTTCTTCTTCTTCTTCTTCTTCTTCTCTCTCTCTCTCTCACAAACACACACACACACTACAGCACAAACCCATATTGTCCTCTTCCTCTCCTATCCGCATACACCCAACAACAGCTACAACGATGGCAAATCCTGTGGGTTCCATGGTGATTACGAAAAGAGAAGAGCCAGGGCGGCGAGACCAAGGAAATCAGCGAGGACCTTCTTGGATAAGAAACATGAGAGATGAGTTGTGAAAAGTACCTCTTTTACTGATGACATCCCTATAGATTAGCTTCACGCCGGTGATGGAGGTTTGATTTGGGTTCAAATATGAAGAGAGAGAGAAGCGCAACCAACATGATTTACGGCAGCTGGCGACATTTGATTTCCAGCACGAAATCTGCATTGCTCAAACTCTCTTTGATCAGGTTAGGACTCGAGTGAAATGATTTGAAGAGGTTTTCATGAGACCCATGTGATTCGAAACGGGTTGCCTCGATTTTGTAGAGATTTTCAAAGAATCCTTGACAGAACGGAGTGGATTGAGATAAATCAAGGGCTTTGGTGTGTTCGTGGTTTGGTGGGTTTTGGACCTAACATTGAATTCACCCACACCCAGTACTTTTTTTTTTTTTGATCGAAACCCACACCGAGTTCTTGAAATATGAGTAAATGTTAGGTTTTAATTGATTCTCAATTAAAAAAAAAAACACTGGTAAATATAATTAGAAATTTAATTCCTAATTTTTATGTATTAAAAATTAAACTATTTTACTCCTAAGCATACCTTTTGTGAATGAAGAAACTGTGTTATTACATGACTAAGATTGTGATTTTTTCCTAGGGGTCAAAAACTACATTTAACAAATGAGGGGTATATTTGTCTTTTCACTCGTTGCCGTCCAAATTTTTAACGGTGTTTTGGGGAAGGGGTGAACTTGCTTGATTTTGATAGTTGAGGGGGTCATCTTGGTCAGTTTTTTAGTTTAAGGGGTGATGTTGCAACAAACTGATAGTTGAAGGGGTGTTCTTGCAATTAAGCCCCAAATCAAAACCCGACAAATCCGGTTTGATAGTAGTTCTAAACTAAGGGGTGTTCCACTAACCCAGTTTTTTAAAAAAATTAATTTTTTCACAATTTTTTATGTGATGTGTTATGAGAGAATGACATGTCTCGGTGGTGTTTGGAAAAAATAATTTTTTGTTAGTAAAACACACCCTAAGAACCAAATCGAAACCACCCGACAAATCCGAGCAATAAAAATACGGTTCGATTTTGATAAATGAAGTATCATCCCCATAAACTAGTTAAATAAACTCCTTTCAACCAAAAATTTAACACACTTTATAAAAACTTACTTATTAGAACAAGTTATATTAAAAATCACAAAAACTTACAAGGAGTAGCAACCCAAAAAAAAAAGGTTACAGCAAAGTGCACCTTTTTCCGAGACCGCTGGGGCATGTGGCTGCTGCGCTATTATAGCAAAACTCAATTGCAACTCTAGCTTGCTTGCTTGGAGACGGAGTTTGGAGAATTTATATAGAGGTCAACTTTTTTACAGATAATTTGCAAAAGAGTTGCATTGAGCAAATTCTTACTGTTCATCTCGAGATTTAATGGCTCGGATAACTATGCAAATTTTATTTTTTTCTTAATCCGATATGCTTTTAATGAGGGAGAGAGCATTAATCTGGAGCATTGGAACTTGAGATGACGGCGGGGGTTTGCCCCTTTTTTGGATCATCCTCATTTATATATCTGTATCGAACTATTTGTCTGTGCCCTTTCACGAAAAAGAACTACGCAGTGTCTTTCTGAACCATGGGCCGAAAATGGGCCTAGTTGAAAATACCCAGACGGGCCAGACCCATGCTAAGGCCTAATCCAGTTCATCACTATACCAAGGTCCTATTTCGGTCCACATCTTCTCAGTATTTGGAAGAGTCCGTTGCCACTCGGTGTTCGTTTTCGATGTTAGAAAAAACTAACGAATTAGTACTTTGTTTTCTTATCTTCTTATTTATTTATTTATTTTTTAAGAAATAACCAAATTTATTTATTTTTGAAGAACCAAACCAACCCACAAAAAAAGGAACCAAACCAATCCAAACCATTAAACTACGGTTCGGATTAGGTTTTCAACCTATTATTTCCGTAAACTATTTAGAGTACTTAAAATATAGGTTTACTACGTTAGGTTTATATAGAATACGAATTGGTTCTCATATATAGAAATTTAGGGTAATTAATCATGGTAATGAAGAAAATCAAGGAATAAGAATAGGCATGACCGAATTATGTATAGAAATTTGGAAAAATAGAAACATGCTGTGGAATCAAAATTTGAAGGGAGAATTTCATCACCGAATTTATTTGCTATGACTAAACCACTATTGGTGTATTGGAATTAGGGGAATAAGTTGTGAATTCTAGGCAAAATAAAATCTTGCCAGAGAAGGAATAATGAATAAATTAAATTTGGAAGTTAGTTGACTATGGCTTATATATATAAAAAAATACATAATATACATGGTTTGGATCGGATTGGAACTAGAACCATGAACGTAAATCCACAAACCAAACCATTGACTACGGATTCTAATTTTTTTAAACCAGGACCAAACCACGCTACTAAAAAACCGAACCAAACCAATCGGTTTGGATTGGTTTGGACTGGATTCATGGTTTGACGGATTTTCTGCTCACCCCTAATTAGTACCTTGTTTTCTTATCTTCTTATTTATTTATTTTTTTTACCCTAATTCTTCCATTTATTTTATTAGTTCAACCACTTAAATGCTGCAAGAGGAAAATAAAGGGAAAAAGTTGCTCCAAATACTAAATGTAATCATGTGGAAAACTACATTAATTTTTAAATAATCGAAGATATTTTTCTGTTGTAATACATTACTCCTTTGTTTGATAGTTGTGGTCAAATGAGAGTTGCATGAAGGAGGACAAAATCATCCAACCACAGTTCAATCTATAGTCCCTCACATATACGTAGGACGCGCACACGATTATGAGATGGGTCTCGCGTCTATGTGAGGGTTTGTGTTCTAAATTGTGATTCGATGGTTGTGTACCTAGTATTTTTGTCTTATAAAAAACACACATGATTCATCTATCGGCCTATGATCTACTCTATCACATAATAAGAACAATAAATATAGAATGAACATAATTATGTGTACAATTTTTTTCTTAAAGATTTGCACACAAATGTGTCTAGGGCCATAAGATTCGCCTGGCCCCTCATTATTGTGAAAAATCTACTTGCATCAAATGATTTCGAAAAAATCTAAGTTTGTGTCTGTTCACAAAAACATTCTGGTGTGCTATATACGTTATAGAGAAATTTGAAAATAATTTGACCATATATATTTCGCCATCATTTTTTTAATAGGATTTTTTTATATATATAAATATACCTGTTTTAGTCTGGTAGCAAGAGTAGAACATTGTGTCAAAATTTATTTTTTGCTAGTTTGACTTATTTTGTAATTTAGTTTCATAAAATAAATAACAAAATATTATTTGCTAACTTTCTTCATGTTTGCAAAACAAAAAATGCAACACAAAACTAATTTTATCCAAGAATTTTCGGTTACTCTCTGATATTTTTCCTTTTTTTTACTTTCTACCAAAAACCCAATTGTGTTAAGCTATATAGAACCTAGGACTGTCCATCGGATCGCTCAATCCGTTCAATCCACCCAAATCGTCCAAACCGATCCGTCCATTTACTCACCCGATGTACGTTACGGATGAATACGGATCCAAATATTTTTATTTTGACGGATATGGTTCAGTTTGGTTCGGTTCGGGTTCGATCTGCTTGATCCGCCCAATCCGCCTAATAATCCTTCTTTGATCCACCAAATCCGCCCAATCCGTTCAATCCGTAACCGAACCGGCTCATCTGTATGTCACCCACGGACGGTTGCGGATCTTAAAAATGACAATCCATCATGAGCAGATCGGATCGAGAACCGAACCGATTCGGCCGGAACCAATCCGTGAACACCCCTGCTAGAACCAATTAGAAAGACAACAAAATTGCAACAGGTAGGTAATTTTAAAGCAACAAATGCTAATGAATAGTGCCCATTTCTCAAGTTACCTATCCACATTTATTTTAACACTTCAAAAATAATACTATCTATTTTATGTATATCTTCTATTAGAAAGACTTTTCGTCTATCTTTTTTTTATTAAATGAGAGAAGAGAGGAGAGAAGAAGAAGAGAGAGACGAGAAATTAGTAATAATTAATAGTTTGTGAATAATGGCTAGGTAAAACTACATAGTCATCTCTAAGAATCTAAAACCTAGCCGCCTCTATCTTCTCCTTCTTCCTTCCCCTCCCCCCCATTCTCCGACGGCGGGAGGGGAGGGATATTCACCTCTCTCCCTTTCTCTCTCTCTCCTCTCTCTCTCTCTCTCTCTCTCTCGATCCCTCTCTCAGGTGGTGTGTAGCAGCGTTTGGTGGTGATGGTGGCGCCTTGGCGGCGATAGGGGAGCTTTGGCGGTGTGCGCCATCCATCCCTCGCTCACCCCTTCCCTAGATCTGCTCTCTCTCCCCCCTTCCTTTTCCGGTTTTCCCGACGTGTGGTTCGCATTGCTGGATGCGTTCCCTTTTCGCCTAACGGATCGTCGGACTGATGCCACGCCGGTTTCATTGTTGGATGTCTTCGGTCCTTGGCCTAACGACTAGTGGTGGGGCGGTGGTTTCGCTACGGCGGCGAGGGAGTAGTTTTGGGTTCTTGGTGGTGATTTGCGGCGGGGTGGGTTGGGTGGTTTCGTTTCGATAGGGTCTAGCGTTGAACTTGTGCGGTGGTGATGGCTGGCGGCAACATCGGCGATTGGTCTTCACAGTTGCTGCTACTCCGGGCAGTTTATAAGATCCGTTTTGGCGAAGTCTTGGCTGCCACTCACGGAGTTTCGCCCTCTCGTTCGGGACCTGTCGACATGGCTGTTTTCCTCGGTTGGCGGCATGATGGCAACGATGGTGGTGGCTGGTGGATGAATGCGGTTGGATGGCGGCTTCGACGACATCTTCCAGGTTTGATTAAGTTTGGGAGGCGGCGACAGACATGGGGAATCGTTTGGATGGGCTGACATGAAGGATCTTGATCGGGCTTTGTTTGGTTTCTCGTTTGGCTCCTTGCCAACCGTTGGGGTCCGATGTGGTTTGTTGCGTCTAGTGGTTGTGAGGGTGAAATTCCCTCCTCCGATTGTAATCTGGACGTAACTACCCTTCCTCCCTTTTAATTTTTGTATTATTGCAGAGATTAATAAAGTTCTTTGCTTATAAAAAAAAAAAAAACTACAGTCATTATTCATTGACATATTTTATATTTGCATTTTTTTTAGACTTTTGATTATTATTATTATTTTTTAATTTCAACTAAGTAAAATCGCTAAAATTGCATAAAACTTGAAATGAAACGGGGAAACCCTCTTGTACTTGCCCGTAGAGCAGAGAAAACTTTAAAATGAAATGGGGAAAATTACATGTAATTTTTTTTTTTTTGGATCACCAATTACCTAGACATGGTAGTAAGCCTAGATAGCAAAGGTAAGTGGGCTTAAGTGCTCTTCTCTCTCATACATGGTCCAACAAGATTCGAGTCCCACCAACTGCAGGACTAACGTGGATAGCCCTTTGTCTATCTAGTATTTAAGTGACAGTCTGTCCTTCCGGACATTAGCTATGACTTGAACCAGATAATCCACAGTGAGTTGGGAACCTCTATTGTCACGCGCCAAAGGGTTGCTACGATGTTTGCCCTATCCCACCCTTTTTCTTAGGCGTGCTCACGGTCCGGATTGACATGAATATAATCCTAATCCACGAGTCACGATTTTTTGAAAATAAAATCCGCGACTGATCCAAAAGTCTCACAGTTCGGTTCCAATTCGATCCGCGAGTCACGGATCGGATCCGGATTTGTCCACGGATTTTCAACTTATTCTAAAAAAAATATATATCAACTCATTCAAAGTACCCAAACTTAACATACCCAAACTTAACATTGAAACAAATACTTTAGTAGTAAAATTGTGAGCAACAAAGGCAGTTTATTATCCAATTCACAAACAAAGGCAATTTAGTTTAGTTACATAGTGGAATACAAATACTTTAGTAGTACATCAAAGTCCAATACAAAAAAACAAATACTGATAGACTTTTATATATCAGTTCACCCCTAGATTTTATAGGAAATAATAGTATAACTCTTTATATTAAAATATCAAATTGGTAATATTTATAAAAGTGGTAAAATTAAAAATCTATACATATATATTTATTTTTCAAAAGAAGTTATATATAATAAAAATCTCACGGTCCCGATCGGTTAATCCATGGTTTCAAAATCAAAATTTGTGTCCGGACAGGGAGTCACGGTTTTTTGTTTTTTGAATCCGTATCTGGACCATTAATCCACGATTAAAATTCAAAATGTGTGGATCGGTTTGGTCCGGACCGGATTCACGGTTCACCGATTTTTTGAACAGTCCTACTTTTTCTAGTTAACCAAAAATAAAATTACCTGTACATATATTATTGGTTCCGAAAAAAAAAACCTGTAATTATTTCCGGGTTTTTCTCTCTCCGCAATTCACTTCCCCTATTGGAATTGTTGAGAGACGACCCAACGTCCAACGACACCAATTAGGAGCGGACTCTCTTCTACTTCCTCCCCATATCCGTGTAAAACCCTAACACCAATCAATCGATCCCCCTCTCTCTCTCTCTCTCTCTCTCTCTCTACAATCCAACTCTCTCTCTCTCTCTCTCTCTCTCTCTTGTTCCTCGATCTCCATCGATCAAACCCTATTCTAATCACTCCAATAGACATTCGAATCCATCCATTTCTATCTTTGTGTCTGTATTTCGGGGGCATTCGTGGATACTTCTCTGAATTTCCTAGGGTTTTTGTGAAAACGGTGCAAGGCTGGCGGGTGTCGAGGTAAAGTAATGGCGGATCCGCCGTCAGGTATAATATCGAAACCGTTTAGATTCAGATCGTTGTTGTTCCTTTGTTCACTGTTTGTAAAGTTTTTGGAAGAGAGAGAGCGGGAAGCATGCTGAGCGTGCTGCGAGTGCACCTTCCGTCCGACATTCCGATTGTAGGCTGCGAACTCACGCCCTACGTGCTCTTGCGACGTCCCGATAAGACGGTTACAACCGAGGATGTACCCGAATTGGCTCCCCTCGATGGACACTTCTTGAGATACAAGTGGTCAGCAACTTTTTTTACTTCTCTTTTGGTTTTTGCTTTGATTTATTGCAATTGATTGTTTTTCTGAGTTTGCGTTTATTTGTTTTTTTATTAGTTTGAGTTGATTCGTTTCAATCTAAGTTACATAATGTGCGTAAGTGGGAGGGCGAAAGCCGTCTTTTGAAAACTTTGCAAACTACTAAAATTTGTGAGAGCAGAGGATTGAGAGCGCAAGTGCAGAGCGAGAATTGAGTGTGGGAGCGAGGGGTCTACTACTGAAGGGATTATCGTATGTAGATTGGATGTTTGAGAAGTTACCGGCTGTAAGGTGGGTAAATTTGAGGTTTATAGTTGGATATCTGGATTTAGAACTTATTTTGTTACAGATTTGCTTAAGTGAGTCCCCGGGAATCTGGTACTTGAAATGAGGAGTTGTTATTGGACTTAAAGACTCGAGAGGTTTCGGATGATGCATGGAAGATGCAATTCTGCAGAAATCCAGCAAAGGGCAGATTATTGACATGAAGTTAAGGTTTATAAGCCACGTTTATTTGTCAATTTTCCTCCCAAAATGAAGATTATTATAGTAGTCAGTAGTGTTAATCAGGCATGCCAAAGTCCTAATTATTATGCGACGTGCTGTCAAATTTCGTTGTCCTTTTAATCGTGGCATTAGTACTTATTGAGAAAGTTTAAAATTATCCTTTGATTTTGTGCACAACGCACTTAGCTGCGAAAGGCGCACTGAGGCGAGAGAGTCTGCTGGGGTCTAGGTGAGAGGCAAGGTGAAGGCCTTTCCAAAAGGAGGCGAACCTAAGCGAGAAGAATAGCAAAAATAGCATACAGTAATATTTCAAATAATACACTTCCCAATGAATTTTAGAAAGTGTACCATCCAAAAGATCCATAAAAGGGATCCACCAAAAGTCAGATAGTCAAGAATTCTCGCATAGAAAAGAACTAAAACGTCAAAATCAGCAAAACACAGCCATCCAACATTTGAGAGAGAGGTTCGATCGCAAAGGGGAAGAGAGAGTTCAATTACCTATTTGCTGCTGTAGTTCTGTTCGAGACAGGAGGGAACTGACGACTGAATCACTTAAGGTGACAACGATAACCTATATCTTACTGCTGTGATTGAGTTTAAAAGAGTGAGCCTTTTGTCGCTTTGTCGGGAAAGATTGTCGAGTCGTCAACTGATGACTGAATCACTAAAGGTGACAACATTGACGTATATCTTACAGCTGTGATTGAATTTAAAAAGTGGTGAGCCTTTTTTCGCCTCATCGCCTTTCTTGCCTCTCACGACTTTCTCCCCTAGGCAGAGTTTTATTCAAGTCGCCTTGCCTCCCATCAGTCAAGGCGACAACCTATTGCCTTGGCGCCTCTCACCTAGGCAATTGCCTTTCCTCGCCTTTCACAAATGACAACTAAGGGGGCCATCAGAATATAGATGAGTTAGACTTGTTAGGGCCCATCAAGTTTGTCCTCATCGTGAAATCCAAGTATACATTGTTCTTCTATGTTCTTGAATCTGCAGTCCGAAAGTTTTGAGTTGTGAGACCTTGTTGTCCCTTATAGTTCTGGACCTGTGGTTGACTATGCATCAATTACAATCTAGATTTCATGAAACTGGTTATGTTTTTTCCTATGTGATTTCAAGTTTCTATAGAGAACAAAAAGTTTCTGCAGGAAGAGAAATGAAAGAGAAATTAAGAACCCCTGGAATAACTTATTAATAATAAGACATGCAAGAGTCCTAAATGTTGTTGACACCTTTCAAATTATCATGTATCATGACTTTGTGAGCATCCATTTGTGGTACAACCGTACAAGTCATGGCATTATTTCGCATTGAGGAAGAAGTTATTGCATCATTGTCTGTTTTCTGTAGCTAACAATCTTAGATGCATTTTGGTTCTGATTCTTAATGGGAAAAAAAGAGATAAAGGTTGGACTTTGTACTAAATCCCAACAGAATTTGGCCTCGTTATAAAATTCATCCTTCTGATATGCTTTTAATTCTGCAGTCCAATATGCTTTGAGACGATGTCGTCCCATATAGCTCTGGAGCTTTGGTTTAGTATCCATGATAATAACCGCTACCAGTTGCTGGTAGCCTTACACGTTACATCAGTTTTATTCTAGATTTTTAGAAGCAGGTTAGATTAGTGGATAAGTTTCTACATTATAACCTAAATAGTATGGACTTGTCACCTTGCATCGCTCCATACATGCTAAATTACGTGTCCAAATATTTGTTCTTATATTTATTTGGACAAGTTTTGCACAGTAGGACGCTTCTGATCCGAAAGCATCATTAAATAGTTACTGGAGGCTCCAAATTTCCATTGATGCGTGGTACACGGATATTATCTAATGACGGTCGTTTTTCTTTTTCTCATCATAGACCATAGTAGTACAATTTGTGTTGATCCCTAATTTGGTAGGTGTAATATTTTTCTGTGTGCTATGGACTTACAATACAAGATTGAGAAATATGTTTCCTTCTCAACGTGTGTCCAGCATATCTGTGTCCTAATTTTGGAAAACGACGTGTCCCCATGTCCTTGTCATTTTGTGTCGTGTACTTGTCCCACTTCCTTAGCCTTAGACAAATACTTCCTATACATTTCAGTTTTTTGGCTTAAAGAAACTACAACCCAGCAAAGAATTATTTTGCCAAAGATGATTAATACTTCAACTGTGCCAATAGGATCCCATATCTTTGTGTGACAATAGCACTTTGCCTGAACTATGCTAGAAAAGTGTGGTTCCCCCTATCAATGGTTGTGGGGGTAGGCTGCGAGGGACAGTCTTGTGATGGGAAACCTTCCTGCACGGTTCTGCTTTCACATGCTCTTTAACCTTCCCTGATTAATCATGGCCTCATGGGTGCTCAGAAGGCTCCAGGGAAACTGGTCCAATTAGTTCTTAATGGGCACAAAAGCAAGCTCTACGCTTCAGTGGGGATGTTTTCCAATGCCAGCTTGGAATGTTAGTGTGCCAATCCACCTTCGCAGAAAACTTTTGATTGATATGTAGCTTTGAAATCACTTTTTATGCTTCATTGGCTGGGGTTATTGCTATGCCAATACTTATTCATCTATGCAGCAGGACAGGTTTAAGAGTTCAACTAAGTATCTCATTGCTTTGTTCTGCATTGTTTCGTTTTACCCTTTCGATTAAATCTTGGCAGTGCTATGTTTGAAGCACTGTGGAACAGCAGAGCTCATCTGTCTAGCATTTCCCTTTTAACTCTCTACCTTTTCCTTTCTATCTCTCTAGTATTTCCTTTCTATCTCCCTACCATTTCCTTTATATCTCCCTACCATTTCCTTCCTTCATGTTCTGAACATCTTGTGTCAAGAAGAGCAGAGACTATCTCATTACAACTGATCATACTTAGGCTTTGTATACTAGTAAATTGGTATATCTGAAGGCATTTATGAGTTAATAAGAGGGTCAATTGATTAGGTTAATTGTGTGCTTAGCCTTATAGACCCTTTTCCCATTGGAGCATTAGCGCTAGCAGCCTATGACAAAAGGCTCGCATAAGCGTAATAGCAAGAAGAATTATTTGTAGCCTGCCTATCTAGAAGCTTCAGTGTAGAAAGACCGAGTAGTGTAGCTGGTTGTCAATTTCTATAAATTACTTTCTTTTCTTTGTAGTAGGATTATTGGTTGCTTTGGTTAAGCTATTAATAATGGAGGAAAACTTGTCTAATCAGGAGTTCAGGATTATGATTGCTTAGTACCGCACTAGCTACTAATTATTTGTGAACTAATTTACTGCCTTTTGTTGCTATGAATAGCATCAGTTTGTGTAAGTGGGCTTGAAAGTGGGCTATGTCAGTTGTGGTGGATTTATTATTCGAAAAAATGTGATGGATGTTTGATACTAAAAAGGCGAAGGGGATTACAATTGTAGATAAGAGCTCTATCACGGTTAGAGTTCATCAATCTTTTCCTTATATGTTCGTATCTAATAGAAAAAAATGGAAAAAATTAGTTTTATTTTCTTGATTGATTGTATTTCATCAGGGGAGGAATGGTAGTTGGATTTGGTCGAATCTGGCAAACTGACTAAATGGTTTCTGATTATGCCATATACTATGTCTATTTTCCCTAAATGTTTTCAGGTTTGGTTTTCTGGAGTTTTACCCAATTAATATTTTCCGGGCTTGTTTTTCAGGTATCGTATTCAAAGTGATAAGAAAGTTGCTATCTGTAGTGTTCATCCATCTGAGCAAGCCACATTGCAGTGCCTAGGATGCGTTAAGGCCAAAATACCTGTTGCCAAAAGTTACCATTGCTCTACTAAATGTTTTTCTGATGCCTGGCAGCATCATCGTGTTCTGCATGAGCGTGCTGCTAGTGCTGTAAATGAAAATGGAGCCGAGGAGGATGAATTATTTGGGCGATTCAACAGCACAGGATCTGGAGTGGTTAATACAAGCTTACCTGCTTTGCAGTCAAACCCTAGCTTATCAAATGGTGCCGCACCTGTATATCCTGCGGCAGTTGCACAAAGAAGCGGGGGTGAAACATGGTTTGAAGTTGGACGCTCGAAGACTTACACACCAACAGCTGATGATATTGGACATGTTCTTAAGTTGGAGTGTTTTGTGGTAGATGTGGAAACTAAACTAGCCGTGGGAATCTCTAACACAGTTTTAACTTCCCGTGTCATTCCTGCTCCATCCCCTTGTCCCCGGCGGTTGGTCCCTGTCAATGGACTTGATGCAATGGGGCATTTGGATTCAGACGGTCATATTACAACTGCAGGAAATTTTACTGTGCTCTCATACAACATCTTGTCTGATGCGTACGCTACGAGTGAATCATATAGTTATTGCCCTTCTTGGGCTCTTTCATGGCCTTATCGCAGGCAGAATCTATTACGGGAGATTGTCGGTTATCGCGCTGACATTGTTTGTCTTCAAGAGGTACGTAATACACTTTAGAGTTGCTTTTATCAAGTGTAACAATGATGTATTTTGCACGGTAATGAGCACAAAAATTGATTTGGATCTCTAGGCCTGGCCTCTCTGAAGCCTTTCGGCTTTGATTTGGGGGCATGGTTCTGTGGCAAAACGTCCATGTAGCTCCTTGGTTCTTGGAGGTTTAGGGGGGCCATTGTCTCAGTGGTATTCTGAGAGCAACAACTTTGAGCATATTGCCAAAGGTTAGGTCTGTCTATAATCATCCCCCGCCCATACCCTCAATGATAGGGGACTAGATGGGTTTTGTTATGTTGTGGTTGTAACAATGATGTGTTTTGTGGTTTTTGGAGAGTTCTTGATGTGGGTTGAAATAAAAATGATGGATGTGGATACTTTCATGGACGCTGTGTATTAGTAAATGAGAACCAGCGTTATATTTAGTGAGAAAGACTTGGTTCAGTGGGTCAAAGACATGGAAACTTATTTCCAAAAAAATACATGTACTTGTCATGTACAGTATAACTTATGATGGGAATTTTTGGTGCTTTATTTGGGAATGCGTATTTTACCATAGAATTCCGAATATCATTAAGCATTGTTTAATATGTTGAGATTCCATGAGGGGAGTTTATGTCATTGCTCTCATGTCTGATCGCATGGTACTTTTGACGTCAGATCTGCAGAGACCGAGTCTTGAGTAGACGGGAGTTAGCTGTCAAGTAATTTATAACTTTTGGATGATCTTGTAAACATTGCCTAATCAGGGTTCTAGTTTCTTCCTTTCAGGTTCAAAGTGACCACTTTGAGGAATTTTTCGGCCCCGAACTGGACAAGCATGGTTATCAAGCTCTTTTTAAAAGAAAAACAGCGGAGGTTGGTTGATGGACTTTCCCCTTATGGTTCTAGCCTGAAAGTAAAAATATGTGTAATGTATGTCATCGTTGTTTTGCAGGTTTTCAATGGAAATAGTAATACTATTGATGGTTGTGCAACCTTTTTCCGGAGAGATAGGTTTTCACATGTCAAAAAATACGAGGTTGGAAACTCTTCTTGTGTGGATTTCTGTTTTCTGCATGTTTATGACTTTCCTTGCTCAGAAATTTAATGAATACATGCATGTTCACAGGTTGAGTTTAACAAAGCTGCACAGTCGTTAACTGATGCATTGGTTCCTAGTGTTCAGAAGAAAACTGCACTCAGTCGATTAGTGAAGGTGACAAAATTGCATCAGAGTTTGTTTTGGGCTTATCCCGGTAACTTGGCTTTTTTTGTTAGCACGTTAGCGCTTATGACAACTTATTTTCTTCCATAGGATAATGTTGCGCTGATCGTGGTTCTAGAAGCAAAATTTATTAACCAGGTGATTGATAACCCTGGGAAGCGCCAGCTTGTTTGTGTGGTAAGAAATCTTTTCATCTCTGTTTGCTGTTCTTATTCATCACTATTGCTGCTGCTAATTGAGTACCTACTGGTTCTGGTTTTGTATTGGTTGCATATTTTTTTTATTTGCACTCTCTATCAACTGTATGGGTGGCAATGTCAAGCTAAGGTACCGCGCTGAGCATGATGACACCGAGGTGGCCTTGTTGCACTGACATGATTTGTCCCTGAATAAAAGGATTTTAGCCTTGTAAGGAGAAAGTAAGACATTGAACAAATTAAATAGATTTTGCACTGGTTGTGCATCTTATTTTGATGACCACCATTTAAATATGGATTAATCTTGGAGAAATGTCGATTGTGTTTTCATGGTTCACTCTTTTTAATTGACTTCTAAATTCCAGCCCCCTCTAATGACGAAAAGAAGCTAGAGGTTTGGGTCTCTTCTAGTTTTGTGCATTGAATGTCCTCTGCAGTGCAGCCTTTCTACTGGTTGTCCTGGTAATTGGTCCTTATCCATGGTAATTGTGGACTCTTGGCTCATGCATTTTGCTTGACATTGGGCATCTGACACGTGTACCTATATTCTTGGGGACACGGAGGATTACTTTGAAATGAGAATGTGTTTCGATACTCATGACTTGGGAGGTGAGTCTTAGTTGCATGAGGCGGGACCGAGAGGCGAGCGCGGGACTGGGGTATGTAGAAGATCGTAAGTTGCGAGCGCCAAAAGGAGCGTGTATATAATTGGTTTATTATATAAACATGAGTGAGAAAATTTACTTATCAAAAAAAAAAAAAAACATGAGTGAGAAAAGAAGGCTCAATATAGTTTCTACATCAAATTTCTTGACTCAACACATAGATAAGTCAAATACGAGATGAGAATCCTAAATCTCTCTTACTTCTTTTCTCTTTTTCTTCTTCCTTGCATTTGTTTGCCAAGAGATGTCCAAATTTCTTTCTTGAGAATAGCATGGAAGCTCCCATCCTAGTTAGGAGTGAGACTGGAGCCCCTTACTTGGGAGCAACAATTCGAGCTCCAGACTTGGGAGTGCACCCATTTTGGAAGCTCCCATCCTAGTTACTAGTTACTCGGGAGGAGTGAGACATTTTGGAAGCTCCCTGCAGCTAGGGCAGGGAGCAAAAATCTTTTGAAGGAAGCTCCAGACTTGGGAGTGCACCCATTTTGGAAGCTCCCTGCAGCTAGGGCAGGGCTAGCTAAAAGGGAAAATCTTTTGAAGGAAGGTCATGGACTTATGGATTTGCCTTGGATTTTATGTTCATTACCTAACTTCTAAGTTCTAGCATATAATTTTTTTGTACGAGATATAATCTGCCATGGCTAGCAAACCCTTAGGTTTACTGTGCCAAAAAAAAAAACCTTCGGTTCGAGTTTCTGATTGTTTATTTTGTATCAAGGTACTATCTCCTGAAAAAGGCCCCTTCATTTGTCTATTATGTTTGTAGGGTTCGTTTCCCTACTGTTCTTTTCTTTTCTTGGCGTGTCAATGCCTTCGCCTTTGCTTTTTTGCTTGGGTGTTTTTGGACCAGATTATGACCTATTTTTGTGGTTTGGAGCACAGGCAAATACACATGTGAACGTTCACCAAGATTTGAAGGACGTCAAGCTCTGGCAGGTTCTCCTCCAAACCTCATTTTCCTTTATATGCTTTCCTTTCTATTACTGAGTTCCCATTTTCCTTTAGTTTGATATGCATTCATTTATGTACCCAATTGACAAGACATCTTATTTTGCTCGTGTTTTGTTAAAGGTTCATACTCTCTTGAAAGGATTGGAAAAAATAGCTGCCAGTGCAAATATTCCAATGTTAGTGTGTGGGGATTTTAATGCCGTTCCTGGAAGGTCTGTTTGTTGTTCTTGTATGATTCAATATCATATGGTTGACATCTCAAAGTTTTTTCAGAAAGTCTTCTAAAGTTAGCTGTGGTATATTTTGAGTATTGAAGGTATCGTTTAACTTTATTGCAGTGCTCCTCATTCGCTACTTGCAATGGGGAAGGTTGATCCTATGCATCCTGATTTAGTGGTAGATCCTCTTGGAATCTTGCGCCCTCTCAGCAAACTAGCACATCAACTACCATTGGTAACTTATCTTTTGATAGAAATCTATATCAGTTATTTAAGGACTTGATCTGTAGGCTGTTCCAAAAAAAAAAAAAAAAAAAAAAAAAAAAAAGAACTTGCTCTGTAGGTGTAATTCTTCATTGTCATATGTTTTGTTTGCTGTGGGAGGGGGTGGTGTTGAGGAACATGTTTTGGATTTTGATGGCTAAGCTGGTTGCTGCATATTACTTTAACAGGTGAGTGCATATTCTTCCTTTGCAAGAATGGGGGTTGGTCTTGGCTCAGAGCAACATAGAAGGAGAATGGATCCTTCTACAAATGAACCCCTGTTTACAAACTGCACCAGGGATTTCATCGGTACTCTTGATTACATATTTTATTCAGGTATACTCGCAGCATTTTTTTCTCTTGTTATTCCTTTGATACATTTGTACTTCTTTTGACTGGCATTTTTTGAAGCCGTATAAGAAATTGCATCGAACCTTCTGTTGCTGGATTTGATCTCAGTCAATAGTATCAGGAAGTATGACATTTGAGTGATTCAATGTTTCATTTCAGCCGACTCTTTAACTGTGGAATCCTTACTGGAGCTCTTGGACGAGGATAGCTTGAGGAAAGACACCGCCCTTCCTTCTCCAGAATGGTCTTCAGACCACATAGCTCTGTTAGCTGAATTTCGCTGCATGCCTAGAACTAGACGCTAACAAAACTTGGTAGGCCAATTCCTTTGATTTTTAATTTCATCTTCTTTGTCCATGTGGGTGTATGGTTCTGTTAGCGGGGTGACATGGCTGTAATGTGCTCATTTGGTTAAAACTTGTGATATTGAATGTGTCATAAAGTAGGAATGTAGGATAATAGAAGAAACTTAAATGATATGACCATTTACATTCTCTAATTTTGCTAGTGTTTTTGTTTCGTTGACACTGTCTTTATCTTTTTGTGAAACGTTAGAGTAGCACTGTTTTGCTCTCTCTAAATAAACTGTAGTATGCAGGGCAAGTACTTGGTCATTGGATACAGATGGTAATTGTGGCCGGAAGTTTGCCTTTGAAAGTTTAGGCCAGATACAAAACTGATAGAGAGCTTCTTTTATTTTCTTTTTCTTGATGAGCCCTAATACATATTTTCAGCTGAGTTTGCATCTGCTTTGTTATTTAACTGCATATGGCATGCAACATGCTCTTTTGTAGTAGAAGTTGTTCTTGAGTATGCGCAAATGCTATTCCATCTTTAGGAAGAGTGCCTTTTTTAAATTGTGCGAATGCGAGACCATTCATTTTATTACTTGAACCATCCTATTCTCTCTCTCTTTCTCAAATGTTTAAATTTAATTCATTGGGTCTGATGAGGCCGTTTGGTCTGTCTGATTTCAGTGAGTACTATAAAATGGAGATTTACCTTGGTTTCTTAAATTGCTAAATGTTGGCTGAGTTGGAGTAGTTTCTTTTATTGTTGTCTTGGTAACAAGTACTTTAGCAGGAAATAATTCTATGATTTGTTTGGTGACCCAACTAATGTCTTGATGCTGGTATAGATATGCATGTGTATGGAGAGATGTGGTTTGAGTGGTGGAGGGAGGGTGTTCAGGTCTTTGACCAAGTTGATAAGAGTTCATGGCATGCGATTACTGTGTTTGAACCATTGCGATGTCTTTGTTTCTAACCGTCACCTTGTGTTGATTGCAGATCAGGTCTGAAGCGAGTCCTGGGTATAGAAGTGTAGAGAATCAACAGAGAAAGAATTGTAAGAATGGTAGATCACATGCTCTTTATGTTCTTTACTAGGCATCTCCCAGCGGGATCCTTGCTATGATCTGCTTTGTACTATGCTCTACTTTTGTCTCATAGAAAAGTTATGGTTACGTTTCATTTGAGCCATTGCATTTTTTACGCTTCCCGTAGAATACATCGAGCAATATCTTCTGATGCAATATAGAAATAGCTGTGCTGTAATTTTGATTCTAAAATGTGCTGCGAAGCCAGGTAGATGGGGTTTTTCTTTTGTCTTTTCTTTTTCTGTCACAGGTGTTTTTGGACCAACTTGTATCAAGAAGCAAGAGAATGGGATTTGGATAAACAGAATATAACACCCAACCATGAGAAAATGCTGAAGTGGGGATTTTATTCATTTACTTATTTGGCTTTAAGTATTTGGTCCATTTCCCCCAAAATATAATATAATGTTATCCAATTTTGTGTCCAGGAATTCTAGTAGTAATAGATTTTGAGGAAAATGGTTGTGAAGGTGGAAGGGGAAGAGTTGAACATTGGAAAACAAAATGAACTATTCAGGAGTAAACATCAAGTCATCAACCCATGGACTTGGGCTTATGGGCAGGTTCCTGCGCTTGTGTGTGTGGCTTTTTTTGTCGTCATTAAATTTTTATTTGCTTACTGCAAAAAAGAAAAAAATGAAAAAAAAAAAAAAAAAAAAAAGAAAGGGCGCCGCTTGATGCCAAATGCGAATCAAACCATTAAAGTTAAATACGTTTCTTGATTATTTTCTTTCGGCAAATGATACTGATGTACTCCACTTTCAATCACAACTCAACCATTTAGATATATCATCTTCTCCTTATTTATCTCTTATCCGAATCTGTCTACATGTTAGAAGAAATCGTAATCTTTCATATCTTTTCACCCAACCACAACTGAGCAAATCATTCACTGGGGTGAACTGATCAGAGCAACCTAGGGTTTCTTTTTCCCTCTTTTGCCGGCTTCTCCTCCGGCTTTCTTCTTCTTCTTCCCCTTCTTTGCTTCTTCCTCCTCCCTCCCACTCCCCTCTTTCAATCGATTTTCTTCTGGGGGTGGGGCTGCCGCCTCCGCGTCCCACCCCCCACCGTTTCCCCTCATCTGCCGCCCATCCATTTTCAATCCCTAGCCATTCTCCTCCTCAACCACCAGCCTCCTCCTCTGCCCTCCTCCACCACCACCATTAACCATCACCCACCATTTCCAGCACTTCCGTCCAGCCACTACCTACCGTTTTCTACCATCTCCGACCTAGCCCATCTTCCCTGCCATCGGGTTCGGCCCATCTTCTCCGCCATCTGGTTTGGTTATGAGGTTTCTGTCTTCGGTTTGAATCTGGATGGTTTTGGCCCCCTCCGGTGCAATAAGCTCTCAGATCTGTAGGCGGCCAGACGTGGGAGCTCGGTTCTCAATCCGAAGAAGCAGCCTTTGGTAAACTCGGTTCAACTCAGTGCTTCTGATCCGACTTGTTGGGGTAACTCAGTGAGGTGACTCGGTTTGCAGCTGTGTGGCTGAGTCCAGAGTTACTTGTTTTTTTTACTTTGTTTTAGGGTATTGGTCTGTGTTGTTTGATTACATTTGCGCTGTATTGTTTTAAGGGTTTGAGCCGGGTACCCGTTGGGTTCTCTACTGTTAACTTTTGATAGGATTCATCATTCCATCCCGAAGGTGTTGGGTCTGCTTCGACAGGTGTGTCTGAGAGCCGGTAGCCTTTGGTAGCTTTAAGCCGTGTTCATTTCAATTGTTAGTGGTTGTGGTTTCTTTCCTGTCATTTGATGTAATCGTTGCCGGATGACGTTGATATGAAATTCTTGACATTTTCAAAAAAAAAAAAAAAAAAATCAGAGCAATCTAATACACGAAGGGCTTACTTGGGAAACTAAGTTATTTTGAGGGCTGAAGTGTAGGACAAAATGTTTTTGAGGAGGCAAAAGGGAATCGTGTTGTAATAATGTAGTACGTAACGTGTCACATCAATATAAAATTTATATAATGTCTTCATCAATAATCAAAAGTTTCAAAGCAGTTGAGTAAGTTTTGGAAGGATTGCCCTCGTTTATGGTTAAACCCATTAAAGAAATGAAGTCAGTGTATTGATTGGACTAAAAATCTAACTTCGTCATTGCAAGTTAAAGAAGTGGCCAGTGATGGAGTTATACATGCATGCGTACAAGCTTTATTAATTGAAAGTTACATGCTCCACCCTTTCAGCATCGTATGGACGAGTGTGTGGGCGCATATAGATATAGTTATTATGCGGTAAAACAACGGGGACAGATGGCTGTGCACAGACCGTGCACAGATGGATCTTGGGGACCCACTTTTGGGTCCCACACGAACGATCCGAGCCGTTCAATCATCTTATAATAATTTTTCGAGGGGCCTCGCGAGAAATCAGCTCCATCGGACTTGTGTAAGTGGTTAATCCAAAAACCCCCTGTTTCATTCAAAATCCCCTCGGAAAATTATTATAAGATGATTGAACGGTTCAGATCGTTCGTGTGAGATCCAAAAGTGGGTCCCCGAGACCCATCTGTGCACAACAATCTGTACCAATAGAACTGTTCTTATCTTTATTATGTACTATATGTGGAGAGAGAGAGAGAGAGAGAGAGAGAGAGAGAGAGAGAGAGAGAGAGAGCCTTTCTACACTAGCTGAATTCTAAAGGACCTTCAATGTTCAAATTCGTGTCTTGGGGGGCTATTGACTTGCTTTTGTCCCATTATTTCAAGAACAAAAGTAGGACAACCTCACTATAATTAACACGTTTCATTCGATAGCTATTTTGTAACTTCCATTTCTTAAAAATTCGGAAATATACTCCCTCCGTCTCCAAATAAAGTAGAGCTTCATATTTTGAGTTGTCCCTTAATAAGTGATTTAATTATGACAAATTTATACAAATATTATTTTGCTTTTTGAAAAGTTGATGGGTAAAAAGTTCGTTGGATAAAAGTGGATGATAAATTTAGAAAGAGGAGGTAAAAGTTGGTGTCAGAGGTGTAAAATAAAGGTAAAAGTTGATGTACCCCTAAGGCACGAGTTGAATTTGCGAGACAACACATTTAAAAATGGGCGGAAGGAGTATATAATAGGCTTTTGTTACTATGTACCCCTAAGGCACATGATAATATTTATTAAAATGAGACTAATTAAACCCACTTTTATAGAAAGTTGTACAAGTAGTTGATTAATTATCGGCTGATAAAGCCACGAGTGACTTTGTTATTGACACGAAATTTAATGGCTTTGTTCGGTTGACTCTTACCCTCGTAATCAAACCCTTGCTCTGCCCAAAACCCAATATGACTCTTACCCTCGTAATCAAACCCTTGCTCTGCCCAAAACCCACTTTTAATAGAAAGTTGTACAAGTAGTTGTCTAGTTGATTAATAGCAGCTGATAAGCCACGAGTGACTTTGTTATTGACACGAAATTTAATATGAGTCTTACCCTAGTAATCAAATCCTTGCTCTGCCCATAATAATCAAATCATAATCTGTGTCCTCTGATCTCTTACTATATATACGTACGTGTCTAGCACCTATATGTACAATAACCAATACATCTCTCTCTCTCTCTCTCTCTCTCTCATGGGTATCATAGTCCCAAGACTCCCAACTTCGATACTACTAGTACTAGTGTTTTTGATTAGCCATGGTTGTTCAGACATAGCCGAAGACAAAAGAGAATGTCAAGACCAGTTAATAGGAATGGCACCTTGTCTCAACTATGTAAGTGGAGACATGAAAACTCCCTCTGCAATATGCTGCACAGAGCTAGGGAAAGAATACAACAGTACAGAGAGGTGTTTGTGCCTGCTTGTTAAGGATAGAAATGACCCAGGCCTTGGGTTCAAGATCAATGCTACTCTTGCACTCACCCTTCCTTACTTTTGCCATGCTCCTGGTGCCAACATATCCCACTGCCCCGGTACATATCCCTTCCATTCGGCAACTTTTACCTTTTGTTATTCTCCCCGTCTTATATTGCTTGTTCTATATTGCTTGTTCTGTATGGAGAGGATATTAAAAACGTATTCAACCCTTCACAAGTTGTTTGTTTGTTCACAAATAGTTTGAGTCGCGAAAGGACACATATTTTGTAAGGGAATTTTTATTTTTTATTTATAAATTGCAAGCGTTTGTAGGCAGGCATCCTTCACTTGGCTCCTGGGTCACCGGATGCTCAGTAATCAAAAGTTTCAAGCCAGTTGAATAAGTTTTGCCCTCCTTTATGGTAATCCCTATTAGAAAAATGACAGTTTATTATTGTTGGACTAAAAATCTACCTTGTCATTGTAAGTCTAGAAAGTTAAAAGAAGTGGCCAGTGATCATCGAGTAGTATGCATGCATGCTTTAATGGAAAGTTACATATATCAACCTTTCAGCATCATATGGAAAAATTTCAAAATAACCCTTGATCTTTTACCAAATTGATACAGAGATCCCTGAACTTAATGAAATATCACATAAATAAATATACTATTAAAAAAAACTCAATAATTTAACCTCTACCGTCATCCTCTGTCTAAAACTAACGGAATGAGAAGAAAATTTGATGCATACTTGACATTTATTATAGTCTCTCTTTCTCTCTCTCTCTCTCTCTCCAACTTTCTATGCCCAACAAACAATTCTATGAGCTCCCTTTATTTGGTTTCCCAGAATTTTTTTTCAAAAACCTATCGAAACACCAGTTCATTTCCTACTTCGAATCATATACTAAAAACTCCAACATTGAGCTAGTTCAATCAGGTGGTGGAAAAAACAGAGTTTGATCAAATGTAGGATTAGAACACAAGATTGTGAGTATATTTCGGTTCTGGTTGTGATGAATCTTTTATGGCAATCTCAGAGGCCTTCAATCGTTGTGAGTATATTTCGGTTCTGGTGGTGCCATTTTCCATGATATGTTTTGCCTTCGATTTCTATATTCTTGTGGATGTATTTTTAGGCTATGAGGTGGTCTTTTTTCTTGGTTTTGGCTGTAAGTCGATCCGTATGGATTTAGCCATTTAGGAGCTTTTGATTGTCAGGGATTTAGGTGCCATCAGAGTTGGGGTGTTTCTCTTATTATTGTGATGCCGTCAGGCCTAATCCTTCCTCTTGTAATCCTTTATTTATATATTTCTTCTTTGCCGAGAGAGGAAAAAAAAAGATTGCAAGTGTATTTCTAGGTGGCTAATCGTTGCTACGGGCGAAAACGTCGAGCTGTTTATACCGAAAATTACAGTAATGGGGAGGTTTAATGGGGTTGTGGGGCATGCAAGGTGGTGTAACTTTGGAGGGAGGGAGAGAAACCCTCACACATGCCAGGAATTAGGGGTGCACACGGTCTGGATTGGACCGGTTCTCTAGAAATCTAGTAACTGGACCATTCCAACCAGTTCTAGAAAATTAATAACCAAAACCTAAACAATATTACGTGTATAACCTGTCTAGATCCAAACCGCAAGACTGGATCAGTTTTAGTTTCGTTCCGGTTCTACCCGATTAGCATTGGAACACTTTTTCATAACATATAAACTCAAAAGATTAGTTCGAATTTGGAGCACCAAACAACTCATAAAATAAATATAGGATTTTGTAAGATTCGAAACCAAATATGGTCCACGTGATACACAAAGTACTTGACAATATACCATCAATAAAACAGCTCTTAAAATTGATGAAAACAACCAATAAAGTAGCTTAAACAAAGAATGGAATAGTCTAAAAACAAGAAAATAAATTCAGCAGTATGTCTTACTAGGGAATTAAAATTGAAAATTGTGTATTAGTAGGGTCAAATAGTTATAATTATATATTAAAATAGTTATAATTATATATTAAAGACTTCCTAACAAAATAGATTTCTACTCTAAATAGACATGAAATAATACATTACTAGGGGAAAAACAATCATTATTAACTTACCAAACCAAGATACATAATTATGAACACGCATAAATATATTAATAATATTAATATCATACGGTCCGGTTATGTTTCAACCATGGGTCTTAAATTAAGAACCAGTAATCGAACCATAATTACCGATTCTTAATTTTTTAGAACCATAATGAGATCAATGAACAGTATAACCTAACCAAACATAGCTGTTCGGTCCAGATCAAATCAGTTTAACGGTTATATCGGTTTTCTTGTGCACCCCTACCTGGAATGCATTCAATTTTCGTCGACATAACCCCACTAAAGGCCACATTTAGTCCATGTCACCCATTCCGTTAGTTTTCAGACGTAGGGTGACGGTAAGTGTTAAATTGATGAGTTTTTAAATAGTAAATACGTTTAATAATGTGACATTTTGTTAAGATCTAGAGTCTTCGTGTGATTTGGGTAAAAGGTTGGGGGTTATTTTGAAATTTTTTCAAAGAGAAACACTAGTACTTGCCAGGTGTGCATTCACATGTAGTCCATGCCATCCATTCCATTTGTTTTTGTTTTTAGACAGAGGGTGACGATAATGGTTAAATTGATAAGTTATTAAATATTATAGGTATTCATGTGATATTTCATTAAGATCCAAGGTTTTTGGGGAAAAATGATGAACACCCTCAAAGAATACGATCCTACTAATAAGGAGTGAGTAAAATTAAGAAAAGAACAAAAAGGAAGTCAACCTCACTATAATTAACACGTTTCACTAGATAGCTATTTTGTAACTGCCATTTCTTAAAAATTCAGATATATATAAGAAGTTTCTGTGAGGGTTTCCTCACAAAAAAAAGTGCGAGAAAACAGTTGTGGGCAGAGGTATTATAATGGGAGGTATACTCCATTATTCGTTTACTACTCCTATGTTATCACGTGTTTCTCTTTGAAAAAAAAGTTAAAAAAGACACAATAAGATATACAATTG
This sequence comes from Vaccinium myrtillus, assembly GCA_016920895.1. Taxonomy (NCBI): domain Eukaryota; kingdom Viridiplantae; phylum Streptophyta; class Magnoliopsida; order Ericales; family Ericaceae; genus Vaccinium; species Vaccinium myrtillus. The sequence goes on from CM029280.1 coordinate 689,903, forward strand.
TTCTTTTGTGTACATCTTAAAGACAAAAAAATCTACTAGAAATGAACTATTTTTTCTAATATTAATTTAGTTCTGAATCCTACACAATCCAATGTTTAATTCGCACATGATTAAGTTTGGTTCACTCACTAAATTTTGGGATTAATTTCAGACCCCCGGCCGAGTGTATTTTATAATCCTTAATTTTCTGTGCCCAAAATAGTCAAATCTTAATCTTTCACTATATATGTAGTAGCACCTATATGTACAATAATCAACAAATCTCTCTCTCTCTCTCTCTCTCTCTCTCTCTCTCTCTCTCTCCATGGGTATCATAGTACCAACTTGGATACTAGTACTATTGTTTATGATCGGCCATGGTTGTTCAGACATAGCCGAAGATAAAAAAGAATGTCAAGACCAGTTAATAGGACTGTCACCTTGTCTCACCTATGTAAGTGGAGAGTTAAAATCTCCCTCTGCAATATGCTGCATAGAGGTAAAGAAAGAGTACGCCAGTACAGAGAGGTGTTTGTGTGTACTCGTTAAGGATAGAAATGACCCAGGCCTTGGGATCACCGTCAATTCTACTCTTGCACTCTCCCTTCCTTACATTTGCCATGCTCCTGGTGCCAACATATCACACTGCCCTGGTACATATCCGTCGTCGTTCGGCAACGTTTACGGTTTTTTGTTCTCCCAATCTCATATTGCTTGTTCTGTACCGAAGGAGTATTAGTTTCTTATTTTAGAGTGATAAATAAGCTTATTTTTTATGTCTTTCTGAAGGGGAAAAAAAAAAGTCCATCCTTGGCAAGTTGCTTATTAATTTTTGTAAGAGAGTTTTTTTTTTAACTTGCTAGCTTTTGTACGCAGCCCTCCTTCATTTGGCTCCTGGGTCACCAGATGCTCAGGTTTTTGAAGATTTCGCTCGGAGCTTAGGCGCCGGTAACGTTGTGGGCACCGGAGGTTTGTACCTACAATCAATTTTTATTAACATTTTCCTCTTTAATTTGCTATATTTGAAGTAGAAACAAACAAATAATTTTTCCAGCATTTTTTTTAGCAGAGGGGGCATCTCCAACAGTTTGAGCCTTTTTTTAAAACCAAAGTTATTTTTTGGCTTCCAACAGTACTATTTTGCTTCAAAATCTGCCACTGTTGCTCTAATAGTACTCTTTTTTTTTTTACTTTAATCCATCATGAACATTGGATCATTCGAATGATTTCACCATCGCACAATTGCAGTTCGATAATGAATGGATTCTGTCAAATTTGGCTAAATAATGGCAAACATGTTTTGAGTGTAGAAATGGTCGATCATTGGAGCTCATTTTTGTGACCTCATGCAAAATAATGACCACTTTAGCTTGATACATGGCTTTAGCTTGAGACATGGCTTTACGATTGGAGATGCTTTCCAGCTATTTTTAGTATATACTTGACTATAAAAATATAAAAATGATTGTAACTGCAATTGGTTGGTGTTTGCAATGGTGACAGACAGTACTACTCCCAAAAGTTCGAGCATAAGTGTGAAGAGAAGATGGATTGGCATAAATGTCTCATTGCTATCTCTGGTTGTGATTTCTGTAGTCATTTAATATCAATCTCATGTTTGATTAGGAACAATTCAGCTCCTTCTTCAACAGTGTGTGGTTGATGAAGAAACTTTTTTTTTTTTTTTTTTTTTTTTGGGTAAATTTGATGAAGAAACTTATGTCATTTACTCGGTTTCAAATGCTTGTAATCAAGGATTCACCGTTATGTGATAGGAGGAAACATATCATTCGGAAGTACGTACTACTACTGACATCGATTTTTGACATATTTTCTTAGAGACAAAAACTAATATTGCGATCGATTCATATTGTTGGAGTGCCCAACCGAGAACCACTAAATAATTAGACCTATGTGTATTTGTGGCTTGAAATGCCTTTTTTTCCTCTGTTTTGAGTTGGAAGATGAACTGGGTGAGATGAGACGACTCTCTTTATTCTATAGGAGTCGCACACGGTGAGGTTCTATACAAATTTAGTAGTTGGACGATTTTGAATAATTTCAAGAATTTGAAAATCAAAACTTGACCATTATATTTGTTGAACCTGACCAAAACCAAATTGTATGACCGGCTTGGTTAGCATTTTTGTTTTGCTTTGTTACCAGTCAAATACTTTTCACAAACAAGAACTCGCGAAGTAGTTTGTAGATTTAAGTATTTAACAAACAACTCAAAAATTTAGAGAGATTTCGAAATGCGTAGGGTAAGGAAAGAAATTTTCCGAAATTACAATCCATGACATTCTTAAGAAAACTAGAAATGAAACAAAAAGAGCAAGACAAAAAAGAAATGAAAAAAATACAGGAAGATGAAAAGCCTGCAGGACGTACGACCTTCCCCCATGTATGCCATTAACTAGTTCTGCTTCTTCCTCTTCACCCAATGACTCACATTTTTCCATCTACTCTCCGCCCATATTCATCATGAGATATATCAATACCCAGATGGCCTAATGGGTTCGAGTATGCATATACATACACAAATATGTTTACTGTTACATATGGTGGGTGAGAACTAGTACTATTTTTTCCCCAGCTATTATTACGGCCAAATGGATTCGATTCTATGGACTCCCTCCTACATGGACTCTACGGGCATCATTTAAGGAGGGATTTTCCTCGACGAAAGTCAGTTTTGTTCGTTGTAATTAGTGAGGTTTTGACTTGTGACAAATGCATGAGAGTACATGGTAGTAAAAGTAGTGATTTGCTAGTAAGCCTGGAACACCCACTCGAGTTTAACTTGGTAAAAGTAGTGATTGGCATCCATATAGTAAGTTGGTCAATACGTTCCTCTCGCATTGCCATAACATCCCGTCACAGCGCACGCAAAACAGATAAACAGATACCAGTTTCCTTGTCCAGATGTAAAAGACAAGCATTCCTACAACAAACTATTCTTCATCTCAATCAATGTTGGTAAAGTTTGTGGGTTTGCTATCTGCAATGGTTCTTGTTCTTTTTGGATCTCTTTTGCATGGATTCAAGCAGGATGTATTGATGCTTGAATTTTATGTACTAAAGTCCACAGCTGTACACTCAAGGACTCCAATTAGTCCTATCAACTAGCAACACAAGAGGATGGATGAGGGTGCAAAAAGACACTTGGGCATGAATTGATTGCCTCTAATGCAGGGTATGCCAAAAGTAATGTCCACCCAAAATCAAAGTAAGAAATAATTTGAACAAGGAACTTCAGGGCCTCTTGTGCTCAACATGATATGTCCAATAACGGTATCAAAATTTGGGAAGATCAATGGCCTGCCTTCATACTATCAACTGTCAAATAGAAATAGTGGTGAAGGAAGGTAAGGGGCTTGAGTAGGAAGGGTTTGTTTCCTGCTTTGAAGTCTCTTATATCTAAATTTGATCAAAACTCTTAACCAGGATGACAAAGACAAACAGCAATGCAAAACTCTTAACCAGCAATCCATCATCGTCTATGTCATAAAGCCATTCATCGTTATCAGTCATCGTGGCAGTTGCTGATTAACAGCAGGAAGTATTAGCAAAAAATGATGGTGGAGATTTTTACCCTCAATCAACTTTATATGCCTCATTCCAACTACCAATTTTATATTAGGACTCTCTCCAATCTCCATGTCCATGTCTTGCATTTTCTCTAATATTTCGTTCTTCGATTTATTCTTGGAATTAATATCAAACTTTTTAGTTCTCTTTTTTGCTCTTCTCGTAAGTCCTTTATACCATAGGCTCTAGAATTTTGGTTTTCCTGTTGTTGCTACTGGCTATGTATTCAATCGTGTATACTTTTGTTTGTTGGATGTATTGTGCATTCGTCTGATCTGGTGGACAAGGTATTGTTGTGTCAGCTTCATTTTACATGTTCTGATTCTTAATTTGAAGATAAGTGCTTAAGATAATTGAAATGTAGCAAATATTTGGACTCCATATTTCTTCTCCTTGGCTAATTTGTGAAATGGCAACCGAAAGGTTGCTAACTGAGAATATGGTGCTGATGGCAATAGAGGCTCATATCTAAAATTATTAGCTTTCTATGGCAAGCCTGGTATAGTGGTATACATAGCTCTCGGTTTCAACTTATCAACCAGGTACAACTTACCTTTCTTTTTCGAAAGCAAATTGTATTCTGGGAACTTCATATGAATTTAATCATTGAAGGATGAGAAGCTACTAACTAGAATTGAAAACTTCACTACTGTGATCTATTTTGCTCTTACACTAGGCAAATGTTTCCTTTACGTGCATTGGGGTCAGCAGAAAAAATGATAATTACCAACCTATACTTGCAGTTAGATACATTGGGTTTCTCTTAAAATGTGGGAAATGACTTGCATTCAGGTATTAAATTATCTTAGAACTAGTATTGCTTCTAGTACAAGGTTATAAACATCTCCCAGTTCCGATAATAATTTCCTGAACCAGGTAATGGCTGTAACTGGCTTAATTCAACTGGAAGAATAAACCACAAGAATTATCAAACGGTAGAGATACGTGAGTTTTTTCCTACTGCTTAGGAGTTCAAATGTTCTACGCATGAGATTCTGGGCCTGCTGGTTTTGAATTAAGCAGTGGCTGGAGAGCCTTGACGACAATGGTCATGTTTGGCCGGAAGTCTGCTTCATACTGAACACAGAGCGCTGCAACTGCTGCCATCTGAAAAACAAATAATGTAGGATGGTTAAAATACCACACTTAAATAAAACAGCCAATGAATGGAGAACTTCTATGGCTTCTCACTTCCCAGTGCCATGTCGTGGGTTCAAGTCAGGAAAACTTAAATTTTGCATGATGCAATTAAAGTGCCTATTTCCTATCATACACACTGAAAACATGGACGCTGTGGAGCATGGTATAACTTACACACACTCATTTTCAGTGGTTAATGCATAATTTGTGTATTTTTTTCTCATTTTCCCCATTCTATCCTACCAAACAATAAACAAAGATTTATTCTTGATTTTATTTTGATTTCCTAGTTTTTTTTATAGTGTCAATCCATATATGAGGCTTTATCCCGGCTTTATATAGGCGCCACCCTAGTGGATGGTGGGATTGGTCTTTCAAGGATTAGCCGAGTGTGTAAGCTAGCCGGGACACTCTAATATCAAAAAAAATCCAACAATGGTGACATTGTTGGTAATAGTAAAGATGATGAGAAAACCTTAGCAACGGCTTTTGGTGGGTAATCATTATTTAGCTTGGGATCCACACATTGCTTCACTTTATCCTCACTCAATCTGGGAGTCGCCTGCGGAATTCAGGGTTTTGAATTAGATACACAGAACAACAGGTTCAGGACAGGTTCATGCAAGATGCAATCAAACAAAACTAGCCAAAAAACACATACCCAAGTAACAAGACTTTGCTGTCCTTTGGGCATTGTATGGTCCACTGGCTTCCTCCCTGTTAAAAGCTCTAAAAGAACAACTCCAAAACTATACACATCACTTTTATGAGTTATCTGCCCTGTCATGGCATACCTGAAAGTAAAAGAGTTGTGTAAGAGAAATTGCATAAGTACTTCTAGGTACTCTTAACCTGTGCTTAGATTTTGGATTTGGCAATAGAATGGAAAACTCTTTGTTAAGTAGTGGGTGTAAATGTGTAATTAGATTATATCTGTCTGCTCATGCAATTAAGTTAGTAGTTTAGGATCATAGTGTAATTTATCTTTTTCACTCTTGTATAAGTACTATGTAATAAGAATAGAACCCTAAGTTTTTACCTCTCAATCAAATTGTCTGAGTTTACACTCTTTTATATATATATCTACTTTCGGTTAGAAACTCTGAAGTTGTGCTTCGATTTTGGATTTGGCAATAGAAGGGAAATCATTTTTAGAATTATTGTTTTCATTTTCTTTTTTCTTTTTCTTTTTTTTCATTTTCTGTTTTTTTTTCGTTTTTGAAGGCAGACACCAAATGTGATGTAAGCTGTTGGATATACAATATGTATGAGTTTGACAACCTGTTCAGGGAATTATCCAACAAACCATTTGTCTAAAACACGAAAGATGTTCTCCAAATTTTCATATGAAAAACTGTAGTTCACATGAAAGTGATTGAAAGCAATATGAAATGCAATGCATGGTTTCAAACTTTTTTGTTTTTCTTCTAAACTAAAAACGCAAAATGGAAACCAGAGAAAGCGAAAACAACATGAAATAGACATGGTTTAGTTTTTTGTTTTTCACTTTTGCAAACAGACATGGTTTAGTTGAGAGTTCCTCATTCTGAAGCTTCCTATATACTACCAATGTTAACTAGTTATGTTTCTCAGTAGGTGGCATTCCCCATGCTTCAAAACTGGAAATCAATGTCCGATTAAGACGATGAGGAAGGCTTACTCTGGAGCATGATATCCAAAAGTCCCCAACACTCTGGTGGAATGCAGCCGAGCCGCAGTATCAGAAGACTGGTTTGTCAAGTTGAAATCAGCTATTTTCGACAAGAAATCGTCGAACACAAGGACGTTGCTGGATCTGATGTCCCTATGAACGATTGGAGGCTGAACCTTCTCATGCAGATACTCAAGGCCTTTCGCTGCCCCATAAGCAATTTTAACTCTCTGGTTCCAAGTAAGTACTGGTCCTGGTTCAGCCCCTTGTACACCTTTCCTCCCTGCACCAGCCAAATAACACACACCATGAAATTTGGTTAACACATAAAGGGAAATGAAAGAAAAAGAAAGTATAGTATTTGAATTTTACCCCTTTTTGTTGACAAATGCAAGATCCAAATATTGGCAAATGGACTACATAGACAACCGACGATGAGTAGGTTGGCAAATCATCTAATTCTTATGTTGGACACCAGGACATGACTAGGTTTCATATTTTTTCCATGTGGCAACTCAAGATTTTAAATTCTCAAATACATATATCTGTTTCTTTCTCAGATACATATATCTGTTTCTAAGTCATATGCCTGCAAGGTGTTATTATACCTTTTAGCCTTTTAGGCAAAAAAATGATGGCTTTTATGATTATATTAGCCATATTTGATGGTTGCATGTCTAGTGAATGAGTAGCCATATTTGATGGTTGCATGTCTCGTGAATATGCAGGTAACATATGGGGTACCGAACTCAAGTGTTAAATACTGTTAAATTTCACAAACTCAAAGAGTCCACGGTACGTTACCGTGTAATATGTCATGCACAGAACCCTTGGTGGCATATTGATACACCAAGATCCAATTGTCTGACTCCAAGCAATACCCAATCAACTCCACAAAATGCTCATTCTTAAGCCTTGACACTACTGATAACTGCACCATTCCACAACACAATCACTCAAATCAAATAAAAGTGACAACTTCATAACACAGTCCTTAAATTTCCGAAACCTGTTCGAGGGAAACTATGTTTAAAACTTATAGTACTACAACAAAGGCCATTTCCAGAAAATATATTGGTCAAAAGACTAGCCTGAGCTGTGAAATCATCGTCTGGCTCTGGTGAAGAACCGATGTCCAGCTTCTTTATTGCTGCCTCCTGACCACTGCTTAGTTTTGCATAGAAGACCCTTCCGTACGAGCCTTCTCCGATCAAAGCTTTAGATCCGAAGTGTCCAGTGAGCCGGTTTAACTCAGCCAGAGACAAAGAGGGTGTCTCTATGGGTAAAACCTTCTTAGGACCCCCGCTTCTTGGAACCGCGGAACTCCTTGGCTCTCCTCTTCCAATTCCTGAAATGCCAAACATGGTAGATAAAAATCTTATTTTCAATTTTTTTTTTTTTGCATAATTATAGTCCTCCACCCGAATGATGTGGAAGTGGAAGATCAAATTGAATGATTAACTAGCCAAGTTTGAATGCAACCTTTAATAAAAATAAAAAGACATTACTCCATATTGAATTTTTTGTGTGTGAATAGTTAGTGTTGAGGGAAAAGAACTAAGGGTATTACCACCACCATACTGATTTCCCCCTTGCGGTGGCGTGGTATATTGGTTCGCAGGCGGTCCGGCGCTCTCCTCTTCCCCACCAGCACAGCAGAACATAGTGCAGTTGGAGGGAACAGGTCTCTCAATAACTAGATTCAATAAGCCATGTACAGCAAAGGGTCTTGAATGGATTTATCATTTATCCAAAGAAAATTCCTGCCAAACACCAATAACACACAATATCATACTAGAACAAGTCAGCAACTTTGGGGCAAAAAAAAAACATACATGCAAAATAGTTTTCATGTCACATTCCCCACCCCTCTAAAAAGTGAGCAATGTTTAGCACACAACCCATTCTCCATACACAACTGCATCCATCCAGAGCCGTTCAATCCATTTGGTTCACATACATCGGACGGCTCCAAGTACAGTTGTGTCCAGTGCTGTGTTCATAGACATTTTTTATTTATTTTTTATGACAAAGGAACAACCCCACAGCCAGGTCGCTAATGGACCCAACTGCGTGACCCAAACCTCTGGGGGAACTAGCGCGGCCACACCAGTCACGGCCCCTCACTTACTGCAAGGGTACTCACCCGGTAGGAAATTGAACCCGAGACCTTGAGGACTACCCTCAGGCCTGACACTCGCCCTAACAACTGGGCAACCCCTGGGAGTGTGTGTTCCTAGACTTGTTGTTATAAAATTGGAAAAGAAGACATAATAGTTGATTAAATAGCACAAAAGGGTAAAAGGAAAAGGGAGTGGAAACCTAAATAGTTTTGGGTTGGAATCTTATTGTTTCAAATCCATGTCTATTCACTTTGATTATCTGGATGACTGGATCTGATTTTGACAGGTAAGTTCATCCATACAAATTGTACATGACATGCTTTGGAGAAAAGGGAGAAGGGAAAATTGGTAGCCCTAAAACCTGGTGGAAGGTTTGAAATCATGGATAGATATATTGTTTGGCATCAATTACAAAAGGAAGGCCAAATTAATCAATGACGAAAGGGTGGAAAACAGTAATTAGGGTAATGTATGATTCAAATTGAGGAAACAAACCTAGGAAAGAGCTGCAATCCAAAGTTAACACACCAAAAGGAATCACCAAATGGATCTGTGACAAGAAAAAAGAGAGAGAGAGAGAGAGAGAGAGAGAGAGAGAGAGAGCAATATGTGCTTGAATGTATTGTTTCTCTTTCTCTTTTTTTTTTTTTCTGGTTTTTTGGGCTGTTATTTTCTGTAATCTTTCTTTGGGTGTGTGTATCTCTGTTTTCTTTCTTAGGCAAAAAAGAAAAAAAGATTGTGGATTCCTATAAATGTTTAGCGGGAAAGTCGCTGGGAGTGTCATAACCGTTAACTACCATTCGCCTATCTACGTGCGCGCCTTCTTGTTGCACCTCCTACACTTGTATCGTGAAATTGTGTACTATTTTTTTTCTGATCCAATGGTTCAAATTCCACGCACCGGAGCCCTTGTCCGAGTCGTGGAGCGCTTCTACGGATTGCCTCTTATTGGTCGATTCTAGGAAGCATACCCTAACAGATAACTATTGTTTAAAAAAACATATAAATACATATTTTTCACTTTTTTAGAGCACACATGTGTGACATAGCTCACTTTAGAGAGAGCACCATTTGTCCTCATATACATTTGTTTTTGTTTCTCTTTGAATGATTTAAATCTAGTATTTAATCATCTTATATCATACTAGAGAAATACTCTAATAATCATGTATTCTCTCTCGTTTGATTTAGCTTTTCAAAACCTTCATCAAATTCATACATCATGTATTCATGCCTTCAAATCAACTTGGTCAGATGATCCGGAGATCGAGTGTGGGTTGGACTCGTGAGGCTTTGGAAGGTGCGGAGTTAGGTAGCTTGGGGCAAATTGATAATTCCTAATCTTGTATTCACTTGATTTAACCTCAGGGTGCGTTGACCCTAAAGTTTTCCACATAAATCATTGTGTTCGAGTTCTTTCTATTTCTAGTCATTTGCTATGATTGTTGTATGGCTTGCTTAATCATGGAAACGAATAGCTTGCTTAAAATTGGACTTAGGTGTTTTTTTTTTTTTTGTTGTAATCTTCCTTTTGGATTCTTTTTTTTTTTTTTTGTCATTCGTCGTTCCTAATCTATAACATGGGGAGAGGGGAATTGGAGACTCGATCCCAGGATGCAGTGTGGGGCATCCAAGAGCTCTATCGCATGAGCTAACCACCACTTGCCAAGATACTAGTGTTACATGTGTACTATCCAGTGAACGCTTGCATATTATAAAACTCAAAAATGGGGTGATCAAAGAAAAATAGTGAAGATCTATCAGAGCACAAAGAAAATGAAGAGCAGGAAGAACTTCATGCTCTTGATCTGATTGAAATTGTACCCTTAAACCACGGAGATTAAAGGTGGCTTTTTCAGAATTGTTTTCTTTGAGATCCCAATGTCTACTTGCACAAATTCAAACAAGAAAAAAAAACCCAACTTATAATAGAAAATCCATAGGCTGAGATGAAATAACATTGGCAATAAGCTACAAATAGATCATCAGATAAAGCCATAGACGAGGTGCGCGTAAGCGCCCAGGCCCCGTGACAATCAAACCAAAAAAAATGGATATGTTGCCAATGAAATGGACTAGAAATTCTAGTTTCAAGATGAAGCTTTCAATTGTGGATCTGGCAATAAACCCTCTATCAGTAGTGCTACAAATACAAACCCCCATCAAAAAGAAGATTGCAATGGTCCTTGAGAATGTGGGCCCATGCAAATTCAGGACCCGTTTGGTTTGGGATCTTATTTGCTTAAAATCTGGTTGAATAAGCAAATACTAATACTCCCTGGCAACACAAACGTCCTGAACATCTTTCTGAAAACATTTAAGTCTATATTCTGTTCTTCTAATAGTTTTTGCCACTTTACAACAACCATCTTTTGGTATGTCACTTTTCTTTCCATATGCGCCCGGTGATCCTCAATCTAAGTTCTTGCCTATCTCCACCGGAGAAGAACAGAGCCATGTTTCGAGGAATTATAAGCCCATCGTGACTGTCACGGACTTTTCTGTGGCAGTCGCGGATGCTCCTTGGAACTCCTTGCCAGATTATCTTCCGCCCGTCAGAACCCACTTCCAAAGTGTAGCTAAACTTTTTCGCCTCAAAATCCTCACCCATAAATCTAAGGAAAGCAATGTATACTGGGGCTATTCCGAGTTGGAATGCCTCAAAATGCAAGCAGAATTGTCTTCCGAAACAATTGAAAACCTGCAAAGGTAAAAAAGAGAATCCTTAACACACCACAAAATAGAAGTGCAAGAGTTTATGAAACTTCCGAGTTCCACTAAAATGACTAGCGCTTCCAAATATAATAAGCCTTTGGGGAAAATGCACAAAGAAAAAAGACCACATTTGTATCACAGGTTGCTTCAACTATTCGATTCTTGGATATTCTTGCATAATGATTAGAAAAAATGGAAAATACACAAGTTCCTTTCAGGTAGCGTACGAACATGAGATGTCTGCGTAACGTGAAGGCACATGATGTGGTCTAAGAGCACGCATCCACTTGGTTCCACTTTTGACAAAGAAAAAAAAAGGAACAAAACAATGAAGGTTGATTGTAACTTTTGAAAAAGCTTACGTATAAAAGAAATCATGCTTTCAAAGTTGGGCTTTTGAGCTTATTTTAAGCTTTTCAAGCAGACAAGGCAACCAAGCGGAAAACTTGAAACTGGAACCAAAAGTGCTACATGAGCAGGTGAATTCAAAATTTTAAGCAAAATAAGGCAATTATAAGCACAAATAAACTTACAGTTAGCATCCATGTCGCATTTTCCACCTCATGTGGATTAGATTTAACGTATCGATGATTGAAAGTACACCCATCATGCATGTCAACTTTATGATCATCCTTGAGATGCCGAACAAGGGTTTGGACGTCACCAGTTACAGAGCACTCAGATCCAGCATAAGGACAGTTGTAAGGGCGGAAGCGACAATTCTGCTCGTGCTTAAGCATGCTGTAATAAGGAAAAATGTCATGACAGTTCGGGTATTTGCAGGGTAGTTCTAACGATGCTGCCACCTTTTCCAAGGCCAAACACCTAATGTTTCCAAGCTCAAGGCGGCAAGTTGGGCAACAGTTGTGCACTCTACTTTTGCAGTTTGAGCATATGGTGTGACCGTTTGGACACTTCAAAAAAGAATGAAGCAGACAAGATAGTATAAAGAAACGTTAGCACAAAAATGCATAGAAAGCGAATAACTAACAGCAAAAATTATACTGTGAGATGTTTGTATGGTTGAGCAGTCAAAAATAATGAGAATCAGAAAAGATATTCCTCAGTCATCACCGTAAAAGTACTCACGTCATAACCGGTCATGAAACTTATAGGTCAACAAAATTCACCAATGTCCTAATACTTCGTTTCATGAACCCCTTTTGCACTCATCACCATCACTTCGTTGACACCTACTGTCTACCAGAACTAAGAAAAATCAAACACTTTCCCCAATAGTCCATCAAAGACATTAGGAAACTTTAATTCCCTCAACAAGCCTCAAAACTATTGAGAACTGGATTTACTCAAAGAGATTTCAAGGAGCCTGCATTTCTCAAAGAACTATCTCAATCTTTGGAAGCATTTAAGTTCTTGCTTTCAACTCCCTGTAAATGTAACCCAGTAGTTTGAACTCTCCATTAGCTTATTTGACTTGAAATCGTAGCAATATCAACAAAGGACTCGTTCCTTCAAATTTTCAATTGTGCAAACAGTCGTCCCTGATTCCAGGGTGGGAGAGGCGTGGAAAGAATTAGTCAAGCTGGAGAAAGCAAAATCTTGGTTTACAGTTTTTCAAAGTCCAAAAATGCACAAATATAAGCTTTTGAAAGTATAGCAAGCTATCAAGCCTTCTGGGAAACGACCATACTAGAATGTGACATATACCTGGGTTCAGATAAAGGAAACGGTTGGATATCAGCAAATAAAGAGTACAACAAATGAAGAGTACAAACACAAAGGACAATCAAATGTAGGGCTTAATAACATAAGGTCTCAACTTTATGTATTTGAGTTCTTCTGAATGGATATATTACCATACATTCTTACATTCATTACAGATAAGTTTTAGCCATGTCCATGTCTTTAAAACATGATTTAACAAAAAAGAAGAATCAACAGCCATATCTTCTCCGATAAAAACTACGAGAAGAAAGATACCACATTCTTACTTCGATAAAATGGATATAGTAAGATGAGATGATGTAGGTACTACTGAAATTGTTACTTATTTTGAGATGATGCAAGTACTACTGAAATTCTTACATCTTCTCAAATAAGGATGGGCGAACATTTATGATGTAGTAGCTTACTGTATCACAGCCATTGGAGATACAAAAATGACAACTATAAACAGCCGTTACAAAAATGATGGACAGAGAATTTGATGGTGCCATGTGCCTTCATCTCAAGTGTAATCCAAATAAATTCATGGTAAAACACATTGAGAAAAACCAATGATGCAGTTTCATATTCAGTACAAAATCTGATTCCATGCTAAGAGAAAGTACGTCCTTTAGAAAACATGGGATTTTCCCCTCTGGAAGTCACTTCAATTCAGATACGAAAAGGGGAAGAATTGGAACTGCAAACAAACCTGGTGAATAGGACGATACATTAAACTTGAGCAGACGGGGCACACAAGCAATTCGTGCACACTATTCGACAAAGGCATTCCATGCTTTTCACCTACCCCAACGATATTTTTCACCGGAGTAGTACTTTTCTCCACTTTGGGCATTGCTATGTCATGATTTGCAAATTTTGGGTAAGATTCAAACACCTCTTTCCACACACCGCCTCCCGGAGCCATTGGCAAGACAGGAATCCTGATAGTACTCTTCTTTAATCAAATTTCAACATGATTGGAAGTCCAGTGATTTTCTGTAGAACAAAGAACAAATTGGAACAGTAAGAATATCATTTGGAGCAAATGGAAGTATAACTCTGACTCACAATTTAAACTGCAGCTAATAGTTTAGCACATTCTTTGTTGTTACTATGGGGTCATGAAGCACAAGGACATTTTACTCGTTGGTGTCAATTAGGGGGTCTGTGGACTTAATGGATGAAAGCAACATCATCATCAGGCCAAGGACAGTAGGTGACAATGTTTGTTGGACATCTAAACTAACAACATTGAAGTGGATTCCTCACCAACTATCAACTAAACATATTTTCTTGCGTTGAAAAAGACTACAATATGAATATGTTATGGATCTCCCTTTTTCAGTAGAGAACTCACTCTTTCTTTCCATGATGAGGTTTTTTTTATACACTTCTACATATTTGATTGCATAGGTAAGGATACGAACTTCTCTTTTGCGTTTCTGCTTATAACTACACATTCCATGTAATGCGATAATTTTTCTCTAAAATCGTGAGAGGGTCAGAAATCAAAAAGTATATAACTTCGGGATTGAGTCCAGAAAATTGTAATACCTTTGTCTAGAAATCCAAGCAAATGAAAAGGAAGAAACGTATTGACATCAGCCAATTCTCTATTGTGCCAATACTATCCATCTATATTCATATCTTTGTGTATTTGTATGTGTGTGTAAACTGAAAAATGCATTCAAATAAAAAATTTCGAGTTTGAAAAGGACTGATGGATGTTGCTTTCGTGATGAACTGGCAGCCAAAAGATGAAGAAAAAAGAGGTACTATAAAGCATGCACCTTGAAAATAATTGATAGTAGTAAATGAAAATGATTCATCTTAGGGTACTAGATTAGGACCATCACCACCAAACTTTATAGAGGATTGATAATGATTGTCAAACGTGATGACTCCGCGATACCAAACAAGTACTCTACATCTGATGTATATACAGCAATAAGCTTTGACATCAAAATCATATACTGAGGGATTGGAAATCTAAGACGAACGCAGAAATATGCAACATGATCAACATTACCAATCAAACTTTAGCCATAAAATACCTATCCTTTTCCATAAAAGCTCGGTATGTATTTTACTTTGGGACGAAGAAATCCAAAGAAAGCAAACTTATTTCAGTCTTCCAGCTCTGGAAAATTAATAACTGAATTGCCAAAATTTCCCATTCCATTTAAACGCAGCGCAAAAGGAAGGAAAAGTGAGAATCAAAGGCAAGAACTGACAATTTCAAGGAAAACGATCAAAGAACTGACAATTTCATGGAAAACGATCATCACCTGGTTTAAAAGGAACCATATGAACCATTAAACAATCAAGACAAATAGAACGACGCAAAAACAAACCCATTTCAGCTTTTCAACAGGTCAACCCTCATATATTAAAAGGGAAAAAAAATGGAAGGAAAATAGACAGATACACAAAACAAAAGAACTCAAAATTCAAAACGGCTGTCAATCCAAGACCTAACTTTTTCCATACATACCAACCAGCAAAATAACAAAATCAAAGCCAAACACAGTGAAACAAGACAAACCCATTTCAACTAAGTCAACCCTTATCAATCAGAAGACAAAAAAAAGGAGACAAATACACAAGAAAAAGAAAAGAAAAAAACCCAATATTCAAAATTCAAAACGGCTGTTATTCCAAGACCTAACTTTTCAATCCATACCAACCAGCGAAAAAACCAAAATCCAAGACAAACAAAGTGAAACAAAACAAAACAAACCCATTTCAAATTTCCAACGAGTCAACCCTACCCATGGATCAAAACACAAACAAGGAGAAAACAACAATACATGCAGAAAAAAGAAAAGAAAAAAGAAAAAAGCACAAAAACAGGGATACCCAATTGAGATTTACAAGAATATTGTCTTCATCGTTGATCAATTTGAACAACAGAGCTTACCTCAAAATCAATATAAAAAAAAACACACACACACAGATTTGGGAGTTAAAAGCTAGGCAAAAAAGAGATGCAAACCTTGTACTGTGAGCTCCGGAATTAACGCGTATTACCCGGATATGGAAAATGCAGCTTCTGTCTCTATGTGATAGACCACTTCCAAAAATATGCAACAACCTTTTTTTATGTTTTGTGAATCTGTGATCAGATAAAAATACAAAAATATGCAACTACACGACCAAACAGTAGCATTTAAAACACAAACAAAGGAGTAAATGTTTTGTTTCAATTCCGTCCCACGCCGTGGTCGTGGGGGCAAGGTGTCGTTTCCCATACTAGACGTTTGAAAATTTTCTACTATGCTTTGTTTTACGGTCCGTTGACTTGTAGGAGGGATATACTTGGAAGGCTAATTTTTAGTTTTTTTTTATTTTCAATTTTTTGGATTTTTATTTTTTGAATTTGGTCAGAACGGATTTTGATTATAGCAGAGTGTATGAAAAAAGTTTAAGATTAGAATAAGAGTAGTGTTCAGAGATATATACAGAATATATTCTGTACCTCTTTTTCTTAACTCTCAATCACATTGTCCATTAGCGAGAACCTATATAAAGGTGGAGTAAAATCCCGCATGAACCACCTCTTGAAAGTTGATAGCTACTGGAAAGTTTCAAAACTCTTGCGGATAAGAAAAATGGAAGAGAAGAAAAAGCTTTTAGTAAAAAAACAAATTAAATACAAACAAAAGGAAACAAATTGGTTTTGCTCTCTTGAGTATATCTCTTAAGAGCATATTTAACCCACCCTCTATGTCTCTATTTTAGAATGTGCAAGTGCTCCAACTCATCCTCTAAAACTCTTCTTTAGTTGAGCTGATTAGTTTTGGTTCTTTAAATATAGAGGATGGAAAGGATGCTCCTCTATTGATATATAATATTCAAATTAATATAATTTTATTTCAATACATTTATATTTCACAAATCTCAACACTATCTTTAAAACAAGACCCATGTTGAATATATTATGAGAAACAATTAAGTGTATAAATTTCAAATTTTATAAGATGAATAATTGTTGAGTTTTGATATGGAATTAAAATTGTGCGATTGGAGTAGATATGAATAGTAACATACTCTAAATTTACTTTTCTGATTGATAATAATTATTTTAATCCTCTATTTGAGAGTATTGGGTTTGAGATGCTCTTAAAAAAAACTAGCATTTGCAATGAGCCCAATTGGTACACTTCCAATGGAGATTTTTTTTAGAAAAAAATAAAACTACTTCCAATGCAGATTCAAACAAGGGAGTGTTGGACTACATTTTTAGCACTTCCACAAAGTAAGTGCACATAAATGTTCCAGACGACAGGGTGGTCCAGCCCACTATAAATAGAATGGGCAGTGGTGGACTCACTGATCCAAGGTCCATGACAGTCCCCCAAAAATTAATATATGCAGCCCTAAATCATGGGACCATAGTAGGCATACTGCTCAATCCCCATTGGTATTTGGGACTTGTAATGTCATCGGATTGCTCTATCTTAATCTTAAAATAAGTCTTATCTTGTTTGGTTTTCTATTTCGACTGTGAAACTATATCCGATGATTTGGTTTATAGGGTCCGGTAGCAAAAAAGTAATTTTTCGTGAATTCTTTAGGAGGTGTTCCACTAACTAGTAGTTTTTCCCAAAAATCCGAGACATGTCATCCTCTCACAATACATCACATAAAAAGGTGTGAACACAAAAACCAAGGCAGTTTTAAAACAAAACTCCCTTAGTGGAATTAGTATCGGCGTGCATGAATGATTTGTTTTTTACCGAATTGGGGATGAGATTAATCGAGATGTGCGTAAGCCGGCTCAAACACTTTTGACAATTGAACCGGAAAAAAAAAAAAAAAACTATATGCCACAAACCAACAGATGGGCCATTTTTGGGGGATTGAACAGCTTTGCATAAGAGAGAGGGATTATAACTCCGTGACTCTGTCCAGTAAGGGAGGAACTAAACATTCCAAGGATCGATTTTACATTTGGGTGAACTACAACAATAATAGAAGAGTGGAAATTACTTCGGACCAATTTTGTTTTCAA
Source organism: Vaccinium myrtillus (assembly GCA_016920895.1). Lineage (NCBI taxonomy): Eukaryota > Viridiplantae > Streptophyta > Magnoliopsida > Ericales > Ericaceae > Vaccinium > Vaccinium myrtillus. The sequence goes on from CM029280.1 coordinate 707,784, forward strand.
CAAGGTAACAAATTTTCTTCGACAAAAAAGAGCATTGCATTACATTGAAGAGGACGATTATCGTTTCAAAGAGGACCCAATAACCAATTAGGAGGTCTAACTGATACCAAAACCTCACAAACATGAAGTTGCCAAAATGTGTGCAACAACCTTCGCCAATCTTCGAAGAAAAAAAAAATCACAAAACCGATCAACTTTGCAGCGAGTGTCTTCAGTGACAACTTCTACTTCCATACGACATGACCACACACAGCTATTGCTATTGATGGTAAGTCAATCCAAAAGATCTAATTCGTCATTAGACCACCACTGCCTCCGCCTTACTTCGTCAAAGGACTGTCACCGCCACCTTTATCGAAGTTTGAAACGACATCTCTATGATAAAGGAAAAGAGAAGAAAACACAAAGAAACTCTCGCATTTGAGATCTAGAGAGAAAAATTCACACCGGAAAGGAGGAGTTATTGAAAGAAAGAAAAAAAGAGTCATCTTTAGGGAAGAAGTAAAACATTCATCAGGGGTAAAGCCTTTCCCTCCCGCGCGTCGCATTAGGGTGAAGAAAACCTTAGGGGGAGGGAGGGGAAGAAGAGAGAAAGCGGCTAAGATTTTTTCTAAGAGAGAGAGAGAGAGAGACAAAGGGCTCCGAAAAAGTGTGTATTCAGGACCATTTGCTGAACCCAGTTATTTAGGTATGTTTTTTTTTTTGCTAAGTAAAGAATTTATTAATCTTTATAAGCGAATTACAAAGGTTAAAGGGACCCGAGACTGAAAACGCCTAGGGCCCAAAAGGGAGAAAAACAAGGAACAAGAAGGGTGGTAAGATACCAACCAACACCCGAACCAAAAACCTAAAACAACCACCCCCAAAAACTACGGCCAATAAAGAAACGACCTAAATGCTCAAACCCCTAAGCCACCCAAGAGCAAGCAAAAACAGAAATATCGAACACAACCAGAGAGGCCAAAAGCTCCCAAAACAACGAAAACCTCCATCTAACATCTCCCAACACCAGACAAGAAGCGGATCAGAACTCCATAGAAAATGAGGCATCACCCTCCAATAAGTGGAGAGCTTTAATTTCTGCTTTAATAACCTGTTCAGAAATATCGATTCCCTGCAATTCTAAAAGCTTCTTAATGTTAAAGCTCTCCCTTCCATGAAATTTTACCCCAAAGCGAACACCCATGTTCATGTTCTCCCGGGCTTCCTTGACTAAAATCGAATTCCTCTAATGAATGTTGCTACTAACCTTTTCTTTAAGTGAGCTTCCTTTCTTGGCCTTGTGTGACTTCTTTTGGCTCTCGTGTGACTTCTTTTGGCGCATGTGCTCCACATACATAAAAAGAGGTTCATTTGAGACAAGATCACTGTCATCAAAATCAGTTCTCCCTGAAACTGCCTTAGCTATCAGAATAGAGTCATCCGAATAGACCTCAGAAAACTCCTCAAGGCTTTTCGACTTCTCCACTAGCTCAACATCATGGGTCTCATGGAAAAGAGAATGAATACCCATAGAGTCCTCCACAGACGGTTCCAAAACTTGAGTGGGCTTCAAGATTGCATCCTTGATTGTTCTCTTCCCAAACTCGCACGAGTCTAATCTCGCCTCTCCAATCCCAATATCTTCACCAGCTTGATCAACACTCATAGGAGAGCAAGAATCCCCAATCACAGAATTGTTGATTGAATGCAAAGATAGCCCCTCGACATCTTTAGAGATCTAAATATGGACCCCATCACTGGATTCAGCCTCCGCTTCTTCAGAGCTACCATGGACATTTTCTACCTCTTCCTCAATCAAGACATCACTCTTTTGATAAATATGCTTCTTAACTTTTATAGATGTAACAATTCTATTTTCCCAAGAAGTTTCAGCTAAAGGATCCTCAACAATTTTAATAGGATAAACCTCACCTTTTACCTTCAGGTCCACCATCTCGTTGATGCAATGAAGTTGATTAGTTATGATGAACATTCTTCCTTTGTCAAAAGCAATGGATTTTGCCGTAATTTCGTCCAGTTTGATAACTTCACCCATTAACTTTCCAATGTTATGAAAAGTTTCTGAATGCCAAGCACTAAGAGGAACCCCATAGCATGAAATCCAAGTACATCTCGAAGGTTTTATCCTTTGATTATGCCACATTTCAACTGATGAGAACCAAAGAGAAAGACACTTCTTGTTCTCCTCAAGGAAAGACTCCATACTCTTTCTGGAATCAAGAGTAAAGAGGCTATGGCGACCACCCATCGATCGAAATTGAGCATCCCAAATCCCATTAGAAATAAACAGTTCATGAAGAGAATCAACGTCACGATAGTGTACAAGTTCACCCACAACACTCCTATTCAACCATTCTAAATCAACCTCGTTGGCTTCAACTAATTTAGACTTGCAATGATCATCTTTTATACCTCCAATAGATCCTCCTACGAGAGCGTCTGCATAAGATCTTTGATCAGCCTTGGAAAGGGAATTCAAATCCTTGTGCATCCAAATCTTATTAACGGACTTATTCATTCCCATAAGAGTCATATGAAGCTTCCCTTTATTATGATTCCTATTCATAGAGAACTTAGCAAATTGCACTACTATTCGGAAATCCCTAATAATAATACCATTCAGAGCTTGAATAGCTCCACAAGCCTCCTCCTTGTATCGGTATTTGATAAAACCAAATTTGGTATTGAAAGTAGAGCTTCTCCTGTTAGGCATGTAAGCATCCATAACCAACCCAAAGCCACTGAATAATTGTTTAAGCCAATCTTTTGCAGAATTTTCTTCATTTATCCTGTTTTAGTTTCTTCAACTGTCATCTTATCTTGAAGTTTTCAAGTTTAAAAGTATTGGCATTTTCACAAAGCTAAGACAGAATTTAGCAAGCTGCAAACGATGATACGCTAAGAGGTGAAAAAAAAAATTATTGCAAACAAAGGACTCTCGAGCAGTAAAAGAATGTGAAAGGAAAATTTTCTAAAACTTGCCTTCAATTTCTTGGAAATAGTTGTCATTAGACTTGTTAAGATTCAAGAAACTCCATTGATTGCCGTATTGGACGCTACAGAAAATTGCTACAAAACATAGAATGGGAACTTTTTTTTGTTTTTTGGTGCTAAGAATGAGAAAACATTTAGAGCATGATTGTAGTGGTTAACGAATTTGTTTTGAGAGGCTTGTGGAAATACATTTCCATTGAAGCATCAACTTTGAATATTGACATGATTAACATCTTCACGAGTTTTAAAGAGTGAACAGTTTTGATATCAACATGGACCCAAAATGAGACCTAGAAAAGCAAGATGGACCAGTCCCTTTTTTCCTTTTCTATTCCTTTTTTGCCCATATAAGAGCATCTCCACTCTTGGACCAAATGTTTCACCAAATTTAAATTTGGTGAAAAATCTCCCAAAAACTCACTCCACTCCTTCACCAAATCCTTCACCAAATTTGCTCAACACCAAATTTGCTCAAATTTTTCACCAAATTTGATCAACACCAAATCCCACACCAAATTTTTCAACGGCTCTTTTGTTCCGCAGAAAAGCTTCTGCTGGTGGATATTTCTACTGGTGAATGTCCAACTGGTGTTGTATGCACTGATATGGGAAAGTAGAAAGTAGAAAATGAGTTTTGGAGGCAAAATGAAAAAAAAAAAAATCTGTTTTGACAAAATGGTGGGAAAATTTTAGAGCCAAAATGCAAAAAACTGTTTTTTGACAAAATTTTAACTAGAATTTGGTTAAAAGAGTGGTTTCCCATTGGAAGGGTTGATACCAAATCAAGTTTTTAACCAAATTTTTACTCAAATTTGAGTAAAAATTTGGTGTAGGAGTGGAGATGCTCTAATCCACTAAAGATGAGGACAAGAAAAAGCTTTGTCATTAACGTCGATCACATTAGAAATCAGTTGATATTTAGGCTTTAGAAGTTATAATGGACAAGAGATTGAGCATCGATTATCCTAATCTCATAATGAGATAGTAATAATTAATTAGTTGGGGGATCCAACCAATTTAAACGTTATATACTATGCATTTGGTCACCAAAGTATGAATAATATGCAAGACTGCAAGTTAGTAATATATCACCATCAAAGAATAACATGACAACAAGGTTGTCTCTTTCAATCAAATTTAGTAGTTTTTTTATTTTTGGTTAATAGGGAGAAAATCTATTAATAATGGAAAATATAACTCTGCTATTGCCGTTACATAGAAGAGACACTAGCGATAGACGAAGGTCAAAACGAAAATAACCTGTCACTAGTTATTTTCTGGCATAAGGAATAGTAAAGCAAAATGTCAACCTTTTCAACTTTTAGCATGTAACTTATGCATTGCAAACATGAACATTAAAATTCCTGATATTTTTGTCTTATAACACTAAAATATTAGTTTGAAATAGATTCGGTTTTTCTCCAAATTTGAATTGATTGCCAACATTGCAAACTAGTTTGTATCCAAGTTTAGGGTGAGTTTGGCTAAATTAAGTTTGCTCACGGACAACGGTATTATTGAATTCTAGGGTTACGTTGTTTAACTTTTCGTTAAATTTTTTAGGTTAACCTCGACAAAGAGAAATAAAAAAAGTATTTTGAAATTGAAAAAAGGTTAAAATAGGACGACACTAAAGACATTTTGATACACAACTTTTCATCATACTTTTTTCTCCCTTTTTTAGTAATTTCTAACCTTTTAAATTCATCTTGTTAATACGAAGTATTATTTTTATTCGCGATTCGACAAGAAATGTAGAAAATATATGGAGTACTAAAATAATACCAAGGTTAAATTTCGAAACTGCAATGAACACAACTGCAATGTGATGAATTTGGTCCCGTATGGATCAAATGGCTCCAGACGGAGGTGTATTCGACTTTTGTTAAACACCTTATAAAGTGCCGTGGAAATATTTCTCTTGTATAAAACATCAGGTGTATGGTCCTAAACTCATACCATCGGATTCAGATCTTCTTATGTAAGATTTTTATGATCAAGAATTCTTTAAATAAGATGAATAAATGCAATTTGAAAAAGTAAACTCTTTTCATTTCCCCGCCCATATAAAAATCAAAAATCAAAAGCAAAACCCTCAACAGTCCCCTCTCTCTCTCGCTCTCTCTCTCTCTTCCCCCCTCCCTCCCCTTTTCTCTCTCTCTCTCTTCGCCGGCTTACTCGCCATGGAAGACGACCAGAGGGTTTTAGATCTAGTCAACGAACTAGTCCACCGGTTACTCACTTCTCGATCCGATTCACAGACCTCAGTATCACACCAACAACAACAACAGGCTCTCAAGTACGCCATTCGAATTCTCTCCAGCCGAATGACGCCGTCAATTTCATCCGACTCTGCCGCCATGGCGGAGTCAATCAAGCGCCACCTCGCCACCCAAGGTAAATCCTCGGATGCCCTAACTTTCGCGGATCTTTACTCCAAATTCGACTCGAAAACCGGCCCCGGTAGCGTAAAAAACAAGTGGTCTGTTCTCTATATGTTAAAAGTCATATCCGAGGATCGGGGTAACCGTAAGGGTAGGTCCGATTCTAGGGTTTTAACGGGTCTTTTTGCTTCGGCTGTTTCCGGTGGATTACCGGCATTGCTTGATGCGGACACAACTGATAATTCTAGGGTTTATAGTGAACGGGAAATGGTAGGAAAGGGTTGGAGAGATGGGGTAGGAAATCATAATTCTAGGGTTTTGCGTGACCCGGAAATGGTAGGAAGGAGTTGGAGTGATGGGGTGGGAAATGATAATTCCAGGGTTTTGCGTAACCGGGAAATGGTAGGAAAGAATTGGAGTGATGGTGTGGCAAATGATAATTCTAGGATTTTGCGTGGTCGTGGAACTCTAGAGAAGGGTTGGAATGGCGGGGTTTTGATGGTTTCGAAAGACCCAGAAAATATCCGTGATATGGCGTATAGGGAGTTCATGAATTTGTTGAAGGAAGAGAATGAGGTGACTGAAGAAGTTTTGGTTAGAGATGTATTGTATGCTTGTCAGGGAATTGATGGGAAGTTTGTGAAGTTCAATGAAAAAGTTGACGGGTATGTGTTGCCGGATGGTGTTAGAATACCAAGAGCTACTAGAATTATGGTGAGGAAGCTTTGTGAACTTGGGTGGTTGTTTAGGAAGGTTAAGGGTTATATTTCAGATAGTATGGATCGGTTTCCAGCTGAAGATGTTGGGACTGTTGGGCAAGCCTTTTGTGCTGCATTGCAAGATGAGCTCTCCGAGTATTATAAGTTGTTGGCTGTGCTTGAAGCACAATCCATGAATCCCATCCCTTTGGTTTCAGAGACTGCAACTTCAGGGAATTATCTTTCTCTGAGGAGACTTTCTGTTTGGTTTGCTGAGCCTATGGTGAAAATGAGGCTAATGGCTGTTCTTGTTGATACTTGTAAGGTTTTAAGAGGTGGTGCAATGGTGGGGGCAATTCATATGCACGCTCAGCATGGAGACCCGCTTGTGCATGAGTTCATGAGGCGGTTGCTTCATCGTGTTTCTTCTCCTCTTTTTGAAATGGTGAGAAGTTGGGTTTTGGAAGGGGAGCTTGAAGATATTTTTGCTGAGTTTTTGTTTTGGGTCAACCTGTGAAAGCAGAATGTCTATGGAGGGAAGGTTATAGTCTTCATGATGGAATGCTTCCTTCTTTCATATCACAATCTCTTGCCCAGCGCATTTTGAGGACTGGAAAATCCATAAATTTCCTTAGAGTGTGCTGCGAGGATCGTGGTTGGGCAGATGCTGCAACAGAAGCTGCTGCAGCTGCGGGGACTACAACTACAAGAGGTGCTCTTGGTTATGGTGAGACCAATGCATTGGAATCTCTGGTAACTGAAGCAGCTAAGAGGATAGATAAGCATTTGATGGATGTTATGTATAAGCAGTATAAATTTAAAGAACATTGCCTTGCGATTAAGCGTTATCTTCTACTTGGACAAGGTGATTTTGTTCAGTACCTAATGGATATTGTTGGGCCAGAGCTATCTGAGCCTGCTAACACTATTAGCTCATTTAAACTTGCTGGTTTGTTGGAAAGTGCAGTTCGGTCGTCTAATGCACAGTATGATGATCCTGATATACTGGATAGGTTGAGGGTCAAGATGATGGCACATAATACTGGAGATCGGGGATGGGATGTTTTTTCTTTGGATTATGAGGCAACTGTTCCACTAAATACGGTGTTCACAGAGTCTGTTATGGGAAGGTACTTAAGAATCTTCAATTTTTTGTGGAAGCTTAGACAGGTGGAGCATGCACTAATCGGGGCATGGAAGACAATGAAACCAAATTCTGTCACTTCTCATTTTTTCAATAAGCTTCAACATGCAGTTAGGTTGCCGTTACTTATGACATCAAGAAAGTGCCAGGTTCTTTGGGATGACATGAATCACTTTGTTACAAATTTGCAGTACTACATTATGTTTGAAGTCTTGGAGGTGTCATGGTCTAAGTTTCTCAGTGAAATGGAAGTTGCTAAAGATCTTGATGATCTACTCACAGCACACGAGATCTATCTGCATTCAATTGTCGAGAAGTCTCTACTTGGAGAACGGTCTCAAACACTTTATAAGACTCTATTTGTTCTGTTTGACCTAATCTTACGGTTCCGGAGCCATGCTGATCGGTTATATGAAGGAATTCACGAGTTTCAAGCCAAGTATGGATATTGCATCTTAATGTGTCTCTATTGTTTGTAAAGTAATTTTTAGTTAACTTACCGTGTTGTCATTATATGCAGAATGACTGAGTCCTCTCGAGACAAGAGCAAATCACGATTACGCCCAAGTGAAACTTCAAAGCCTGGGTCTTGGGTTGGTGAAGGACGCAAGGCCCTAACACAACGTGCTATTGAATTTCTCCGAATCATAGAGCAAGATTTAGATGCAATTGGCAAGGAGTATTCATCATTGCTTGAGGGGTTTATTTCTCAGTTGCCGGTGCAGAAACACATTGACTTGAAGTTTCTCCTTTTCCGGCTCGACTTCACTGAATTTTACAGCCGGATGCACCCTAAGAAGTAAATCAAGATTGCAGTACAGTGTTTTGGTTCAGGAATGTATTAACACTGGCTAACGAGCATATGGTCAACTATCCTATAGTGCTCAGCTGACTTCAAGACCTGACACTTGCTTTTTACGATTTGTTTTTAGGTATGTCAGTTTCTCTTCCCTGATCTTATTTCAAGAATTATGTATCTTGATTATCCTTTTCTTTCCATTTATGCCCTTATCTTAACACCTGTCTTTTTTACTCCGCAGATGACATTTGTTCTGGATAGTGTGTGTGGATTGTGGATGCTTTTAGGTTCAGTCGAAGGTATACTGTTGTCACTAGGTCAGTGTGTCAATATAGCTGTATACACGTCTTGTATTGTGTCTAATGGTCAGTGACGGATTGATGTTTTCTTGCGGCTGTTGCAAGTTGTTTATTTTTGAGCTGATATATCTGTACCATAGGTCCATTTGCCTTAATGATAAGTTATGCGTTCTGTTTGCATCAATTCTTCATGTCCTGTGGCAGGCGCCTCTAAGTTATGCGTTATAATTTGATATCTGCGGGATACAGTAGGCTTGTAATGCTTTATTGCATCTCTCAGAATTTTACTCCATTTTACCCTGCATGATAACTTTACTTGACTTTGGCAACTGGTGGTAACATTATTTAGAATTTGTGTTGGGTTACTAGTTAAGGTCCTAAGGAACTTAGTTTCATGATGTTACTGTTTGTCCGCCAGTTTATTGTTTGCAGTGATGTCTACGAAACTTCACAATGCGTTGCCAAAGGTTGGGAACTTCCTCCTATTCAAATTGTACTCTTCTATATATGTTCCTCATACGGTTGATGTTGTTTGGTTTCCTCACTCTCGGTAGATGCTTCAAGGTCGCTAGAACTGCATTTTGCCTGTTTCAGTTGTGTTGGCTGGCCTATGTTATTGATAGGGATTCTTCGAACTGCTTGGACAGCAGGAGCCAATTGCTACATACGTTTCTATGCAGATTGTATATGGTAACAAATTTCATTGTTATCGACTTGTCGGTGCAGTACCTCTGTTTACTCTGACAAAAGAAATCTTTGTTGTGGTGATTCTTTGTCATGGGAATATTATTGTCTTACTCGTGAGTCGTGAGCACCGAAAAGCATAAAATTTGGCTAAAAGAGATAGAAACTGTCTTAAGAGTTGCATGTATCTTGTTAAGGAGTTACTCCTATTTTGTTCCTTGAGGGTGCTTGGGGTGAGATGGTATATCTTGCCTGAGTTTTTTGCATAAAGATGTTATTTAAACAGATGTATTTTCTGCTTGATTTTGTATTTGGAGAAACCTCAGATTGAAGATGTTGATGTGCTTTGTTGCCAAGCAGTGAGCACCATGGATACAAAAGGGACATCATTTCGTATTGGGAATAGAACATTGGAGTTTAGAGGGAATTAGACTGGAGACCAGGAAGTTGTTGTCGACATGTACAGTGTGGTAAAGCTATAAAAATATTGCATGTCTCCCATTGTCAAAATCTTTGGATTTTGCATCAGAGTGTCAGATCCGTATGCTTTTACATTCAATGATTCTGGAGTTCTGATTGAGGAAATATTAGGTAAATTGTTTTTTTTTTGCTCAGCATTAGGTAAATTGCATTGATGTACCAAATCCAAGGGTACTTATGGCCAACTGTTCCTTTGCGCCGCCATATTATTGCTTAGTTTGAAACCAAGTTGATCATTTCATGAGTTATGTAATGCTGGTCTGCAAATAGATGATATTGCTTTTCTGAGCTCAAATTCTCCACCTTCCTATAGTCATTTGCTTTTACTTGTAAAAAAATTAAAGATAATTCAAATTAAGCTGTAATTAGCTAATGATTTGATTGAGTACAGAATTCTCGATACCGAGTTAATTAACAAGTGAAATTGACTGATATCCCCTTTTCCGGAATGTTAACATTCTTCCTGCCAATGTACGCTTCTTCCCTGTGAATGGTTGAAACTTTTGCTCATCATTCTTCAAAGTTCTCTCTTTGTGATCCTCTTTTGAGACCCTTGCTGGTTTCCCCTGGGACTGACACACATCCTCGGTGCCAAAGACAAGCTTTCCAGGACGTTTCCTTGGTCTATTCGCATCAGCAGCAACAAGCCCATCTTCTTTCACCATTGAAGTGGAAACAGAATCTGACTCAACTGGTGCTATCAAAGGTTACCCATTTAAACGTCTCGCAACACCTGTGAACGGTCTGAACTTAGGCTCTTCTTTTCCCATGTCTTTTGTAGCTTTTTCGGCTTCGCTTGTTGGACTAACCAGAGATTTGGGTTTCTTTTCAGGTTCTTTATAATCCAAAGGCGGTGCAAAGTCTACCTCGCAGTCTGTCTCAAATACCGATATTGCATCTGAGGGTTTGGTTTCCAGTATATCTATATAATAATGGTTTTGATCATGAGTGAGCATAATGGTGTCTCCAATGGTTAGGCAAGAGAAGTCTCTTAGTGCTGCCTCTAGCGCAGATTTAGGGTCAGAGATTCCTAAAAACTTCATGGTGTGGGGTTGTATTTTCATGAAAGTACCTTTTGGAAGGGCTGTGCTCTTTAGGGTGACGAGATTTCCATATTGAAGTTGGAGGTTCTTCATCATCCAATCTGGAAGGAAAACAGACCCCTCCTCCGCACTGAACTCCAATACCCCACAATGCGAAGAGCGATCAGAATAAGGGTTTCTGATTTCAAAAACCATAGGGTACTTTATATTCATTGACATGAGGCGTTGAAGAGCTGAGGCGGGCATTAGGATCCTGTTGCCATCTTCAAGATGTGTCTTGTTGATGTTAGATAGTGGAAAGCAGTTGTATTCTTGTTTGAAGCAACAGGTCTCTTCTTCGGGAAGCTCTTCATCTGATTCATCAACGGAGGCTTGATCATCGAAGTTGTCATCATTCTCAGTCGTCTCTTCTGGAGGCTGTTCTTCTGAAGAAGCTGTTGTTGTCATTGGATGTTCTTCTGGAGGATGTTCTTCTGGAGAAGCTGTTGTTGGCATTGGATGTTCTTCTGGAGGTTGTTCTACTGAAGAAGCTGTCGTCATTGGATGTTCTTCTGGAGGTTGTTCTTCTGAAGAGGCTGTTGATATGAAGCGTTCGAAGGTATCTTAGAGAACTTTCCCTTCACGGTTTATTAGTAGGAGATGAGATGTTTTCCCGAGAGAATAAGGATTTGTATTGAACTAAAACGAGTTATAGTAGGATTTGGACACTTGGTTTTATGGTCAAATATGAATTTGGTAAGTTTGAACGTCGAAGTTTATCTTATTTTCACATATTATTCATGCACCTATTTTTTTAAAAATAAATTAGGTAACAACTTTAATTAGGAAGCTAGTGTGGGAATACTTTCCAAATTAAAATACCACATAGCTAATCTTGCAGAAGCCTTTATCTTTTTGCCACCATAGTGTAGATTTTTATTGCAGTAGTTGTGTTTGTTCATTTGAATTCCCCAATTCAGAAAAAGCTATCGCAAAGTCGTTTTCTTCTCCTCATTCCATTTATTATGGTTTTGTGTCAAACTTTTGGTGATTATAGGTTTGTCTTGACGAAAAGAATAGGAATTGGGTAAAATTATGAGAAAGTTTGACGCAAAAGCCGGCTTAAGTTATTTTTTCTTGAATATTTCTCAAAATATTTGTGTAATTCTCATAATGTTTTATTTTTTCGAAGTCCGCACTTTGAGACGAACCTATATTAACCAAAAATTTGACGAGAAACTAAGAAACACAAACAAAATTGAATAAAGATAAAACCAAAAAATCCTTAAGCCAATGGCACTGTTAAGAGTTTCAGATAACTTGGGGGCTGTGCACTCCTCGGCCGTCCGATCGTGTTTTGGACGGCTCAGATGTGCTTGAATTTTTTACTGGTAAAAAATAAATCTATTAAATTAAAACTGTCCAATGCATCCGGGCCGTCCAACACACTATCGGACGGCCGAGGAGTGCAATATGTTGAATTCTTCATAAAGGCTACGAGATCTGTACTTAGACCATCCCCAACAGGTGACCCAAATTTTTCTCTAAAAAAAGTAGTGAACAGTGCACATTTTTTATTTTACCAATCCACATCTCCAACAATTCCTCTCTATTATCCTCTCTATTATAATTAAATAATAATATATAAAAAGTAGTGGGAATGGCAGCCAATGAGAGAGAGAGAGAGAGAAAGAGAAAAGGTGAAAAAAAATGGACAAAACATGCACTGATGTGCTACCGTACCAGGGAAAACATTAAACAAATTTTTGGGGGTGAACAGTGCCTCCCCAAATGGGGTGTGATTTGGGGAGGCACTGTAGACATTGGTATTTTGTTCACCCATTTAGGGAGTCTCTTGGAGCTTGATTTAGGGTGTTGGCTCCCCAAAATAGAGATAGGAGGGGTTTAGGGAGTCTTGTTGCACTTGCTCTTAGTAGATCGTACAATATGTTGAATTTTTTTTTGCACTGTAAATTTTTTTATTGATCATCGAAAAAGATACACTGAGTAAAAGAAACAAGGAGAAAGAAACAAATTCAATGAATCCAATGCCTAGTCTTAGACCAATCCTCGATTGGCGAGGAATTAATTAAAGACACCCAAAAGGCCGAAGCCCGCACCTATTGGGCAAAGCCCACATATGATGGGCCACAATGCGCAAAATAGAAAAAATTAAAAGCACCAGACAAACCCTAAGGCGCACTAGCGACATATCCGTCAAGCCACGCCACCGCCCCTGCCCCCGCCAATCAGCCATACGTCTCCACTAAACACCATCAAAACCTCAGCCTGCAAACCCCATCAAAAAACCTCAGCCTGCAAACCCAAAAAACTCCAACAACAAGACGAGCCCTACAATATGTTGATATGTTAGTTGTCTACGGAGGCACAGAGACTTTACCAGTAATCTGCTATACAATGTGCTTTTTTTTTTTTTTTTTTGAAACTTATGTGCTTTGTTTCGTTGTAAACATTTCAAATACTCAGATGTTTGCTTGTACTGGTAAAAAATGAAAAATATAGAGAAATTAATTCAAATTTCTACGTTCAAGTGATTGGGTAAAAAAACATCCATGATACTTGTCTTCAATACATATGCGATTCACGGGATATACACATATCACCGATAATTAATATAAGTTCATCCTGCCAATATATGCTTCTTCCCAGTGAACGGTTGAAACTTTTGGTTGTCGTTCTTCAAAACCTTCTCTTCCGGACAGTTGCATGATTTGAAGTTCGAGTCAGCAGCAACATGTGGATCCCCTTTCGCCAGAGCAGTGGAAACAGAATTCAGCTCGGCTGGTGCTGTCGAAGATTGCCCATCCAAACGTCTAGCTACACCGGTGAATGCTACAAACTTAGGCTTTTCTTTTCCTTTATCTTCTTCAGCTTTAGCGGCTTCCCACTTTGGATTATTGACGGACTTTGATTTCTTTTCGGGTTCTTTATAGTCCAAAGCCAGAGCAAATTCTACTTCACAGTCGGTGTCGACTACAGATATTGCTGAGGAAGGTTTTGCTTCCAATATGTCAATGAAGTACTTGTTACTGTTATGGTTGATCATGATGGTGTCTCCAATAGTCAAGCAAGAGAAGTATTTCAGGGTTTCTTCAAGCACAGCTTTGTGGTCAGAGAGCCCGAAAAATTTCATGCTATGGGGCTGTATCTTCAAGAAGGTACCCTTGCTTAGGGTTGTGCTCTCTAGGGTTACTTGTTGTCCCTCATAGAGCTGCAGGTTCCTCATCATCCATTGTGGCAGGAAAACAAAACCCTCCTCCGCGGTGAATTCTAATACCCCACAATGCGAAGCTCGTTCGCGCTCGGAGTTTATGATCTTGAAAACCATAGGGTATTCAATTTCCATGGACGTACGTGAGTCGTTCGAAAGCAGACTGTGGCATTATGATCCGGTTTCCATCTTCGAGATGAAACTTGTCGATTTGAGAGAGCGGAAAGCAGAAGTATTGTTGTTCGAAACCAACAATGTCATCGTCCTCGTATTTGTCCTTGAACCAATCATCATCATTATCATCTTTAAATGTGCTTTTTTCTTCAATTGAACGCTCGGACTTTGAATCGGGCTGATCGTCCTGTTCTTCGCTGCTATTGTTGTTGTCGTCGTTCATAATAGGAAGACTTTCTGAAGTTTGCACCATGGAGGTGAATGGACTTGAATCAGGCTGATCGTCCTGTTCTTCGCCGCTATTGTTGTTGTTGTCGTCGTTCATAATAGGAAGACTTTCTGAAGTTTGCACCATGGAGGTGAATGAACTTGAATCGGGCTGATTGTCCTGTTCTTCGCTGCTATTGTTGTTGTTGTCCTCGTCCATAATAGGAAGACTTTCTGAAGTTCTTCAGCAAAATTTCAATCGAGATCCAAAAAAAGAGTAGAAGTTACCTCTTTGGAGGGTTGATTTTTCTTTGGGCCTTTCATGTTTGTATATATGGAGAGAATATATAAGTTTTAGTTGTAATAGGATTTCAAACGATATTGGTTTTGGCGAGTTTGAAGAGTCCTAGTTTGAATGGAAATACGTGACCGTCAAGTTATTGAAGTTTCCAAAAGAATAAACCTTCCTGTGTGTTACCCATTTCAGGGGAAATGGGAACTCTGGTGTCCACTCCTTGATGTGCGGCATCCGAATCGTTGGATATGTTTTTAACGGTATTCATCTCGGCAATTTACAGATTCGTGCCGTTTATTGCCAAGATGAAATCTGACCCGTTGATTGCTGAGATCAACACCCCCGATGCGCACACCAACACCCCCGGGTCCCATTTGTGGTCTCACTTTTGACCCATCTATAGTACGGGTGAAAATCGGTCGGTTCGGTTTTCGGGGTGTTCCGGACCGAACCGATCGGTTTGGGGTGATTTTTCCGGGAACCGATCCCGACCGAAAAAAACAATGGACCGATCGGTTCGGGGTGGTTCGGTTTTTTCGGTTTTTTTCGGGTTTTTCGGTCCGGCGTTAAAATTGAGATGGACGGCTGTGATTTGTTATTTTTTGCGGGGTCAATTTCAGGAACCGAGATAGGGGTGGTTTTTTGTCCAAATAGGGGTGGTTTCGGGGTAGTTCGGTCCAAATCAAGATGATTTTAGGGTATTTCAGTTCGGTTCGGTTCGGTTTGACAAAAATTCCGGAAAACCGAAACCGAACCGAGATGCATTTCGGTTTTTTCGGTTCGGTTTTTTCGGTTTTTTTCCAGGCTGGACCGACCGAAAACCGAACCGAATTTTCGGTTTTTCGGTCTGTTCGGATCCCGTCGGTTTTTTTTTCACCCCTAATCTATAGGGCTGCAAACAAATCGATTGAGCAGCTTGTGGCCCATCTCAACTTGTTTAGTAATCAAACTTGAGTTCATGTTTTTGACTTGTTTAGTAAATGAGCCGTTCAACACTCTAAAATTCGGATCGACTTGGCTTGTTTATTATTAGATGAACTGAGCTCGGCTCCTTTGTTCTTAAACCGACGAATTTTTGTTTTCGAAACATATATATACAGGCATGATCCAATCAGGGATCCCGCACTTTGTTTAAAGTGCGGGACTCACCGAATTCTCAACTTTCTTGAACAAATTTCATCGATTCGAACCGTTTCACTTTTTTTTTAAAACGTATTTTTAAGGGTCCCGCAAGGAATCATAAAAAGAAAAAAAGAAAAGAAAAGACTGGAAATGGCTTGATCCGAGCAATTTTCGATAAAATATTACATATGTAGTGTTTATCAAAAACTGCTCGGATCAAGAAGCTTTCTGCCATTTCGACCAGTATTTTCCGGATTTGATCGGGAACCGTCCAGTATTGAGGCCGAGATGGAATTAGAGTCGACGGGTATCCGCCGGTACAGAATGGGATTGATAACCTTAGTTTCACCCGTGCGGCGGCGGAAGGGGAAGATGCGTTTCCTTCCATGCTTTCCTCTCTTCCCCTCTTTCTCCCCTCCCCACTTCATCTTCCCTGCATCCCCTCTGGCCGTCTATCTTGACACTAACGGCTCAGATTTAATCCAAATTTCAAATGATCTGAGTCGTCCGTTGATTGGATTAAAATCCTAGCGTTTATTATCAAGATAAACGATCCGATGGGCTCACTATATCCAGTGGCGGCTCCAAAAAATTTAAATAGAGTGTTCAAAATTTACATTAAACTCTATTAACTAGTTATATATACACAATATTTTTTTTTGTATTAGTTTGAATACTAGACCAAATAATATGAAAATACTAAAGATATATGTCACAATTTCATGTTCTCGGTGAATTCTATTTTTTAGCCCAAACAAAATTAAACCGGCAGATAAACACATAGTTTTTATTGTAGAAATTGTTTGGTGATCAAATTAATAGGTTCACACAAATTTCTTTTTTGACAAATACTTTTATATTTTAGAGATATAGCATTGATTGTCGTTCACAGAAAAACCATAAAAGGATATATGACACCCGAGATCAAATTATTGCATGGAATATAAGATGTAAATTAGTTTAAGTTGTTCAATTGACCATCTATGAGAAGGTATGAAGCCTCTCATTGATTTTAATTTACATTGGATTGGTTTGTGGGCCGATTTTTTGGAGCTAGTTGTTTAAATTTTTTTAGGTTATGTATTCAAATATTTACGCGTAGGGTGTTCAAAAAGGACAAAACTAAAATAAAACTACAAAAAATTACACTTATTCTAAGCCAATTTTTTTTAGTGTTCAAGTAACCACCCATAAATGAATGTGAAGCCGCCTACAACTATATCCCTACGGTGAGTCCCTTATTACAGGGCCCCACTTCTGACTTGAATCTCAAATATATTTTTTTCCACTAAAAATCAAATTCTTATTTCAATGCAGATTATGAAGATGCAATCCGAGAAAAGTGATCATGAGATCAGTGAAAAGTGATCGAGATCTTTCCAAATTCTTTCCCATAATTGGGGTTATTTCCCGCAATCTTATATTCAGCTCCAAAATTCTAGACCCTTCCTACTTCTGAACCTTCCAGAAAACAGGACCCCCCGCTTACCCTATTTTGCCCTTCTCTCCCGGTCCACTGTCCTCCTCTCTCTCCTAACAGAACACAACAGAGCCGTCATCTCTCTCTCTCTCTCTCCAATGGCGAAGTACGGCGAAGGAGACAAACGGTGGATCGTCGAAGACAGACCAGACGGAGCCAATGTCCACAACTGGCACTGGGCTGAGACCGACTGCATCGAGTGGTCCCGCAACCTCCTCTCCTCCCTCCTCTCCGAAAAACCCTAATCGACGGCGAGGGAAATCTCGTCATCAAAACCAAAAAGCTCGAAAAGCTCGACGGCGAGGCCTACGTCAACATCCGTAAGGGCAAAATCATCCCAGGTTACGAGATCAGCCTCTCTCTCTCATGGGAAGGCGAAGCCAAGGACTTAGAAGGAAACACGCTTTTGAAAGCCGATGGAGTTGTTGAGATTCCTTACATAGCTGATGAGAATGCTGACGAGGATCCTGAAATTAGGGTTATTGTTAAAGACGAGGGTCCAATTGGGAAGAGATTGAAAGATGCCTTTTTGGCTAAAGGGAAACCTTTTGTTTTGGAGCAAGTTAGGGCTTATGTCAGCGCGATGGCAAAGGGCGGGCCGGCGAAGGAGGAATTGGAGGTTAAGAAGCCGGTGAAAAAGCCGGCGGAGGGGGAGAAAACAGCAGCTACATCAGCTACGACGACAACGGCAGTGGCGGCGAAGAAGAAGGAGAAGAAGAAGGAAGGGTTTAAGACGATTACTATGAGTGAGAAGTTTAGTTGTAGGGCGGGGAACCTGTTCGAGATAATGATGGATGAGAATAGGTGGAAGGGGTTTACGCAGAGTAATGCGAGGATTAGTAAGGAGGTGGGAGGAGAGTTTAGCATTTTCGATGGGGCGGTGACGGGGAGGAATATGGAGTTGGTGGAGGGGAAGTTGATTGTGCAGAAGTGGAGGTTTGGGAACTGGCCTGATGGGATTCAATCTACGGTAAGCTACTTGGGTCTTGATTTGGTTTTAATTATATGTGAACTTTTATATCTATTTTCATGTTATCATAATTATAAAATTTTCTTGTACTAGCTCTGGCTGCCCTGTATTCTCATTGCTTTGATCCTTGGTAGGGCTCAGTTTTGCCAAGGCTTGTTAGTACATGAGTCGAGCTCTAGCTAGAGTTTTGAGCTCGTTTTTAGAAAACAAGTCGATCTTGACTTAGTTGTTGATCAGCTTATTTGCAGCGGCTCGGTTTGTTTACTCAACGAATGTGCGAGCTTGAGCTAGACTAGTTTTGAAAGAGCCAAGTTCCAACACTTCAAAGCTCGCCTTGGCTCAGTACATTGCAGTCGAGCTTGTTTATTTTTTAAAATACAAACTTGGATTTGTATATGTTCTTATGTGTGTATTTCTGACCTTCTACCTCTGGATGGCATGAATGTTATTCACTTTGATCACCGGTAGTAAGAAGCTACCGTGTATATGCGAGTATACATCCATGTGTTTCTATCTTCTATGCGAGCAATTTGTGTGCAAATCGTATTATGTAAAAGAGGAAAAGTAGAAAAAACTTCAATTGAGATTAATGGGTGATGAAATCTCAATAGAAGAGGGGAGACAAAAATTAGGGTGGCTGTTTTTTTCTTTCTTCTTGGCAGTTTCTTTGGGTGGTTAAATGGGTAGTTTAGGTAATGAATACTGTGAGCCATCTTCATAACCACCTTTCAGAGCAGCGCCCCCCTGTTTTTGCTAGAGATAGAGAGCTTACCGCCCCACCCTTTATAGTTGTGACTGTCATCATGGAAACACCAAGAGGGGTGTTCCCTTTATAGTTAGCAATAATAAGTTGTGTAGGACGACTTTGTGGGTTGTATATGATGTGCAGACACCTAGGGAATGCATTTGGTATATGCATGTTGATATACCCTCCTACTTTATATATCTAGAGATTTTTATATGTATATACATGTATGCTACATGCATGCACATATGTTGAATGGAGATTGTATGTTTTGTGTGATGTACATCCAACATGTGCGCATGGAGGTAATGTGTATTTAGTCTTGTTTTTTGGAATAATGTGCATCCAACATATACACACTGAGGTAATATTTATGCATGTTTGCATCTGCACGTATGTATTTATAGCCATTGTGCTACATTCACACAGCGGTGTGGAGGTCAATATATTGATGATGACTATATGATGGTTAATAACTAAATGTCACATAAACGCGTGCATTGTGTACCAATTGGTTGAGCAAGTGATTGTTTAGGATTGGTTGTTTTGTTAATTAAGCTTTTTGATTGTTGCAGGTGCGACTCACCTTTGAAGAGCCTGAACCTGGGGTTACCGTTGTTAAGCTGACACAAACGGATGTGCCAGAGGAAGACAGGTTGGTTTGAGACTCTGAGGAATTTTTTTTGTTATGTAGCAATTGCAATTCAATGCTGTAAGGAATTTATGATGTTTATGCTTTGCCAATGCAGATATGGGAATGCAACTGTGGTGGAGAACACAGAGAGGGGATGGCGGGATCTTATTTTCCTCAAGATACGGGCAGTGTTTGGTTTTGGAATATGACTTCTCCAGTGTTTATCTTGCTGAAGTTTTGAATTCTATCAAATTTTATGTTTGATCCAGCTTTAAATCATGGATTGAATGTGTTAATTCGAGTAACTGAATCAATGTTATCTTTGTCATTGCCCTTGTAGACTGTGTCCAAACTGGGTTTATTTTTCATACTTGTTTTTCCGAATAACTTATTTCACTTTTGAATTTTTGAAAATGTGGAACATAAAGTGGCATGTCCGATTGAGATATGATTTAAATGACCTTTGCTCGCCTTTCTTGAGAATGGTACTTCAATTCTTTTGGCAATTTAATGCTTATCATCTGTTTTTCTGTGACCATCATATTGGGAACTTCAAATGCTTGTATTGCTGGGAGTATCCACAATGACTATGCATCTCTAGCATGGGCTCGCCTTGCGAGTATCCATACAGATTGTGTATGATCTCTAGGCTCTTGCTTTTCAATGACACAAGACCATCTTGCATTCAGCTTGTTGATAGCCATATTTTAGCTGTCCTTTGAGCTTGTGAAGCCTAGTACTACATTACTGTGGGTTAGATAACAAGAAAGAATCTTGCTATCTGGATGGTATTACTTTGAATCCATTGCAGAACTATAATAGATTTTTGCTGACTGGAAATTCTGTCCTTATTTATATTTGACTTCTCCATGCTGCATGAGCACATCAATTCTGATTGAAGTACATGTGGTAGGACCGTTTTTCATTTGTTCCAAGAAATAAATGCAACTTCTGAATAATTTGGTTAAAAATATTCTTTTACAATATTTATGCTGTGGTGTTGTGATGGCAATGAATTTGAAGCCTATTCTCTCGGTTGTGTCTGGCTGTCTATTTGTAAGAGTA
Organism: Vaccinium myrtillus; assembly: GCA_016920895.1. Lineage (NCBI taxonomy): Eukaryota > Viridiplantae > Streptophyta > Magnoliopsida > Ericales > Ericaceae > Vaccinium > Vaccinium myrtillus. Next base: position 728,215 of record CM029280.1, read on the forward strand.
TTTTATGTCACAAATTGTATTAGGCTTTTGAGAAATCAGCTGGTGGATGGACTGATAGAAGGATTGTCATCTTTTTTGGTTTAGTACAGATGTGAACAACAGAAAGTAGGGATAGCTTGAAAACTTGGGAAAGGTTTTCATCCCCATTGGAGCTTGGAGTTCTATAATGGGGATGGAAAATGGCTTTACAACCCCATATCCATCCCCATTGGACCTGCTCTTAGTAGCTTTTCACTTCCATTAATCTGAAAATGAGATTTTCTTCTTGACTATTATACTTCAGTTTAGTACTTGTAAGAGTATATGGCTGATGACACTTGAGTCAAGTTGGTCTTGTATTTGTTTCCTTGGTTTCCTTGGTTCAATTAAGACACTAAGTCAAGTTGCTCCGGGTGCCACTAACAATGTGGGGAGTGCCAATATCAGTTTCCTATGGCAATCATCTCTTAATTAAACTGGGTGAGGACAGAGGAAACCGAAGCCTGATGCAGAGTAGGCAATGGCTTTACATGTACTAAGAGCAACTCGACTTATTTAGTTCGACTTATTTAGTTGGCTAATTTGCTTAGTGTCTGTTATCTTGTTTTGATATGTGAGTGATGATTATGCAGCACGTAGTGGAACTTGCGCAATACCAGTCGCTGCTCTTTGTTTGACTTGTTTTGAGGGATTCTGGCATTCTGCTAGTGCACTGCGCGTAGATTGCAAATTCCATGTGAAGTTCTTATTGGCATGTACGTTTTTTCCTGTTGATTTTCACCTTGGGAGTTTAATCGGGTGGTTGTTGATACCTGGATATGAAACGTAGTCTTGGGATTTTACATGAAATTGGAGTATAGGAATCGATGTCGAGTTGTATTAATCATATTCATATCTATCTGTGCTGATGCATGAGCAAACTAAAGAAATGGGATAGTTTCTGTCAAATGTGCTTATATCCTTATCCTTAGTGACAAGGATTATTGAGAAGCCGCGATGATGCTCATTACTTACGTATGCTATTCCAAATTGGCCTGGTCATTGTAGTGTTTGCCATGAAGCAGGACGCTATGATCTGTATCAGCAAGTTCTAACTTCTGGAATGAGATTATGGCACTGTAGACCTAGGAGCCATTTTCCATACCAAGCTCATATCTAGGACGGCATCCGTAGAATCCATACAGTTCACAAAAATTGAACTTTCCGGCTATATTGCATCGATCTTATCCGATGATTAAAATTGTTCATCTTCTAATATTTATGAAAAGAATAATGGGTTGTAGTTGATTGGACGTTTGTAGCAACGCGATTGGATTGTATGTATCATTTTTCATTTTTTTTACATCGACTGATTTTTCAAAGGGTATTAAAAGATGAATAATTTAGAACAACCATGTACTGGCTGTAGCTACAACTAACATCTCTTGCCCTTAGGAAAAAGGAAAATCCAACTTGCTTCCCATGGACTGATGATGGACATATGTAAATAATACATATATCCTTATACAAGTGTAAAATACCCTCAAAGTGTTTTTCTAGTCCTATTTTTCCTTTTGCTAATATCTCCACATTTCTTCATCAGCTACCAACATGCATCAAGAAGTGACAAACCTGTCGGAACTCATCATGAAATGGTCCAGGAAAGAGAAATGAAAGGTATAAACCTGAACCGTTGATTTTTCTTTCTAGACTATTTCGGAAAAACTTTTCCTGTATTCTAACATTTTTCGTTTTCCTCATCAACCATACTACAATTTCTATCTATCTACATAGGAAAAAAAACCTTCACTTATCTAATTCGTACTCTCAATCTCCCTATGGACCATAGTTTGACTCTATTGCCCCTGTCGTTAGATGGTTAAAGCATTACCTTTGATAGTGGTATATTTGGGAACAGTTTGGCTCAACAAGCTGTTAATAGACCTGGCCTTCATAACACCTCTCTTCTCAAACCCCTTGTCATCAACATCATCCCACTCCTCCTCCTCCTCCTCCGCCTCTAAATACAAGCTGGTATAGACTTTCTTAACGTTGTTAATGTTCTTTTTAGGTCCATTTCGCTGATTTCTGATTCGAGCGTAGTTTCGGTTTTTCACCCTAGCCTGACTCAAGTGATGTTCACACAAGGAGAGACCCAGAATAGTAGGGCGGCTACACCTCCACCCGCTTCCACTGTTTCTGTGACAACGCTGATTAGCCACCGGTTTCTTACCTCCTCCTCCATCTCTCTTCTTTGCTTCATACTTCTCACCAACTGCATCATCTTCTAGTTCTTCCTCATTTTCAGAATCACAATGTTCAACCCAGATCTTTTCTCCGTCTCTCACCCTAGCCTGACCCAAGTGATGTTCACACAAGGAGTGACCCGGAATAGTAGGCCGGTTACACCTCCACCGGCCACTTCCACTGTTTCGTTGACAACGCCAATTAGCCACCGGTTTCTTACCTCCTCCTTCACTATCTCTCTTCTTTGATTCATAATTCTCACCAACTGCATCACCTTCTAGTTCTTCCTCATTCTCAGAATCACAATGTTGAACCCAGATCTTCTCTCTGCTTCTTGTTGTCTTTGTAACGCTCTCCTTTTGTTCTCTGTCTGTCTCTGTTCTTGGTCTTAAATTATTTGTAAAACTTGCCCTTCTCTTCTTCAATGGAAACAGCTTATCTTCTTCACACCAGTGTCCTATCTCCTTCAAAAAGCTTAGTGAGAAACACAATAGAAAGCTATGGCTATGCGGTATGCCCCCATAACCATTAACAAATGTGAATATTTTTTTTGCAAAAATACTTTCACGCAAAATGACACTACATTTTGATTATGTTACTTCAAATTAAGAACAAGAATAATTGAAGAAAAAGTGACACCCGTCATACCTCGAAAACTATTTACAACAATTCTAGCCAATTTTTGAGAATTTTCCTGATAAAGTATTAGTAGAATGGACGGCGGGGACGGCGGTGTAAATTCAAATTTAGTGTAATACATGTTGAACATAGACTGAATCTTGGTCCAACATGTTAACAATAAATTAAATTATCGGTACATGGCAAAAACTAGTTAGTTTAATACTCCAGTTTTTATAACTAGGCAAATCAGGCTCAAGGAGCTTGTTTGAGACCATAGAAAGCACGACGAAGTTTGCAGACCTTGTGATGTAGGTATATTCATAAGGACAAAATTGAAATTCAAGTATTCAACCCAGAAGAACTTTCAGCACCATAATCAACCTAACCAAGTAGTAACGTTGTCCTATGCAAGGATTTAAAAATCGGTTATTGCGTAACGGTTTCTGAACCTTACACCTCGATACACGGGTGAGATAAAAAATCAAATGCATATCAGCCAGTTCCTGTTACATCTTGGTCATTTTCAATTGAAGGACAAGTTCATGGTTGTTACGGGTGATACTTGATCGTTACAGGTGATTGAGGCATTATTTTAATTTTTTTTTTTTGGGTAAAAAATGTTTTCCTAAAATTCTTTACCTTCACAACCGATTCTCATTACATATAGTTTACCATTTCGTATCATGAAACCTTTATTAAAAACCTTTTCCCGTTTATATACTGTTACATCTGGTATTATTTATTTGTAGAAACATACGAAAAAGCAGGAGATGTTCCGCAATTAATGCATTTTGTTTAGGGTAAACTCCATTTGCGTGCTTAATTGTGTTACCTTTATGAGATGGAGACGCAGACGGAGGGCTACCACCAGCTGAAGTCTCTGCGCCGTAGCTGTCATCCAGTCTGCCCACACGACAACAGATGATAAGGACGTTGCCATTGAAGTGTTCAAGCTCGGCTCGCTCAAACTTGTCTCGTTTAGTATTGAGAGATGTTCAAGCTTGGTTCATTTAACAAATGTGCATCTATAAACCGGACGAGTTACATTTAATTCAAGCGCAGCTCAATAACTAATCGAGCTTATTAAGCTCGCTCGACTAATCTGCTAAAAAGCCGAGCGGAGTCCATGATGACCCGACTCCCGAGCTAATCACGACAACTTGATTTGCTTACAATCCTAGGATTAATCAAAAAATATGGACACACATGGCAGTTGAAAAACATGGACAAACAATTGCAAAATATCAAAAATATTATTCCATCTGTTCCTAAATAATACTCTTATTCTCTCTCTCATTTTTAAAATAAAGAATTTGTCCCTTAAACTCTCTCTCCTACCTTTTTTTCAAATAAGTATTTTCTTGTAATTTGACGCAAATATTTAGAGGGAAGTATTATTTTATTTTTAATTTCAAAAAATTTCGGTGCAGCAGAGCCCCCCAATCCGGGAGGAATAGCAGAAATTACAGTTTATTCAAAAGGGGAAGGACTCCGGAGTCCGGAGCAGATTAATGAGTAAATCCTCATTATCGCAATTTATTATTTCTTTTTTTTATTTTACCTCCAATTAGTTGAAACAAGTGGGTTCTCCTCCGCGTCGACTTCTTCTTCTCCGTCGCCGAGCATTCGGTCCTACAAAGTTTGGAGTACAAAACAAAATACACGCCGATCAAATAATGCTACTATGGCTAATGTGCGCCGAAATAGCTAGCGTGGAGAAGAACATTTTGTTGCGCGACGCCAGCTGGCTGGCTAGCTAGTCATGGTAGAGGCTAAAGTGCGCCACTACCCCAGCTGGCTAGCTAATCATGGCAGAGGCTAAAGTGCGCCGTAGTGGCGCATCTATGGCTAAACACGAAAATGAAGAGAGTAGAAGTATAGACAAGCGTACGCAGTACTGTTTCAGCATTTTCGTTTCTTGGCAATCAAACAGTGTATTATACCTGATTAGAACCGCCACGAGTGCAGCGAGTGTTCTTCGTCTGGTCTAAGGAATCTACGCCGTTGGTTCCGCTGGCCGCCGCGATAGAAAGATCAGACGGCTGTGGATTCTTGTCCGGTGGAGAAATATCGCTCGGTTGAAGGAGGTGGGGAGTGTGGTGGTGCAATGTTGGTGAGCCGGACTGTGGAGGTGGCGATGGCGATGAAAGTGGAGGCGGCGGATAGGCCTTTCGGATGAGTCGGATCCTCATGGATGGAGGGTTGCGATTGAATGAAGAGGAGGGTCCGGAGATATTTTTGGTGTTGGAGAAAGCCGCGTGAGTAGTAGTTGGGGTTTGATGATGATGAAGTTTCGTGGAAAAAGGAGCAGTAGGGATTAAGGTGATGATGAGGAGATGACACTGAGAGGGTGCTATATTTCTGTACAACAAATCAAAAACACCATAAAATGGAAACAGACTGGAAATGTCTATCTTTGTGATTCATCCTCTCTCTCTCTCTCTCTCCGAATCCGACCATTTTGGGGTCTGCCCTGCCACTCTGGTCTGTTTAATTGCCGCGTTGACAACCCTTGATCTTACCTTTTTTTTTTTTTTGGATCCGAACCCTTAATCTTATCTTGGGACTTAGGGGTTTGTTTAAGTTTCAGGTTCGATTCTTTTTACTAGCAAACTCTTGGGACCACTACGGGTGATGCACCGTCGTTACCTACAAGGTCCCGAAAGTAGTCGAAGTGCAAGTAAACTGGCTCGGACATCTAGTTATCAAAGAATAAAAAAATTCCGCGTTGACACAATGGCACCGTGCCTGGCATTCAAAGGGGTATTGTTTGGTTGGTAGTTTTGAGATAATAATTTTATATAGAGTTGCAAAATTTTTGGTCTTTAATTACACTTTTTGAATAGATATACGCAATATACATCCAAAAAGTTATGTAAATAAATAATTTGATAAAATAAATCATTAAAGACAAAAACATGGATTACGAAACAATGAAAATTTTGAAAGATAAATTTTCAACTGGAAACCAACAAATTTTCTTTCTTTCTTTTGTAATGAACACTTAACACGCTATCCAGGTGTTAAGAAAAATTAGCATTTACCATTACTCTAAGGGTCGTTTGTCAGATGGATAAGATTTTGTGGGATAAGAAAGATGGTGAATAAGAGGTGAATACGTTATAAGGGGAGATTAGTTAAGGAGAGAGATAAACTAATACTTAGAAAATGGTTTGAGTTTGGTCTTTTTATGCACCTGAATAAGCTAATCTTTGGGTGGGAGGTGCTGTTAGCTACTTCCTCCGTCCCAATTTAAGTGTCCTCTACGGAAAATCGAGTTTTTTAAGAAGTTAAAATTTATTCTCTAAATTTCCAAAAGTAACCTTAAAACTGTAAAGTTAATTAAATATATTTAAATTGCTTATATCTTTCAATATGGATCTTAAAAATATGCAATATGAATCTTCTTTGATAGATTTCAATTAATTCTCTTATTCAAAGTTTTCAAAATCATGAAAAATATTATATGTTGAGAGATATTTTCAATTTAAGAGGGCTTAAAAATATGCAATATGAATCTTCTTTGATAGATTTCAATTAATTCTCTTATTCAAAGTTTTCAAAATGAATATCAATTACCTAAACTAATCAATTAGGAAAAATGAATACTTTTTGAGGTAAAATTGAAAGTTTGGTATGTTTTAATGGTTATTTATGAAAAGCTAATATTTTAGGGGAAAGGTGAACATTTAAAATTAGCTAAAACCCTTGGAGGGGATAAGCTCTCCCCCTCGTTTATCCTCCTTACAAACACCTTCTTGATTCTCATATTCATCTCTTATCCCCTCCTCTTTTATTCCCCTCACTTATCTCGAACAAATAGGCCTTTAAAGTCATTAAAATAGTTTTTCCATTGTCCTTTTAAAAAATCTGAAAATTATTGGAGTACTTACATTAGTATGTCGATTCAAAATCCTCCTCTCTACTTTTTTCTTTCTTGAACAAATCCAAAACATTAAAAATCATTAAAATAGTTTTATCCATCGTCCTTCTCACCAAAAGAGGAGGAGGAAAAATCTGAAAATTATTGAGTTTTTTTATAAAAGTACTTACATTTGAAGACCCGAATTTTTTAAAAATATCAAAATAAAAGAGTTAAATTTGGTTTTTTTTTTGAAATTCATAATGGACAAAATAATGGACATGGGGATCAAGGCCTCAAGGGTTACAATTTTGCCGATAAATAAAAAAAATAAAATAAAATCAAGGGTTACAATTTTAGAAGGGGGAGAGAGGCGCGTGGTTTAGTGTGGGCCATTGGTGGCGCGTGGTATTAGAGTTTGCAACTTTTTGGAGGTGGGAGTCTAGTGTAGCCTGTAGGGACCATATAAAGCAGAGAACGACATGCACATCCTCTCCCTAGGAATAAGATTATGCTCCAAACATTTTTTCCCAATTGATTTAACGGCCGCAGCAGTTAATCTCGGCAATTAGTCATTGGTTACCCAAATCATTTCCTATATCTCAATAATGAACGACTGAGATTTGTTAAGGCTGAGATGAAAGGTTATTCATTACGCAAGGGACAATTCGGATGCCACACTACAGGTTCCATTTTCCAGTACTAGGCACAACCTGTTAAAATTCCATTCATGAAAAATGTTTGAACAAAAAAAAAAAAAATCCCCGAGACATGCTATTTAAAGAATTTTTTTTATTCTCTTCTGGAATTGGAAAATATGAATCGTGTAAATACTCAAACAATAGTGGTAGAAAATATGGCAATAGCAGCCGCCCCCGTCAAAAAGCGGGTTTTGCAGTTTCTTTCACCTTTTGCAAAAAAAAAAATCCCTCTCTTGTTGAGTTTATTGAATTTATTTATTTTTCATATTTGTGAGAAGGAATACTCAAAAAAATCAAAATCCAAAAAATAACTTTATTTGCAAGTAATTCCTCTCTTGTTGAGTTTATTGATTTTTTTTTTTTTTTCATATTTTGAGAAGGAATAGAAAAAATAACTAGGCAAGAAATTCCCCGAGAAAGTTAAACAAGTTAAACATTTTTCTTTTTTGTTTCTTAAACACATTTTTCACTATTTCTCTTTATTTCAAACAAAAGGAAAAAAATTATAATTACTACATTTTTTTCATTTTATTTATTTCTTTTATGGGTCGTGAACATGGATGGGCCTTATATTCCATAAACATGGATGGGCCTTTGCTTTCTCTACTGGATAAGTAAGCAGTTTTGGGCTCTGATTTGTAATACCAGGCCCTATCTGTTCATAAATTATCTGATCAAGCATCGTTCGCAGTAAGGAGTCTCTGGGTTTTTATTTGTGCGTTTCCCTAAATAGCTATTTTTTGACACAAGTTTTTTGTGTGAGCCTTGGACAAATGATCAGAACCGTTCAATTTGTTTAAAACATGTTTTAGTAGATCTTGAAAAAAATCAGGCTTGATCGGTTCATTCATTTGATTCTTATCAGTTTTATAGGGTAAAACTAAATGAACCGATCAAGTCTTTACCGATATTCAAATGAGTTGATTTTTTACAGGAACTCTTACAAACATATACTAAACAAATTGAACGGCTCCGATTATTAGCATGTGGCTCTAATTATCGTTGTGTCAAATGTTGTGTCAAGTATTGTGTGAAGGGAACCGCTCCATTTCTTGTTTTAGAATTTCTGAATTCTGAATATCTTCTACATTTCCCACCTATTGTGATGGTAAAGTAAAAATTGCACATCTCTCTCAACCATGAAAATTATCATGCAAGTTCCCATGACAAAGAAAACTGTTAATTTAAGTTCAGGGCCGGTCCCGATGTTTGGGTAGCCCAAACCCGGCTCCTAGCTCGGTTGCCTATTTATGATTACGTTTATAAAAAATAAAAAGACATTTTAGGGTCCCAAAGCAAACTCCCAATATCGGGCTCCCAATATCTTCAAGAGTTCTTTTTAAAAAAATTACAAAATTACAAAAATTCAAACTAAAAGTTTTTTTTTTGGTCGAAGAAAACAAGAAAGTATCCTCATATTTTAACTGTGATTTGTGTGAAAAAACTAATAAAACATGTTAGCTCGCTCGCTCGCTTTTTTTTTTTTTTTCACCATTGTTATAAGTTTTTGTAGTCAAATGTAAGAACATATCGGTATCTCCCAACACTATTAGTTAGGGGTGTCCACGGATTGGATTCGGCCGGTTCGGATACGGATCCGATCCGATCCGGTCAGAACGGATTTGGGTTCTTAGGATCCGAGAACCATCCGTAGGTGACATATGGATGGATCGGATCGGTTACGGATTTCGCGGATCGGTTCCGGATGGATTTGACGGATTGGGATGTGACAAATGAGCCTCTAACTTGGGCCAATCTAGAAAATTTTCCAAATCATTTTCCAGCCCATTTTCCGGCCCAAACATTTCTGACTATTTTTCAAGCCTATTTTTTCCACCAAGGAAATTTCATACAACCTGCAATACTAATTAAATCCGTAGCCTGTTTATTATTCCTCTTAGGTGGTATGTTGTCTTTATCCTATTTTCCCAAATAATTAGAATTTACATAACTTCCATCTTTAGCACACCCTTGCAACTAGAAACACATCACAGCATATAAGTTCACAAGCAAAATGTACATGAATATAGAAGGCAACAAAGATATATATGCAGAATTATTATTTGCCAAAATTGTACGCTACATTGCACAAAAATTTACTGCAAACCTGGCCTTTTCATTAGACCAATAAACTGGCTGGATTTGAGCTCTGGTTGTGAGAAAAATAACCCATCCTCCAAATTTTCCTCTACCTGAGAGAGAGAGAGAGAGAGAGAGATCGAGAGATCGAGAGAGAGGAGTAGTGGGTAACAACTGGGGTAGTGAGTAGTATTGGCCTATTGGGTAATGACGTATAGAGGTGTCAAACGGGCCGGGCCGGCACGGGCACGGCACATCGGGAGGTGGCACGGCACGCCAGAGGCACGGTAAAATCCTGGCATGGCACGGAACGGCACGCTATAAGTTGGCACGTGGTGCGGCACGGGCACGGAAATGAGCGGGCACGGCACGGGCTAAGGTGGCACGTGGCACGGCACGACACGGTCTTCTACGGGCACGGGACGGACACGGTAAGAAGTCAACGTGGCACGAGGCACGGCACGACACGACTTTATTCTAGCACGACACGGAACGGCACGGCACGGGCATGAGCACGGAAGTTGGCACGGCATGGCACGACACGGAAGTAGGACGGACATGGCACGACACGACACGAGCACGAAAGTTGAAGATTTCCCGCGTGGACCCTTGAAAACACCTTTTGAACACATTGGATGGCTCGGATTTTCCAAAAATAATTTGCAACACAAAAAAAACATTTTTTTCTTATTTTCGGGAGGTGTGGACTAGAAGTTTTACCTATATATATATATGGCCATGATCCAGTCCACACCCTTGCGTCCAAACCTTCATTTTCCGATCAAATTTTCATGACCCGAAGAAAAACTGCTCTGATGAAGCCTTTCCCGGTCATTTTTTTTGCTGATTTCTCGTGCGTAACCCTTAAAAATATCTTCTAAACACATTGGACAGTTAGGATCCCGGCCACTTGGCCGAGAAATGAAGGTTTGGACGTAAGGTGTGGACATAAGGGTGTGGACTGGATCCTGGGTTGTTTGGGAAGGAGAAAAAGAAAAGCAAAAGAAAGAACAGAAAAACAAAATATTATAGATACGCCCCAAACGGAATTTCTGTTTGGAGAAGAAAGAACCAAAACTCACAATGAGGAGAGTTGCCTTTAGTTAATTCAATGCAATAATAGATCAAGGGATCCTATAGTGGCCACGGTTGTAGTGGAAAGTCCGACACAATTAGTCATTGAAATTTCATCTCGACAATCAAAGATTTAGATCTGTTAAGGCCGAGTTGAAGGTCATGCAATGATGGGCCTTTGTATTCACCTCTGGGCATGTTAGCAGCTTTGGGCTCAGATTTATCATACTAGGCCCTATCTGTTCATAAACTATCTGATCAAGCATCGTTCTCAGCTTAAGGAGCCCGTCTTCTGGATTTTTATTTCTGCGTTTTCCTAAAGCTAGCTATTTTTGTTTTAGAATTTCTGAAGTTATAAAAAAAAAAAAGGAAAAAAAAGGCATTTCTGGGTCCCAAAGCAAACTCTCAATATTGAGCTCACTATATCTTCAAGAGTTCTTTTAAAAAAAATACTCCAAAATTACCAAAAATTCATCCTATTAAAGATAAAAGATAAATTACTATTGAGAGTAAAATTACTACAAAAGATAAATGCAAAATTACTATTGTGTTTGTTGAATGCAAAATTTTTAACAAAGTAATTGACTAATGTGACTTTCTTAATATTGTGGATTGGGAGAGAGAAAAGAATAGAGCCTGAAAAAATAATAGAGAAAAAGAGGGAAGAAACTATTATTATCTTCCAAGCCACACTTTGGAACCAGGGGAGGTGCTGCGCAGCCCCGTGCTGCACAGCGTGTTGTGTGGCTCATTTCGGCGCCGTTCCGGTACTGTTTCGACGATCGGAGACGTCCACCGTGTAGAGCTCGTCGAGTACTACAACTGTATCAAAAATCAAGTCGATCGGATATCGTTAAGTACCTCATCGGAACACAAATAAGTTGTAAAAAATTGGAACACACATGTCTTGAAACATTAAATGAAAACCATTGAAACCATTTTTTTCAACATATTTGTGTTCCAATGAGGCACTTAACGATATCGGATTGAGTTGATTTTTGATACACATATAGTACTCGACGAGCTCTACGCAGTGGACGACTCCGATTGTCGGAACGGTACTGGCGCGGCGCCGAAAAGGGCCCGCACAGCACGATGTGCAGCACGGGGCTGCGCATCACCCCCCTGTTTCCCCACACTTTTCTCTCATATTTCCTACCGATGAGGGGTTGGTTAGTGGTTGAAAACTTGGAGTTGGTAGGACAAGGCCCAAGTGCAAGCCTCTCATTGGGGCTAAACATACTCCTAACACCATTTGCGCGTGGTGGGACCTTAGTTTCGGTTCCGACATAGGTGTGGTAGAGTCTCCTGTAAATAGTAGTGTAGTGTGACGGGGTGATACTCCTTGACAGAAGTGACGGGGTACCATAACTGCACACCCATTTACGAAAAGAAAAAAAGGGAAAGAGAATAAGAGAGGAAAGTCAGAATGTATGTGCATTCAAACCTGGGTTTCTTCGAAGATTGACGGCATCCGGTGGCCATCATGCCAAAAAAATGCTTTGTTTCACTTCTAGCCTTGGGTTGCTAGGATTTAAAATATGAACAGATTTGGAAAGGGCCTGAAAACAGGCTAGATAGGACCGTTATTGGGATTGGAAAGGATCCTGATCCAGTAAGACTCTAAACTCATTTTTCCCTGACAAATTTCACCACACCAAGTGAATGAAAAATACTGGAGGCTTCCAGCCGAAGTATTTCAAAAGTTATAATTATTGTTTTTGGCATTGCTCATGAAAAAACATTCTTTCCACCGGTGGTGTAAATTAAAATTTTCTCTAAATCAATTGCATTGTGTAAATTAAAATTTTCACAAAATAAATAAATTGAAATATTGATTTACATGTGAAAAAATATTCTCCCTTATTCCATACAGTTAAATAATTCGATAAGTTGCTCTACAAAAAGGCATTATACTTGCATCTTAATTCCTGCTCCTTGGTTGTCCTCCGATGTTTCAATTATTGCTGTGGAAATAGTATACATAGGAAAAATTATTCAGTGCCCTTAAGGCACGGTCATGTGGTGCCAAAGGCTCCGTTTTCACAGTGCACCACCGTGCATGGCAATGGGTTTCAACTTTCAAGACAAAGTGTATGATTCCGACCACAATGTGATAAAAAAAAAAAAAAAAGACTTGAAACACTACGTGTCAATACTTGATGCCCACTGATGATGGTGCGATTCAACTTTTTTCTTGTTTAAGGTTGCTTTCTCTTTTTCAAATTACTTTGATTTACCAGTCTTCTAATTGGTAGTCTGTACGGCGCAATTAATAATAAACCCAATAGGTTGGGCCTGTCTATCAAGATTTGGAATTTAAAAGGTTTCTCAAACTTATGTATCGCGTTCGAAACATTTCATATGCTATCAACTTGTATGCACGAGACCAATTAATAATACGTGATTTCATTCCGATTTTGATACCATGTTGATGGACGAAATTTTTTTCCCACAAAAATCAGTCCAGATGAGCGTAAGTTGTTCTATATATATATATATATAAGCTTGTCATATGCTCAAAGTCCCAAATCAAGCTCTGGCTGAGCTGTTGGAGTCGGTGGCCAAAAGTGGTGGAGGAAAAAAGTAGGATGTGGTGTGACTTTTTTATGAACAAGGACCCCCATTTCTGTCTTTGTCAATTTCCTTTTCTCCAAGTCCCTTTTTCTCAGTTAAGACTGTAGGGTCTTCCTCGCCCTATGCTGCTTCAATATGTTCCTTTTAGATACTATTTCTTCGTTGGCTGGTGAACGAAGTACTTAAAGGGAGTACGGATAGACTTGGGCAATTTGCAAGAAATGACAAGTTTCATTCAGAGGAAGTCATTTTCACTAATCCATCTTGCAGGTCCGTCCCTGATATTTTTGGAGCCGAAGACGATGTTTGAAAATGGAGCTTCTCATATATTTTTTTATTTCTATGCATTAGTTGTTTGAATTGATTGGGATAGAGCTCAATAGAAAAAAAAAAATTCATGTACTGACAGACAAAACTCGATTGATTAGGTTTGGCTCGATTAGGTTTGGTTCGATTTGATTTAAAATTAGTAGTTCGAATTGAAACAAAATTGCCTTGTGGTTCAATCGCACGCCTCTTGTAACATTTTTTTTGTACCTTAGGTCATGAGTTTAAATCTTATGCCCCAGAGCCACCTTTGGCGGGGATTTTTGGCTTGAGGTTGAGAAATTGTTCACGAAAAAAGTTATTAGATTATCAAATTTCAAATTTTTACCAAACAAAAGATAAGTTGTTTTCGCATTATTGCTTAACGTGTCAATGTCTCATCTCAGCAGGGCCACCTTATGTCCCATAATTACAACGTGGATTTTTTGGGTACACCACCTCTGTGGATTTGAGAATAGGTGAGAGAAAAAAGTTATTCGGATTATCAAATTTCAGAGTGTGGTTTTGCACGATACCAAACAAAAGAAAAGGTTGTTTTCTGCATTATTGCTTAACGTGTCAATGTCTCATCTCAGCTAAGGGCAATACTTGGAATGTCCAACAGCTAATTTACAACGTGTCTATTATGGGTACACCACCTCTGTGTATTCCAACCGTAAACAATCAAAACCCTTTTTGAATTTAAATAGTTTTAGAGATTTTATAAATTTTCCCTTCCTTTCTATTTCTTTCCCAAAAATATCAAAATAAGATCCGTAAACAATAAACGATTGAAAGATATAACAATTTAAAATTGACATTGAAAAATACATAGAGCATGACCAACAATTTGGGATAGATGTCAAAAATGACAAAGATTGGGATAAAGATGATGGTCAAAAAGAGCATTTTAGTAAAACGATGCGATCGCATTTGATGGAGACCCACTTTTGGGTCCCACACGAGTGATCCGAATGGTATTGTTCTTGGTTTTTCCGAGGGGCCCCACCAAATTTCAGCTCAATCGGACGGTTGGAAGTGCCCCAACCAAAGTCCCACCGTTCCAACCAAAATTACGATTCGGATCACTCGTGTGGGACCCAAAAGTGGGTCCCCGAACGCTATCGGTACGTTTTCTGTACCAAATGCTCTGTACGGGTAGCATTGCCCATTTCCTTGTTTTCTATGAGATGGTAAGTTTGAATTTCTTGGAGACCAAACATTCCAAACCCTGGGAATACAGGAGGGTCTGCCATGTCATTAATTTCAGGACCCTTAAATTAATTGAGGTGAGTAGGGATGGAGTCAATATTTGGTTAAGAGAGTTGCACATTTCAATGGGAGTCCACTAATAATTATTGTATTTTGTTCGTCAAAATATAAGTCGATAGTGTACCATAAAATTAGGTTTTATCTTGAGTTTATTTCTTGTTACAAATAACAAAAGACTTGATCTGATGCCTGCTAGGGAAAAAAAAAAAAAAAAAAACTAAGGTCGCTTTATCATATCTGTATTCCTCTGCAAATTAATTCACCACCGACAAATTATTCCTTCAAAAATATGACCTCGCTTTATCACATTTTCAGAAGCATCAGCAGGGGTCCACATCGACCCACCAAAGCTTGTACGGTTTAGTAATTTACACGTAGACTGTGTTTGGATGACCGAAATCTTGAGTAGGAATAAGAATATGATTATCAAGAATCAAATTCTCGGGAATTTTCTTGGATAGGAAAAGAAATATAATTACTGGAAATCGAATTCCCAGGAATTTGATACCATCAATCCATGTACATGGGACAACTCCGGTCAAAACAGCCCTAAACACGAGGCCTTTTCAACATTCACAAGTCACAAGGGAAATCATTTTGAATGGAGTCCACAGGTTGATCCAAAAAAAAAAAAAGAGATGAAAAAATTCACCATCATCATAAGGGAAGCAATACGTGTGGCGTCTCCTCCGTGTTATATGGTGTAGCGCTCATCCAAGTTGTACATCTCGGCAATTGATGGTTCAAATTTGTAGAAACACTCTTAATGGTAAGAGTTAACTGAACCGTTGATTGAACCGTGTGAATGGTTAAATTAGCAACACAGACAGAACGCACAGACAGGACCCGATTTCCATCACAGGCGATTTCCATCATAAGCTCCCAAGCACTGGTAGGCATTGAACACTTGTTAATGAAAGTTGGTTTGAGTCAACAACCAAGCTAATTGTTTGTGATCCCCACCCAGCCTTTTCATACCCCACCGCAAGGTTTGTCTTAATATGGGCAAACCCGACACACCGTTATGAGTTTGCAATTGAATAAACAAGTGGTCCAAAATTAATGAATTCGACCCAATTCCATAGCCTTTATCTCACATCCTCAACTACAATTTCCTTCTTTTCTTAATTCTTTAATTTTTCATAATATCAAACAAAAATAATGATACACCTGGAATCCACCTCAACTTCTTTTTAATTTACAACCTTGACATGGCTCTCCCGTCACCTATCCCACTCTTTTTCAAACAAATAGTTGTTTGTTTGGATCTGGGAATGCTCCTTTTCTCCCCCTCCCTTTTTCTTAAACGACGCCATTTTGCTCCTTTTCTCCCCCTCCTTTTTTCTTAAACGACGCCATTTTGCTCATTTTCTTAGTACACCCAAAAAACTTCCAAGGGCTTTGTTTAAAGAGTTAATTTCTCACAGTGCCTAAACCAAATATACCCTACCCCAAAGAGCCTAATTCCCTTAGAATTGAACCCCAAAATTAAATTTCCCAAAGTGCCTAAACCCTAAACCCAAAGTGCATAAACCAACTATACCCTGCCCCAAAAAGCTTTTAAATCCCCTAAAATTGAACCCCAAAATTAACTCTCTCAATAGGACCCTTTGAAGCTTTGGAGGTGTACCAAAAAAAAAAAGCAAAACGACGTCGTTTAGGAGAAAAGGAGTATCCCCGTTTCCTGTTTGATTATAGTAGTAGTTGAGAATATATACGCAGTATTATGCAGTACCAAGGTTCCGCATCTGCTAAAATACTGATCTATTTACTGGTATATACCGGTACGGTTTAAGTTATCAAATTGTTTATTGTTTATTTTAAATTTATTATTTTAGCACAAACAATTTTCTATGTTATTCAAAAATACTCCTATGTTATTCTGTAAAAAATAGTCTAATACCATTCGTACTTGAGCCAAAACGGAATGATAGTTCAACATTACAGAATTTGTTATCGGCTGGCACGATACGAAATTCAAAACCCTCCATACAACTTCAAAATATTCCATTTTCACACAATATTGTATCCCTATTTTTTTTATGTACGTAGTTCGTTAAAGCTAGAGAGAGAAACATTGGAGATAGAAAAATGAATAATCAACTTTCGATTCATTAGCAGTTACGACAAGCAAATGAACAATGCAGTAGTGCTGGTTTATGATATTCAGGATACAAATTTCTGATAATCAGGATACAAATTGAAAGACGTTAACAAAAAACGACGTAGTGGGGCACTCAATCGATAATAAACTCTCGATCTAATAAAAAGCAGTTAATCAGGGAAGTCAAGCCTGACTTTTTGCAAAGATAACCTTTATTATGGGAAAGTCTAGTAAGTAACAAATGTAAATTAGTGTGTTAAATGCATATGTGGCCTTCTTTTATTGGATGACTACTTTCATGTATTGCATCATGCATTGATGAATTTGATGTGGTAATAATGTGTACTTTTAGCGTAAGATTTTCGGAGGTCCAAAATATTAAAAAAAAAGACCAACGATTTGGGACAAACATAGTACTATTGATCTCCAAACATTTTCATGGTTATAACTGTGATTTTTTTCAACAATTATTTCATGACTATATGAAAACAAAATAAAATCAACAAGTAAATGTCTCAATTATAGGGGTGAAAATCGGTCGGTACGGTTCGGTTTTTGGGGTGTTCGGGACCGAACCGATCGGTTCGGGGTGATTTTGCTGGGAACCGATCCCGACCGAAAAAAACAATGGACCGATCGGTTCGGGGTGGTTCGATTTTTTTTGGTTTTTTTCGGGTTTTTCGGTCTGGCGTTAAGATTGAGATGGACGTCTACGATTTATTATTTTTGGGGGGTCAAGATCGGTTTTTCGGTTTTCGGTCCAAATAGGGGTGGTTTCGGGGTAATTCGGTCCAAATCAGCATGATTTTAGGGTATTTCGGTTCGGTCTGACAAAAATTCCGGAAAACCAAACCGAGATGTATTTCGGTTTTTTTCGGTTTTTTTCCAAACCGAATTTTTTTCAAATTTTCGGTTTTTCGAGTCCCGTTCGGGTTTTTTTTTTCACCCCTACTCAATTAGACACAAAAATGTATTCAACTTCAATTTTTTTTTTTTTGTAGTACTGAATGTGCAAATTATGATAGAAGAATTCTTACACTGGGGTTTGCAGCTTAAATATTTGAATGACAATTTTGAGGGGGATGCAAATGTGATGTCATATGTTCGTGTTTTCTATGTTTTGTAACTGATTGGAACTGATTGGAATTTGACCTCCAAAAGAGTTGATTTTAAGAGGTTTTTTTGTGTCCCAAGCATCCGAGCCGTCCATCCAGAAATCAACGGGTTAGATTCTCAAATGAATATGGATGGTTCGGATTTGTTCCTAAACAAGTGAGATGAAATCCTCCCCTACCCTCCGGAATCTTAGATTGATTCTTGGATGGAGTTATCGGATTTATGGGAACGAACTCTGGTATTGTTGTATATTCTTTTTAGTAAAACCTGAAGAGAAAGGTTAATTGCAAGTCACACTTTGTCCTATCTTTATCTTTTTTGTTAAACAAAAACAAAGACTTTAATTCCTGGTATTTATATGAAAGACTCTTTTTATGATCCGGACCATTCATCTTTTAACATATATCTATGAAAAAAATCAAGTTGTTTTGATACCACTAGGTACCTAATCTATATATATTGTTTTTTTTTTTTTGTAGAATTGAGGGTGGTACGTGCCAGCCCGCCCAACAACCTAGTTCCACCCTTGATTCCTTGCTCAATCCACAAAAAGAGGAATGTTTGACTTTAGTAGTAGATTTCAAAAATAATTGTTTCCTAGAAAAGATTATTAAATTAATCCAAGCGTCGAATCAAAATATTTCTATTGAATAGTCCAAACCAAAAGGAAATAAGTAAATGAAATTTGATGAGAGGGATGCAGATTGTATAATCAAATTCCGGGTTTGATAATCAAATAGAAAGAAATATTTCTATTGATGATTATGGAGATCCAAACCTAAAAGGAAATAAAAATGAAAGAGGAAGAGAGGGATGCAGATTGTAAAACCATTATTTATTACGACGGGTTTTAAAACAAAGGAAAGCTCAAAGAAATGGAATTCTAGGTTCATATTCGGAAGAGAAAGTTGATTTCCTTGGTGGTTTCATCCGATAGTATAAAATTCTTGTAACATATAACGCAAAAATAAGTCCACTTTTGTAGTCGATCTTGTATGTTAGTTCGACGATCGTATATAGAAGCTCATTATTCTTCAATCATACTATTAAAATGTACATTGTCAAGGAATCAATCATAGCCAAAAGCATAGATTATTTTTGATCGCGTGAATGGGGTTACTTTTTTAGTACAGTAGTTATTATTCTTTGTCCTAATTTTTGGTACACTTTCACCATTTACGACGCCTCAAAAAATTGTTTATATTTTTTAATGTAAATTAAATTATTTTTATTAAATTAAATTTTCAAAATCATAGAAAACATGGTAGATTTAAAAATATAAGTAATTTAAAAATGATACGTAGGTCGAAAAATTTATATGAAATTTAAGACGGATGAAGTATTTCCTTAATAGATCAATTGGCCTTTGTTGATGTTCTTGGGACTATGTATAATAGCTAAAAGCCCATTTGTCAATTCTTTTGCAATGGTCCTTAGTATGATTATGTGCCATTTGATGTAATTTAAATTCCTAAAACATTTTTAAAGGAGCTAGCAAAATCAAAATCAAACTTTATTTGAAGATTTAGTTCAATAAAATGAATTTCAAACGAGACTTGGAACTTTTTACATGATTTTAGTGTAGCTCTCCCGCTCTTCAATCTAGCATTTCAAGTTTGAAAAGCGACAAATGACACTGCAAATTGTGCCATTATCAAACATAATAATCGATTCAGGATTGGTTAATTAATTAAATTTATATGGTAATGAGGATCATTTAAGTTTGTTTCCTAAATCATTTGTTGATTTTATCAAATGAGAAAGTGTTTTGATAAAATCTAAGATTTTTTAACAGATTTTATAATTTAGGAAACATTCCCTAAAAATAAGAATTTGAATAGTTTTTTTCGAGTGCTTGTCTCAAGTGCATCCACGAATACAGAGTGGGACATTAATATGGATACACTATTTTGGTAAACTCCAGATGTGCACCACCTTGTGTGGGATTTATAAATTGGTTTTCTTATTCAAAATTGGAATTGTTCAGTATTTTTTACGGGCCTTTGTAAAAATACTATCAGCTTATTCTAATATCGGTAAACATTCGATCGATTGATTCAAATTTTTTTCCGACAAATTCAGGAAGAAAAACTGATCAAGTTTTTATCGATATCCAAATGAATTGATTTTTTACAAGAACCCTTAAAAACCTATTTAAAACAAACTCAACGGTTTCGATCATTTGCTGTTAAATGTAAATTGAGCCTCACACAAAGTAGTTAAAATTTGGTGTACCCAAATGGACTTGGGGTTGCTGCTGTGCACTCCATGGCGTGGCCGTGCCGAAATTTTTTCGATGATCGGAGACGTTCACCGCGTAGAGCTCGTCGAGTACTACAAGTGTACCAAAAATCAACTCGATCGGATATTGTTAAGTGTTTCATCGGAACACAAATACCTTGAAAAAAATAGAACACAAATGAACATAAACACTGGAACAAAACCGTTGAACCTATGTTTTTTCAAGTTATTGTTATTCCGATGAGGCACTTAACGATATCCGATCGAGTTGATTTTTGGTACACTTGTAGTACTCGACGAGCTCTACGCGCTGAACGTCTCCGATCATCGAAAAAATTTCGGCACGGCTGCGCTATGGAGTGCACAGCACGCTGCTGTGCAGGGGGCTGCACAGCAGCAACCCAAGTCCTACCCAAATGATGTATCCAGTATTTGGGTACGGAGTACGGTGGAACCTTGGAAGTGGCAATTGTGCTATTATCTGACTAATATATGGCATTTAATTAGACTTTCTCTTTTAACTAAATTTCCGTTTTCCACCTTCCATGACATGCGTCTTCTTCGTCCACTCACGGTAAACTCTCTCTCTCTAGAAAGTCCCTCACACTCACGAGACAGAGACTCATCTCTCTCTCTCTCTCTCTCTCTCTCTCTCTCTCTCTTAAGAGCCCTTGCACAGGTGCACATCCCCCTTTCCCTTCTTTCTCTCTCTCTCTCTCTCTCTCTCTCTCTCTACACTACTTTCCCAATCTCTCTCACACACAAACACATTCTCCCAATTCTGGGTTTCTCAATACCAAATCGAAAACCCACATGGCGGACGCGACCAAGCAGGCATCCATCAATGGAGGAACCCTGATCTCTGAACTCAAAACCCTCTTCTCTCTCCTCAAGAACAAAAAAACCAAGTCTTTAGCTTATGTTTTCATCTCTGCTTTCATTGCTTTCACTGTTTTCTTAGCCTTCAACCCTTCTTCAAACTCTTCTTCCCCATGGTTCACCAACATCTTTTCCTCTTATACTTCTACTAGTTCAAACGCATCTTCAATTTTTTCATATTCTTCTGATAAATCTAATAGATCTCATGTACCGACAATTTTCTCTTTCTTCTTCCCCAATTCCTCCCAACAAATCCCCAGTTTTGTTCCTACCCCATCACCAAATAACACTTCTTCCAGATCTCAAAATCCCACATTTCAATCACCCACTTTGAACAGTACAAATAACCAGACTCAAAACCACAACTTGCATGATAAAGTTGAAGCCTTTAACGCAAATCAGAGTGCAGTTGGGCCCCCAAAATCTACACTAACAGCAAATCAATCTTCAAATCCAGTGCCGAATCCGTATTCTGGGAAGAAAAACAACACTGGGTCCGAAGAGAAAAGAGTTACAAAGAATGGTGGGACTCAAAAGGAAGATAAAGCTGAACTCTTTAAGCCAAATCAGACCACAATTGGCAGCCCAAAGTCTCGTGTAGCGGCAAATGAATCTTCGAAATCGGAGCCCAAATCCTCTTCTGATAGGAAAAATAGTACTGGGTATGAAGAGAAAAGTGTTACACAAAAAGGTGTCGGTGTCGGGTCGAATTTCAGTTCTTCCGTTTCGAAGAAGAAACAGAGTAATGGGACTAATAATTCAGATGGGTCGGTGAAGCAGTGGGGTGAGAATTTGGTTGGTTGTGATTTCTTTGATGGGGAATGGGTGAGAGATCAATCTTATCCGCTGTATAAACCCGGATCGTGTTCGTTGATTGACGAGCAATTCAATTGTTTTGCTAATGGTAGGCCTGATAATGGTTATCTTAAACTCAAATGGAAGCCCAAGGGTTGCACTCTTCCAAGGTATTAGTTTCCTGTCATTCTAACTTTTAAAATTGTTTTGTTTTTTCGTATGGGATTTAATTTGGTAGATTCTTGTAATTTTTGTCCAATTCTGTTAATTTTATATTCTTTCAATAAATTTTAGGTTTTTCAAAATGTTGATTGTGTTTTGGGTCTTTTTATGAGATTAAGTGTCGACCTTTGCCTGATAATTTCCAGTGTGTTGATTCTCAAACTTCATATATTTTCACTGAATGATCATTTCAGGTTCTGGGTTCTGGTCTACAGTCCAAACCAAACTAAACCAAACCGGGTCTCGAGTTCAATCCATTAGGGTCGACTGCATGAATTTGTTTTCTCCATAACCGGTGTCATAAGGATCTTACTTGAACATTTACGTACTGGCTGTTAGCTAGCTAATATGGGGTGACATGTATTAGTGTGTAACTGTGTATGTGTATGTTTTTACAGCTTCACGTTCGGGTGTTTTAAATTTATGTAAATTGAGCTTGTGGGGTTTATTCTACTTGCTTTTGTATTGATTGATCTTGTTATACAATGCAGATTGAATGGAAGACACATGTTGGAATTGCTGAGAGGAAAGAGATTGGTTTTCGTTGGGGATTCTCTCAATAGGAATATGTGGGAATCTCTTGTTTGCATTCTTAGAAACTCTGTGAAAGATCAAAGCAAGGTTTATGAAGCATACGGAAGGCACCATTTTCGAGCCGAAGCATCTTATTCCTTTGTATTCAAAGTAATTAGTTCCAAAATAGAAAATTTACATTTAAGTAGCATGCTTTTTTAAGTTTCCCTTATACTTTGGGGGATTTCACTAATTTGTTTATTATATGCTTGGATAGGATTATGGTTGCACTGTAGAGTTCTTTGTATCACCTTTCTTAGTTCAAGAATGGGAAATGTCAGATAAGAATGGATCGAAAAAGGAAACACTTCGGCTCGATAGAATTGGGATGTCAGCAGATCAATATAAAACTGCGGACATCATAATCTTCAACACGGGACACTGGTGGACTCATGAGAAAACTTCCAAAGGGTAGAGTCTTTTTATCGTAGATCGTTTATTGGACTTGATGTCATGAGTTGAATGAGTACTTAACATGATGAAAATATTGCAGGAAGGACTATTATCAAGAAGGTACCCATGTGTATGGTGAATTGAATGTTGTAGAGGCATTTCGGAAAGCTTTAACAACATGGGCAAGATGGGTCGATGCAAATGTAAATCCGATGAAGAGCCTTGTTTTCTTCAGAGGTTATTCAGCCTCGCATTTCAGGTAATCACGTAAAAAAGAACAAAGTCTGTTAGCTATTCATTGTTCTGCTTGCTTCCTTTCCATTTTGTTAGCAAGGGCAGCATTTCATCTGTTTCCATCGAAATAGCATAAACGATTAGTCCATGAAACAGAAAAATGAAACAATTGAAATATTCGTTGGTGTCCTCATTTGGTAAAATCTTGGTTGGTTTTATCAAATGGGAACTTAGCCTGAACAGTAGGTTGTTGGACTTGAGGATTTTTGAGAAAGATTCGTAGAAGGTTATCAGTAGTAGTGTAGACAGCGTAACTCCTATGTAAGTGACTTCTTGTGCCTTGTTTTCTTAGGGTTCACATGCTTCTATAAATTTCTATTTATGTTGGAACTACTGTGACGCATTTTCAATTGTTGTTGTCACTTCCTTAATTTCCTTAAAATGTTCATTTTCCGTGGTAATCCAAGCGATACCCCAAAATGAAACTTTAGAAGAAATAAACGAAAGTTTTCATTTCTTCGTAATGACTAAGATAATTCATCTCCATCAATGCATTCAGATGAGAACATTATGTTCGAGCAGGCATGATGTGCTATTCTTGATCCGTTTTGTTGTTCCACTGGAACTAAAAATGCAGTTTAAAATTTTATTGGTTCTTTCATCTTCTGCAGCGGTGGACAATGGAATTCTGGCGGTCAATGTGACAGTGAAACCGAGGCCATTAGAAACGATACCTATCTAAAGCCATATCCGCCAAAGATGGCAGTACTGGAATCTGTGCTGAAAGGGATGAAAACCCGCGTCTCTTATCTGAACATAACGAGATTGACGGACTACCGAAAGGATGGCCACCCGTCTATCTATCGGAAGCAGAGTTATTCCAATGAGGAGAGGAAATCGCCGTTGAGTTTCCAAGATTGCAGCCATTGGTGCCTTCCTGGAGTGCCTGATGCATGGAATGAGCTTCTTTACGCAGAGCTTTTGAGAAAACACAACCAGAAACAGCAACAACAAAAGACACCATAGGTAAATTTAAAAAAAAAAAAAGGATGAATCCTTTGAGAATATGTTACAGGATTATTGAGTTGATTAGTACATAGATAAATGCATATTTATAGTTCTTCTCTTGTTTTTTAAAGTATAGATACAACCAAACCTACCTGGAGAAGATCCTATATGGAATGTTCTTGTAGTTTTAAATTATGGGAGAGAAGCTATATTTGATGCTTTTTTGTTTCTAGTTTTATACACTTTCTTTTTGTTACTTTTTGTAAAGACAATGGAATGTCTGGTCCTTTTCTTCTCATTTCTTTTTATTTAATTGGCTCCACATGGATTTGTTTGAGCTCTTGGTTTTTTTTTATTATGTATCTGGCATTAGTAAATATTGTCTTGGTTTAATCTATTATGTATCTGCTTTTGTTGTTTTAGTAAATGGAATTGTCTTGGTCTTTAGATCACATTTAAATTTTAAATACTTTTTATCACACCATAAATATTAAATTTTTTATCAGTATAAATTAAAAATTGTCTTGGTCAATAATGACAATGAAAATTTTGCTCCAACAAAAATTACATTTTAAAACTTTTATCAACCTAAAGAAAAAGAATAATGATCAACCTCTCCTCAACAAAAAGAACAAAACAAGTGACAAATGATTCAAACAAATCATACAAAGAAGTAATTTACAAAAAGTAATTTTAATGAATTTTAGAAGTTATCTAGTGGTGTCACCACCAAATTTAGGGGGATCATTTATGAATATTTTAAATTTTTTAATATAATTAGTAGTAAAATTTTGTCCCTCCATGGGGTCGGCTGACCCCCTACCATTAAGGTGGAGTCGCCCTGATCACTGGTATATAGTGGTATTCAAATTGTTAATGTTATAGTAGAACATTTGTATATGAGCTCTCTCCCCTCATTGATGTGAGGGGCACCTAACGGTCGAGTTTGCTATCCTCCGCTATGGCGCCGCTTAGGCTAACTTTTAGAACACTGGAAGTCGTTGATATTTGGGTGTCACAAAGATGTACTTGAAAAAATCCGCTATGGCGCCGCTTAGGCTAACTTTTAGAACACTGGAAGTCGTTGATATTTTGGTGTCACAAAGATGTACTTGAAAAAATTAGGTTGATCGAAGATTAATAGTCATGTCAATAGTTCACATTTGGAGAACAAAATCTCTTTTTATCTTCGAGAAAAGTGAAAAAAAATTACGTATCTCTCTACGACGGCTTGTTTGGATGGAGGATGATGGGGTATTATTATTGGGCCCGTATGACTAATCCCGGGCCCACTCATCCTTGGTTTGGGAAGCTTTGGGAGGGGTTGATGAGTTGTCTCCCTCCATAATTTATTCCCCTCAAGGCAACTCCCTCTTCACTAATTAGTACAGAACCTCACCCTTTTGTTACTAATTAATATGCCCAAATGACCCTCACTAATTAGTACCCCAAATGACCCTCGGTAATTAGTAAACAAACGGGTTTTGGGAGCCTATAGTGAGTAAGCTCATTACATCCATGTAGTAAGCAATTACGGCCGTTCGTTCGGCAATCAACGGTTCCGATTAAATGCAATTATCCTACATGTATGAAAATTATCTTTTATGTAAGATAATCTGAATCGTTGGTTGCCGAACGGATGACTATAATTACTCACTACAGGGGTGTAGTGAGTGTAAGTAGTTCTACTTTATCTCCCCATAAATGTCATTAATGTGGGTCCACCATCCATAAATAATACCCCTTACTGTCTTATCTCTCTCGTTCTAAAACTCATCAATCGGGTCCTGAGATCCCAAATATGAATTGTTTCAATCATCTTTTGGGCTTGGAATGAGTCAAACAAAACAGAACTGGACCGAACTTAAGGATACCAAACTGGATCAAAGCCTGATTAGCACTAGGGATGGCAATTTTGATCAAAATTCAAGAAGCCACCCAAATCCACCCATTCGAAATCCACTCATACCTAAGCCATTTATATGATGGGTCATAATGGGTCCTAACCCAATTTGACAAAGCCTCGTTCCAATTCGTGACTTAAAATTACAACTGATTTATAGCGCTTTACGAGACATGTCATTGTCTCACAATACACAGACATAAAAACTGACTTATAAAAACTGACTTATGTCAATTTCTGATTTTAGTCAGGAATTGAAATAAGGTTAAATGTAAATGTATCAACTGATATTACCAAACAGGCAAATTGGGTAATCATTTACAACAAATTGCTAATGTCACCAAAATTATACTAATGCCACCCAATATTACTTATACCACGTAAAAAATACAATTGTCACCCGAAAGATTAGTATCAAAAAATTTGCTAATGCCACCCAAAATTGCTATTGGCAGCACATGATTTTTTTCATGTATAAACATAGGAGTATATCGGATATATAATTGTAGTAATAACCTATGAATACATAATTGGATTCATGGGCCGGTTGGGTTGGATATAAATAATAACTAGCTAACCAAATGGATTGTGATGCAGATTGGGTTGCCAACCGATACTTGGATTAGTTGGAGCGCCAAAAAGCCACGTAGTAAAGATCGTGGTCCGAGATTTAGTCTATAATGTTCCAGTTTTTCCTCTTTCCAAAACTATTATTTCCTTTTCTAGTTTCCATATTTGAATTAAAATCAAATCTGTCATCTAGTTTCCAAATTATAGTGTCCAGATTTGAGTAGACTCAAATCTCTCGCTTCCGTTTTTGAATTAGAATCAAATCTTTCATCTAGTTTCCAAATTATGGTGTCAAGACTCAAATCTCTATTTTTTTTGGTAATTTTCATTTTTTCTTGTCTTAGGCCTTAATTGAGTAATTAGTTATTTTCTTTTCGGTTATATCTTTTTCTGGCATGGTTAGAGTGTCTTCTAGTATAAATAAACATGTAAGCCCTTAAGGCAGATTAGTTGTTGACTAATAAAAATTCGAGCTTTGCTTGAGAAGAGAGAGCATCTCTTGTGCTATTGGTTGTTCTTGATCGTGTGAGTTTATTTTCTGCTCTTACGCTACGTCAGATTATAAATGGGTCAATAACTCATTAAAGACCCAGCCCAAATATACCCCGTCCAAATTGACCGAAACCATTCCTTTTGAGACCCCCTAGTCCGCACACAAAACTCTTTCCAAAATACAGACCTGATCATCAACTTTTTGTTTAGATTTAGTTCTCATGAATCTCATCTAACGTTCAAAGTTAGACTGTCTTTGCGTTTGTTCGCAAGACACACTATTTTGAATTATGGTGGTCAATATGTATGTTTTGAACTATGGTGGTCAAGAGTCTCAAGATGTGAGAGTCAGAGTTTGTTAAGTTTTTTGGTTCAAAACCTCTCAGATGCGACTAACTCATTGGGGCTAATCCATATCGAGCTTTGATTTGGCTTTAATTGGCTCCCCTCAAATCGGATGGTAGCGAAAGTTGACCAGACACCTGTGTTATTAAAAAAAAAATTTGTTAGGTTGTTGTAAGCAAAAATACTATGGGTACACCATTTGGTGAGATCCATTTTGGGGTCCCAAACAAATACTCCCTCCGTCCCTCTTTAAGTGTGTAATGTGTTACTTCGTAAGTCCAACTTATTAAAAAAAGACATCATCATTACACATTTTACATCAACTTTTACCTCTAGTTTACACTTTTTACATCAACTTTCCAAAATTATCCTCCACTTTTACCCATTAACTCTTTACCCACTAACTTTTGAAAAGGGCAAAATGATAATTGTACCAACTTTTACTCATCAACTTTTCAAAACACTCACTTATTAAGGGACAGTCCAAAATGGAAATCTAAACACTAAAAAAGGGATGGAGGGAGTAATTCGGAATCGTTCAGTCTGTTGTAAACATGTTTATAAGATTCCCTCTAAAAAATCAACTCATTCGAATATCAGTAAGGACTTCATCGATTTTTCACACCGAATTTGCAGGGAAAAAACTGAATAAATCGATCATACCTTTAACGAAATCCGATCGAATGAACTATTTTTTTGCAAGGACCTGTAAGATAATATTTTGAGTAAATTAAACGGTTCTAATTATTTACATGAGACCCGTTTTGAAATCCACATAAGGTGGTGTATATTTGGTATATACCAAATGGTGTACCCATAGCAAATGCTCGTGCTGTGAGGGGATTTATCTCAATATGAATGTGATTTAGTGATGGGGTGGGGAGTGGTTGAGATGGGTGTGTACCTATCATTTTTGTTATTGTGGTGGGTATTCTGAAAGAGCAATGCTACATGCACTAACTAGTGTACCAACTATTACACTAAATGCACACACGACATTACCAAATCAATGCACTATTCAATACATGGATAGATTCATCCACTAAAAGAGTGCCACATAGGCAGTTAGTATAATAATTGGTATACTAGCTAGTGTCTGTAGCATTTCCCATTCCAAAAATTATGCAGAGGTGTTTTCCCTTTACTTTATCCTAGTACCAGTATCTATATAGTTTATACAATAATATTGTTAGGAATGCATCACACCCCAACCACACCGGCTACGTGTCATTGCCTGATCGGTGGTTACAGAGTAGTTAAAGTGTTTATTCTTCCATTACCAATCATGTAATGCTACGGAGGTGGATGGGGTGGTGGAGTGGTTTGTTAGCATTATTGTAGTTCATAACCTCACCGGCTTGTGAGCCCAATGGCCCCTTGTGCCTTATTTTGTTGTATCCCGGTGTCATGTGGGCTCTCACGTGGCACCGAGCAACTTTCGAAAGCCCTTTCCGTACCCACGGGCTTGGTTTAAGCCCACTCCGGGCTCAGCCCAATAGCCAAGTCGGCCCATTTTCGCTATACCAGGAATTGATGAGCCTCTTGCTTAGGGCCTAATAAACTGTGAGCCTAATAGCCAAGTCGGCCCATTCTCGCTATACCAGAGTTGATGAGCCTCTTGCTTAGGGCCTAATAAACTGTGGGCCTAAAAACACCACATGTTAGTGGGTACGTACTGCAAATTGAAATTCCTTATAGCTTCAAGTGATACTAGCATCAAACCCGTGCTATGCACGGAGTCGCAATACACAAAAAAAATTAACTATTGATGAATATTTTCAACATTAAAATTGCCTTGTTTGTTTGTTAGTTTAGTTTTCCACAAAAATCTAGCGTCGTACTGTGCTACATGATTATATGCTTGGAGCACTTTGATTCCACAATCTAGCGGAAAACTGTGCTATGTACGGGATGAATTAATGTTATCATATACCAATGATTTAAATTTGTATGGCAAGAATAGTGTTATTCTACAAAACACATGTATTATTTTTGGTATTAAATATATTGATGAGTGATTAATCGATGAAAGTGTGTAATTTTTGGGTATTAATCATGTTAATGATGATTAACCTATGAAAATGTGTATTGTTTTGGGTATTATAAATAATTAATCTTAGAACACTTATACCTTTTTTTTATATACTAATCCCTCCGTTCATAAAGATAATCCATTGCCAAAAAAACCTCTAATTTCTGGATAGAAAAATAAAGCACCTCCGTACATGATTTATATATTTCTTCATACAAAATTAAAGAACTAATTGAGATTTTTATCCAAAAATTGCACGTCGCTTTATAGTTAATAGACTACTCTTTTGTGGGATGGAGGTGGAAGAATATTAATTCTAGGTGCTACCTCCGAGTCAAAATCCTGGTTCCGTCCCTAGGTATTACTCTCTAATATAAATTGTCAAAAAAAATCTTATAACTTGTTTAAGTACCTCACAAAATCAAACTTAATCAAATCTTAAAATACCTCACGACCTTCATATTTTGCTCTGGGGCTTAACTCCTTTGTTTATGGAGCTGGACATTGCAATGGTGCAATCGTTGTGCTTAATGTATGGTTGGTTCAAAATATTAATTCACTCATATGGATATATGGTTTCTTATATTTGGATGTTAGTTTTGCAATTATTACGTATCATATGTGTAGGGCATATATTTGAGTTTTGAATTTTTTTTTCCACAATATAATTCAACTGTATTCTATGGCTTCTTATTTTGTTCATATATTAATTGTTTAAGTTAGATAGATATTCATCATTCTGTCTTAAAGTAGAATATAATACTATATGACACTTTGTCAGAAGAAGAAGAAGAAGAATAAGAGAACAAATTCTATCCCACAAAATTCAAGAAAGATTGGCTAAAAGAATTGTTAAGATCTTATTTGTCATCTGATAGTCATATAGTAATTTAGTATTGTACCTTTCAAGATCTAAGCAATAGCAACTATTAACTTGACACTTACTCCTAAATTGAGAATAATATTCCAATTATGTAACCCTTTGACTATTTTTGCGTTCAAAATGTTGTTTTGACTATTTCAATCGATTGATTTTCTCATCAAGGTTCTCACATCGATCCTGTAAAAGCCGAGTCATTTTTTAACCAACATAAATTTCGACATCGAAAGCCATTAAAGATTTTTTAAAAAATGAATACCAATTAATAGAAACTGAAAAAAAATTATTACAAACTAACTCACCGTTACCAAAACATGGGTTATTTGTTCATTTGCACCAGGTCAACCATGGCCCTAGCCAAAGTATAAGAACAACAATAAGGTTTGCACGAAAATATAATTGGTTGGATTGAGAGACTTAAGAGTTTTTTAGACTGATGGTTGAGAAAATGGGGGATGGACATTTTCATTTTTATAATTTTTTGATGTATTTGGAATTTAAAACTAATTGATTATTGTTTTTATTTGCAAATGTTGAGTGATTTTTTAAATTATTTTGA
The DNA here is from genome assembly GCA_016920895.1 of Vaccinium myrtillus. Lineage (NCBI taxonomy): Eukaryota > Viridiplantae > Streptophyta > Magnoliopsida > Ericales > Ericaceae > Vaccinium > Vaccinium myrtillus. Next base: position 759,258 of record CM029280.1, read on the forward strand.
AATTTTTAATTAGCTAATTAATTGCTTCATTTGTAGAATTTATTGATTGATGAGTATTTGAAATTTAAAATTATTTGACAGATTATTTTCTTTACAAATCTTGAGTGCTGATTCCTTAAATCATGGAACTTGCTTGAAATTTGAAATTGCCTACTTATGGTAATTGAATTATTGTCACATGTGCCACTCAAAATCCTATACGACCAACTAACTATTTTATGCCACTTGTCGCGATGAGAGCCTTCCTCACAAAAAGTCATCCTGCTATACTATATAAGATCACTGTTATGGGTAAATATTTACTCTTCTAGCTCATTGTTGAATATAGTGAAAGAAAAAAAAAGAAATTCAGTTGATACTTAAAAGAACAGATTCGATATGAGGAGTCTGCAAATTACATAAATTGCTCTGTCGATCTAAACAAATTTCCAAGAAGCCACAACAGATCTTTTGATCAAAATCTCTTGTAAACACTCTTTTCTATAAGCAATCTTTTCCATTCAAAAGCAGCACTAACAAGGAGCAACTGTAATCAAATTAAAAAATCATGGATTCAAGAGGGGGGAAAATCGATGAAGCCACTATAAGTCAAGGCCGGAATATATACACGTGCAAAAACACACGACATTGCAATAAAAGATAATTGTCTAATCTAATGAACGAGCCTGTTGGATCTGGGTTTGGGCTTGGGCTTCTGTTTGAGAGGTCGTAAAGGGATATGATCTAGATTTAGTGGCGGCGGCATCAACACTACTGGTGGTGGTGGCATTGGCAGTGGCGGTAGAGGCGACGCGTTCGCATGAAGGGCACATGGTGAGAGTGGTGGCCGGAAGCTGCATGTAGAAAGGTTGAGAAGTCTTCAAAGCTCTTAACTCTTGAACCTCTTTTTGTAATCTTCTATTCTCTTCGGTTAGTGTTTCACACCATTTCTTCAAATACTCACAGTCTACCTCTGTCTGCTTCAACTTTGTCCTGTCATTAATTAAATTTTAACACACAATTTAAGGATATGTAAAATAATTAAATCTTATAGAAAATTTATTACTAGAAGGTAATATTCACTAAAATAATAGTAGTAATTATACCTTGCTCTCCTATTCTGAAACCACACTTCTACTTGTCGAGGACGAAGATTCAACTGCTTTGCTAGAGCAAGCTTTTGTTTCTGCAAAATAAGCACATATACTCATACATACATATTGATATACAAGGTACATGAAAAATAAAAATAAAAATAAAAATTACAAAAAAAATTCATGTTTGAGAACAGTTTAGAAGGCAGCAAAAACAGATATTAGGGTGAAAGTTGTGCTTTAGGTAGTTCACAGCCAACACGTAAAATCTCCGTCAGATCTTTAGACATCATGAATCATAATATGATTACAAGATAATCCTTGACAGAGTTCAATGGAAAAACAAAGGAATGATGTAGCCGATCCCAATTAATTAGGACATAAGGGTCGGGTCGGTTCGTTTTGTTTAGGATTAAAATTTTCTTGGTTGTATTTGGTTAGATAGTTTAGTTTAGTTTTGATGATGTTGTAATGAGTGGAGAGAGATAGAGAGAGAAATGAGAGAAATGATGATGTCATCAAAAGTAAAACTAAAACTAAACAGGGAAACGAACAATGCCCTTATTACTTGAGGAATGAAAGTGAAGATAAGGTAACATTGATGTTTTGATAACTTACAGGGTTGAGGGTTTTGTGTTCTTTGAAGCTGTCTTCAAGAAAAGCCGATTGCTCTTTTGAAAGCCGGAGTTTTTTCCGGTTCAATCCATTAATAATCTCTTCTTCATCATCTTGATCATCAGTACTTCTTGCCCTTGAATTACTATAAGAAACGTGACCTCTTTGACCTGTTTCAACGGCCTGATCATGATTATTCAGTACTACTAGTAGACTTGTCATCTCCGATTCTCTTTTACAGTTATACCCTCTTCGATGATCCATATTCTGTATTAATGATGAGACTGTGCTGTTTGGAGACGAGTGCTGAACCCCGCCATCCTCGCCCTCTTCCGCCGCCAACGACCGCCCCCGATTCACTTCTACCTCTCTTCCTGCTGCCTTATGTGATGGACCCGGTTCACCTAACACTGTCACATTTTCAAGGATGAAAAAACAACCAAGAAATTAGCAACAACCGTGACAAACGGAAATCAGCCTTAGAAAAACATCAACAAGAAAATCTTTTCAAGGAGGAAAACTGTACATGAAATAGTCGTCTGTGAAATGTTTTCAAGATTTTTTTGTCCATGAGAGTCGGATTTCAAATTTAAATAAATCACCAGATGACAAAATTTCAAAAAAATAAAATAAAATAATAAAGGTAATTGATTTCGACACCCTTTTTTTGATTAACAACCTCTTGTTTGTTTTTTGGTGAAATTTTTATGTGTGAAAATTTTACTAAAGGACAAAAAAGGAGGCGTGTTTATAAAAAAATGGGAGTGTGGAAATCATTTCAAAAAAAAAAAAAAAAATCGTAAAATCTCCAAAGGATTGAAAAGTATGCATGACAAAATTAAGAACAGGAACGAAACAATTTTTTTTTTTTTGGATATCCACGAGGAAAAAAAAAGAGAAGGTACTATGGGGTTCAAGTGTGTAAATAGAAAACACAATAGTATACAACGTTCATCTTCCATGGATCGTTGCAGTTTTCCTCGTAAAACTGATATTTTACATATTTTGACTCAGTCTTATAACAATTACTTTGACATATTTTTACCCAGTCTTACAACAATTAGACTGAATTTTCTAAAAATTATTTTGACATATTTTTACCCAGTCTTACAAAAACATTTCATCGCTCGTAGAATTTGAATCGTTCACGTTGGCCCAAAAAACACAAAACATTTATCGCGCGTTTATTATATCAAATACATATGTTTTCTTTAGGTTTTCGTAATAAATATTAGTAAGAAGAAGGCCCTCTAAACTTTGCATATTTTTCGGAACCTAAAACAGTGCACTTTGACTTTAGCTCAACAAGAACGGAAACCCACAAAAATCTACAATCACAGAGACCTGGAAAATATGCCGACAAGGGAGCAGAAAATTAAAATTGGAAATACATATATAATATGAACTGAAGAGAAAAGGGAAACAATTACAGTTTGCAGTGAGCCATGGAAAAGGGATCATGTGTGATGGTGGTTGAATATTGCGTTGAACCGGCACGACAGGTAGAAGATCAAGCTGGACCGGTGGATCCGATGAGCCGCTTTTCTCTTCTTCTTCTTCTTCTTCACCTACTTCTGTTTTTGATCTACTACCAGTACTGATGTGAGGTTCTCCTAAGCCCATGCAAAACCCTAGGCTCACTTTTTCAAATCGGGTTTTCTGTGGTTGAATCTTGTCAAGAAATGTTAATGGCGCCTTTGGGTTTTCTCCCAAGCTCAATGCCAAATCCATGTCTGTGTATGTGTGTGTGTGTGAGAGAGAGAGAGAGAGAGAGAGAGAGAGAGATTAGGAATTGAGAGCTAGCTATATAGATATGAAGATAGACAAGAACCCAACAAACGAGCCTTTGATTGCTTTGTGTCGTGTGAGAAGAAATGAGATTGACCGACAAAATCCAACTTGACAAGCGCACGTGAATTTATAAAATACTTTGCAACTGTTCATACATGAGGACAAAGATATATATATATATATATATATATATATATATATATATATATATATATATAGAGAGAGAGACAAGAGAGCCGGGCAGTCTAGACATAGCTTTATGTTTTATGTTTCCACTCTTAACACGTAACACATTTTTTTAGGAAAAATAACTGTTAAGTAATAGGCGTAAAGTAAATATGTGGTCTTTAGAAAGTTTCGGAAAGACCACGTAATCGTAAGTTTGTCTCGCTACTATGAAATAATTACTCTTGAGAGATTAATCAAGCTCGCTCATTAATTTGACGTATAATTATACTGCTTACAGTTTCACTACTAATTAAATAATAGGATGGGAATATCGTAGACTGCCGTTTCTAGATGATAATTAATTTACGTACGCAAGTACATAAATCTCTTTTTTTTTGGTCTAGATATTTTTACTTTTCTTGTTCTTTTTATAGTTTCAAAAGAAACTTATATATAGAGAACATTAATAAATTCTTGAAAATCATTTCCAATGACAACTGAAATTTAGAAATTTAGAAATTTTCAATATCACATGCACCAAAAAAGTTCTAGTTTAGAAATTTTCTTGCAGAGCTAAATTAGAACGGAAATTCAACGATGGACTAAGTTTTCCGTATGTTAGTAGAATATTTGGTTGAAAATTAAAAATGTCATTCTTAATTTACACTTCATTAATTTGATTTGAGTGTTGTTAATTCATTGACCGCTAATTTATTACCCAAGAACATAAGTTGTTAAAGTGGGGAACATAAATTCATTATTTATGTTTTTAACGCGTCCTTAATTTATGGTCAGACTAAGACAAACATGTAGAAATGAAGTGAGATTCGAACTCAAAATCTATAGATTACTACAAACAATTAATTTTAAGAGAGAGAGAGAGAGAGAGAGAGAGAGAGAGAGAGAGTATTTATTCATAATGCAACCATGACTTGACAAAATGTTACAATGACTAAGTCAAGTTGATTTTTTGACTCCATTAATTCTAATTAATATTTTGTTTAATAAATTTACCTGACTTATTCTAATTTATGTGTGATTGGTGTAAATTGTGAAATTTTTACACTTTTACTAGGCTTTCTCCAATAAAATCATTGATCAATGCACAAGGTTTCTCATTAAAAAAAGGTCAAGTGGGAGTCTTAGGTACAAACTTTGACAAGGTTGGTCCGATGAGCACGAGATTTGACTATAATGTTTTACTTGGCCAGACATAGAGACCAAGTTTCAACATTTCTAGAGAAAGTCTATTCATCATAATACAACGGTAGTGTTTTTTTTTTTTTGGGACTTTTATTACTCTTAAAAATAATAAAAACACCTCAATTGACTCGACCTTATGATAAAACGTAAGATACAACAAATTAATATTCATGTCGTCATACTTTTCTAGATCATTTATTTCAAGTATTATAACGGGTCTTGCTAGTGGCGGAGCCAGGATTTGAAATCGGAGGGGGCCGAATTATGAAAGAAATTTTGATTCTGTAATTTTTTAAAGACTAAATTTAGTTATTCGAGTTTTATTGGTCAGTTTTTGGTAAATTAAAAAATTAATTTCGACTATTGTTTTTATTATATCATTCGACAATCGCAATATTATTATTGCACGGTATCATTCATTATAATTTAGTGTTTTTGAAATAAAAATTATTTTTACTTGTTAACTATTATTTTAAAATTTTATAATTTTTAAAAATATCTATTAAAAATATAAAAAAATTACTCCGAAATGGGGGGGGGTTGGTGGGTATCGCGGCACCCCGACCCCTATGTAGCTCCGCCCCTGGGTCTTGCTAATTACAATATTATAGACTTTGGTTAATCAATAAATTGCCAATATATTTTAGATGCCAATACATTTTAATTTTCAAATATTTCAAGACAACACCACAAAAACCTATACCTTTTGCAAACTATATTGAATTACACATCCTTCCCTACTAAACAACACTCATTGGGCAGCGGTTAATTATTTTATTTTTATTTTTTTAATTTATATTTCATAGCGAGGCTAGCCAGTCACATCAACGGAATATTTTTTAGTCTTCTATTAATTAAAGAAGAGTTTATAGTCTCTTTGCCAACCCCAGAAGGCAGACCTAAAATATTAAGGAGAGTAGACCAATGATATATTACACATGTTGAAATGAACTAACACCACCCTCACGTGATGGGAACTTAGCTTCGATCAATCCCAACGTGTATAGTTGCATTAGGGTTTCTTAGAGATGGTGGTGCATGTAGTATGACGAAACAATACTTCTTGGCGGAGGTGACAGGGTACCGTACGTGGACTTTCATTTTTGTACCAAAAATAAAGTTGAAATGAAATGATGGGGGATGAAGCATCAAAAATTTATCAATGATTAACCAAATTGAAATGATCAGATGATGTTCATCGATCATTCTTTCTAATCAGGTGGTCGCCCATTTCCTCGTTGATTATAGGCTTTAATTTCTTGTCTGATCCATCGACGATGGGATCATTTAAAATCTACTTGACGTTGTTAAAATTTTATTTAATCTCGTTCATGCATAACAAACAATACCTATCGAGGTTTAGTCATAACCGAGACATGCAAAAGCTCATACTATTTTTTTTTTTTTTTCTAGTTATTCAGTGCTCTTGAAACATGGTCATGTGGTACTTCGAAACACTCCAATTTACACATTCTTGTGATTTCAATGGGTTCCACTACTACTAAATGTATGGTACTTAAGAGATCCTGAACACCACAATTATGCTCCAGAACTATATATATATATATATATATATATATATATATATATATTACTCCTTCAGTCCGGATTTGTACTTTGTATATATATATATAAAACAACGATCCGGCCAGGACACCCGGACCTATCTTAGGTCCGGAATTTTCACTTCCCGGTCTTTCGGCCGGGATCCGAACCGTTGGATTTTTTTTACAGTTTTATCGAAAAATGCTCGGATGAAGCCCTTCCCGGTATTTTTTTTTTTGCCCATTTCCTGCTTAGAACCTTAAAAACATGTTTTGAAAACATCCAACGGTTCGGATCCCGGCCGAATGACCGGGAAGTGAAAATTCGACCTAAGATAGGTCCTAGATAATAAAAAAATCTTTTGACTCTATATATATATATATATATATTACTCCTTCAGTCCGGATTTGTACTTTGTCCCTCGTTCTATTTCAACCGGATAGTATATTTATATTGATAAGTAATTATATGTCCAATATGAATCTTGTTTGATAGAACACAATTAGTTTTATAAGACATTATTTTTAAAACTACATAAAACAATATAAATTATAAGATATAATATTTTAAAAAGTGCCAGGAACTCCAAAAATGAACTAATAAATTCAGACGGAGGGAGTACCATAATTTATTTAGCAAACGACATTAAAATTTCCTAGATAAAAAAAAAAATTCACTTTTGGCACGTTTTTAAACTAGTATAAATTTCCTCACGTGGCACTAAGGCATTTTCGTAGCAACAAATGAATTTTTCCAAGATCAAGAGTACCTCTTTTCTTCTTCTTTTGATAGATCGTGAGGATGTAAGGGCATCCCCATCAGCCTTGCTACTTTGGCTTTTGAGCTAAACTACCGAGTAGAAGTGCAAGAAAATCAGCCTCGCCACTTCCTTGGGTCAAAATATAATTGCTACAGTGTCATTACTTCCCCAGCGAGTCACTATTCATGGGTTAAGCCTTATATTGTTGCTTTTTTTTACTATTCATGGGTTAGCCTTATATTGTTGCTTCTACCTTCATGGGTTAGAATAGAGAGTCTGATTCTGTGAGTTTTTGAAAAAGTGACTTGCTAAAGTATAAAATGTGTTTTTGAGATTAAATTTGGTCCAAAATTTGCTGAGGCTAGCTAATGAGGATGCTCTAAGTATTGGGTCTAGTAAATAACTTTGTTGGATATATAAAGTACATCATCTATACTATTATGTTTCAAGGGTCCATGAGATTGTTTCCGAAAAAATTAATGAAGGTACGCGTAAACTGATCAGACATCAAGTCGTTTGTCAACCGGATTACTAATTGTGAGTGGATATAATACGAGAGGTGATATTATAAAAAGTTGCATATGTATAGAAGACATGACGTGTACTCCTATATGTTTTGGTTTATTTTGGGGTGGATATGAGTAGGTGGATATAGAATTAAAAGGGAAAGATTACATACCTGTAATTAAAAGCGTGATATAATAATGATTGAGGGAGGGCCGGAATTATTATATTCAGCTTCCTCCCCTATATACATACAATCCACCTAGATTTTCACGTACCAAAACCCAGATATCATATCTGGCGGATCGATATAGCATATTCGCTTTCCATATCCCGTCGGCAAACGGCATTGCTAAATTAAATTACAAAAACAAAGCTTGTTGAATAAATGCAGGGTGAGATGGCCCTTACGCGTGGGAGTGGCTTTATAAGAAAGGTATGAGTTGAAAAAAACACATTGAGAGTGTGACCAGGTAATGTTATGCTTTTGGGATCATTGCAATTATTGAACTCACGCAGGCTTTCATGATAAATATGATAGTTTAGAGAGAGAGAGATTATTGGAGAGCAATTTTGTTTCTTCTCACTTTGTTCACTCTCGGCGAGAATATACTCATTTCGTGTATTATTTCGATGATCGAAAGAGTTCATTTTGTCTAGAGTCGCTAATTAGGAGATCACGCAAAAGTTTAGCTCAATCAGATACAAGTAATTGTTTCATCTGGAGTTTTATTATTTTATTTAAAATTCTTACTAAAAAAAAAATTGAACTCTTGTAGATCAACTGCTTACCGATACTGGATTGAACTCAAATTTTAGAGAGGATTCTAACAAATGGATCTGGACAAAATGAACGATTTTGATTATCAGTACGAGGCATAGAATGAGTATACCCTCACAAGGGTAAACAAAATTACTCTCAGATTATTGGGATAGATAAAAGTGACATTGAAAGGCCATCCCAATTAAGTGAAACAACTTTGCATGCCCTAATCCCAACTTTTCATCTGGAGTTTTGATAATTCATTGTGTTAATGAGAAAGTTAGTTAATGGGTTAAACAACCGAAGAGAGTTCGATGTCTCTCCATATATAGACTCGAACTCAGACCTCCCCGATTGACAGGCAAGGGGTTCAACCAGATGGGCTAAAAAATAATTTTAGGAAAGTTACTTTTGCATAAAAGAAATGGACTTGCCCTAATAAATTGAATGTCAGTAGTTCTGTAGTTGTAATATGGAGATATTTTGTCATGCAAAATTATACCTATCAATGGCAGGATCCGTTATCCCCTTGAACAACATGATTAGGCATTTTTGTCAAAACATTTCATAAAAAAACATGATAATTAATAAATTTGATAATGATTATCAGTACTATCACGACTATTATTACCAACATGATTTCACCTTTTTTTTTTTTTTAAAAAAAAAAAAAAGATGCACTTAATTTTTTTTCTTAAATTCTTCTTCTACCCAAAACCTGGGATGCTGTTTTACTGTGGGTAACTGAAGGGACAAAAGCCCTTAAAGCATGCATTGTGTTATGATTGTAGCTATTATACATTAGTCCCAATAATTAAAATGGATTGTGTTATCGTTACACAGCAGTGCCTTTAGACTAGCTGGCTATGATTTTTTTTTTTATTTTTTTTTCGATTGGCAAAAAAGGTTTATAATCTTGAAGACGAAGTTCAAAGATTAAAAGGAACTAACCAAGGAGGACACCTAAAATGGACTAGGCTCAATAGTCGGGCCCAGACCAACCCATAAACACCAAAGCCCAAACACCTGGAGAACCCTAAGCACCTAAAGAGCTGGCTATGATTAGGCATGTCGACGGGACCAATTATCGAAAATTAATCTGATTATTTCGTTTGATTCAAATTCGAAACTTAAAGATTTTTGGATGGAATTCACTGATAATCGATTCGATCTGGTTATGAACTCGATCCAATACCAATTAAATTCAACAAAACCACAAGGGTGTGTTTGGTTGCGGGTCCTATAAGATGATCAGTTCAGATTATTGCGATGAAGTGTCAGTGGGCCTCAAAGTAAGGCTTCCGTAAACAACCTCTTTCAAGAGGGGCCATGAATACGGCAACCTCGATTCCATTTGCAAATTGCAATTACATCCAAGTCCCACCAATTAAGATGTTTTTTCTTGGATCCACTTATCCATTTTCATTTTTAGCAAATAAAAATAGCTATGGGTCGACATAGATTTTACCAAACCAAACCAAACCAAGCATTATGTCCCAATCAATTGGGGTCGGCTACATGAATCCTTTTTCTCCATTGAGCTCTGTCAAGTGCTGTTTCATCGCTTAAACCTAGTATACTCAACATGGATTTTGCAAAAAAAAAAAAAAAAAAAAGTACCAAATTATGGCAATGGCAAGAGAAATGGCAATCGGGTGGACTTACTTTTATTTGTTATGATCAAAACCACCACCCGAAGTAGTAGCCAAGTTGGCAATGGGTTACTCCCACTGGGTTTGGCACTCATGCAGTCACAGGTCCGAGGCGTGCAGACACCCCCTTCTCCCGTGTTAATTTCATGATCTGCCTATTGTCTTCTTCGGCCTCGGGTGGGCCAATGTGCACCTATTGGTTTCGGGGCTCTTTTATGACCATAATAGTCTGTTGTGCTTCTAAATATCAAAAAACGTTTGAACAGTTTAATTTGTAGAGCTCTATGAATAAAAATTCCCACATAAAAATCAAAGTTTTGTTGGACTTCGATAATCCAGTGATGTTTTGAAACTACATTATTTTGAAACTTGCACAATGATTCTTGCTGTTCATTTTGAACACAAATATGATTAATTACTCGCTAAGTTACCCATTTTTGGCCAACTTATTTTTAACTGGAGAGGTTCTTAAGTATCAAAACTCGAATCGAGGCCCATTTACTTAACACATCAGCCTGGTAATTTAGATAATACTAGACCAACATTGGGGGATTTTATTTTTTATTTTTTATCACAATAGGCCAAACAACAGCTACACTAGAAATTTTGTGGACCAATAAAAGTTGGCTTTCTGATAAAAATAAAAATAAAAAATAAAAGTTGGCTTTGAACACACGCCTCCCCGTGTGGTCAACCCTTATCATCAACTCCACCATTGATAATCAATCATAATAACAATATTCATTGCTCATCACCATTGTTATCATGCTTGTTCTACAGAGCCACATGGACCAAAGAAGTTAGAAAATGCCAATAAAAATTGAATGTAAATCATGCACCCCTTATATGTATATTCCCAAAATAATAAGCATGCAGCTGATTTTAAAAGCAAGAGGAAGACTAAAACGTACCCAGACATGCCAAGTACCAAAGAATCCAATATCATTCTATATTAAAAGAAAATCTTCCGTTTGGCTTTCGCTTCTATTTTCAGTTCCAATTTTACCCCTCTTTTGGCCTTTTGTGTCCAAGGGTGACTCACCACCATGAGGTTCTTTTAATCCAATTGTTTCACGTTTCTTTTTTTGTTTTTGGCATAGCTAGCCCAAGACCAAGGGGGACTCACCGCCATAGTATCCAATTACAGACCAAGGGGGACTCACCACCACAGTATCCAATTACTTACTTCCCGTTTCTCTCAACTTTTTGCACAGCTGGCCCAAAAAATCACAACCTAAAATTTTTGCACAGCTAGCCTAAAAATCTCTCTCACGTTTTTTTGCCCTTATCTATGTGTGATTTTATTGGGCATTAGTGTTAGGTTAGTCTCTAAAATCTTCTTGTTGTTCTTTTTAAGTTTTGGGCATTAGTATGTATATTGCCTATTGTTTGCTTGAACGGTTTGGCCTACGGAGAAGAGTTGAGTTGCTAATGAGTTGTGTTTTTTCATTCTTTTGGCCTTTTGTGTGTTTTGTGGTCCTATTTTGTCCTCTTGTTTTGGTCTTTTAGTCATTCACGTAAACATTGAATGAAGCAAAAAAGTTTTTTGGAATATGGGTATTACTCATGTTCTTATTTACTCAAACAAGACAAAACATCTAATAAGCCATTAATTGGTTCCTCCCATTTAAAATAAACAACAATTTCAAATAGAAAAACTCATGATTAATTGGTTTCTCCCATTTCTTTTTACCCTTTTGTGTTTCGTTAAACTGTATTCTCGTAATTCCCTTGGTATTCAATGATTGTTTGTGATTGTGACATGTCGTTTTGTACATGCCGCTATTGGATAATTGGTTGGTTGAGAGTGAGCAAATTGAACACTCAATTTAGGAGTATTTGTTTCTATGGACCTCGGAGCATCCACGTGCTACACTGGATATTCTTCAGACATACACACTGAAAAATCCTATATTGCTAGCAATCGAATAATCAAGCAATAATAGGAATTAATAAATAAACGATGAACACACGATATACGTGGAAAACCCCGAATAGGGTAAAAACCACGGGAAGGAATCAAAACACTAAAAATAACGTTGCGCGATTACAATCGACCTATACTTACAATTGAAAATCCTCTCAATTGACCCAAGAACCGATTGCCGACTCCTCGTTCATCGCACCAAGTGTTTGATTGCTGAACGCCTTGAATCCTCAAGCCTTCCGAGATACTTCCAGAAATCCACTGGAAGAGTGATTCATTCGGTTGAATCAAAAGTTGAAGAAAGTTCTTGGAGTATTTGATTGTGTGACTCAATCCTTTATATAAGAACTCCAAGACCCAAACCCAAAATCAAAGATATGCTGCTCTACCTTTTTTTTGCTATATGTCCAAAGAGGCTGCTAAAGTTAATATATCCATTAATCCAGATTTGCAGCCCTCTGATGTCTTCTCGTCCAAATCTTTTGCTACTAACTTTTCCTTTTATAAACTGAGATTACCAAGAAACTTTCCTTGTTAAGGAGGATTACTCTTGTAGTAATAAAATCTTCCCAATTTGATTGGCCCCAAATCACTCCAATATCCCAATATGATTAAGCCCATATGCCGTGCAAATCATTCCAAATATACCGAGCACTTTGATGCTGTGAAATTTGATGTTGTGCACTCTAATGTACTACACACTCATGGTCCCTTGTTACAAGACAAATTGATTTCCTTCCACTTCCTACACAGACATTCAAAAAATAAAGGAAAAATAAATTACAACTCAATAAACGGGGAAACACCCAAATATGTGTTTTGTCGTGGAATTGCCAACAAAGAGAGACCGCAGGCTATGGACCTTACAATCTCCCCCTTTGGCACTTCCATGACAAAACACAATACATAAAGAAAATCTATCCCCTAACAGATTGTGACAACGTCCGTAACGCTGCAAAATAAAACACTAAAAAAGAACAATCTATTATAAGCATAGTACTCCACTCCCCCTTTTTGTCAGGGAAGGACAAAGGTAGAGGAAGAGTTAGGTAGCCATAAAAATGAATAAATATGAACCATAAGCATGCACCATAAAATGAATAGAAGAATGCATGACCAACGAAACTTGTAAATGACTAAACAGAGGCATTATAGAGAGTAGGAACCAGAAACCAACACTACCCATAAAAAAAAAAATGTCAAAGTAGCATTTAAGTCTGAGATAAAGTGGAAAACTAATAATACTAGTGAAGTGCTAAGAAACGAACAGAAAGTAATGGTACCCGTTGGCTGCTCCTAATAAAGGAACGAAATGTTAAGAACAAGAAAGTAATGGTAGGAAATCCACTTGAAAAGGCACTAAACATTTCCCTTCTTGATTCACGACTGTCCCATTCTTTTTAAAAAAAAAAATACTCTAAACAGGAGAATAAGCAAAAGACGGAAAAAAAACCCAGGTGAAATGCCCAACGGACTGCTCGAGCAATTTTCAAGTGCTTGGAGGAAAAAATAGAGGCAGTGGAGTTGCCCTACACCATGCTCAAGCAACTATTGAAGGTAGTCAAGCACTTCGCTAAAAAAACTAGAAACTCTATAAAATATGGTCCGACAAAGCCTCGAAACCAAAAAAAAATGAACACAAGAGTTCGCAACACGGCATCAAATCGACTGACGTACAAGTTTTTTTTTTTTTTTTTGGTTATAAGACTTGAGTAGCAAAACATCATTAATATGTGCGGGCAAATCAAGTAAGACCAATCGAGGATATATTGAAGAGGTAAATGCACCATGACATATGAAACTTGCGACAACGGTGAGTGTGTGGAACACGTCATAGAAAATTAAGATCACCATCCAAGCATCCGAAAAATTCTCACATGTACCATTGGACTGTCATGCACTCTCCCCCTCACGAAGTCAAACCAAACACTCATCGATACAAAATTTTGTGCCACCGAAAATAGACAATTCCCCCTCAACTGAATATTTAATATTTGATAGAATTTCATAGTTGTGTTTTCGCTTTTACCCCATTGCTGTTTGACGCGAATATTGGGAGTAAGAGTACCTCATACCCAATGCCCGGTTACTAAGCGAATGGTCCAATCACGAATGCTTTCACAAAGTCTATCCATCTTTTGACGCGAACACTCAGAGGGAGAGTACCTCACCCTGATTGCCCGGTTACTCAATGAACGCCTGGATAAGCATATATAGATATTTATTTTTCAACTGTACTCCTTTTTTTTTTTTTTTTTTCAACTGCACTTAATGAACCATTGTATCCAAAAAAAATGATGCCAAAAAAATGGTCAATCGCCGAGAGAAAGCACAAGACATACCCATGCTCATGATAATCAAACTTGCCTCATTAAGTAATCTCTCAAACTCTGACGTGTAGAGGTGGTAATCACAGAGACATGTGGCATGATACATTTAACTCCCAAATACATCGCAAGAAAGAACCAAATAGGATGCTCATACACTATCAAGACGTTAAGATGCTCAAATCTCATAGCATCAAACTCAAACCTCAAGGCATCCATAATGCAGAAAAAAATATTTTTAGATTTTAAAATAATCAAATATTTTTTAATAAGAACATATAAAAACAATGACAATAAAGAAATAAACATAGTGTTCCAAACTGGAGAAAATATAAATGACTAAACCCATAGAACTAGGTGCAAGATAAGCAATGGAGATCAACCTAGACTATGGAACCAAGATCAAGCTTCAAAAAGCAAGGTCAACTCCTCCGGATGATCCAATGTTATCTAGAGGTTTCGTAGAAATATTCGCTTGAGGTCTCAAGTCCGACCTCCTCACCCAAATAGATCTGGTTTTAATAGGGACTACTTTACTCTGATTGTTAGGCATAGGTTTATGTGTCATATCCCTAAATGACGTATTTCCAACATTACCACAATTAGTATACTTGGCCCAAGATTTTTTAACGTTGTCATGTTTTATAACTGTTTTAAAATAATCAATTTTATTTCGACTACCAAAGCTATGAGCCGTGGAGGGATATCCGTGCAGTTGGAAGCAATCCGGTCTAATGTGTCCTTTAACATTACAGTAATGACATGTAGGAATAAACTTGACATAATCATGCGAATGGGACACGTGTATGTGTGAAGTACGTGATGCATGCAATTTCCTACATTGAGGTTTGATGTGACCCTTAACACCACAATTATGACAAGTAGGAATAAACTTAATCAAATTTACCTCACCACGTTTGGTGGTGGCATTTCTCATTGTTGTTGCTTGCCTATTTGCATTTGTAAACATAGGCTGCTTCAACCTATTAGTATGATTGTTCGCCTTGACGGTTGGCTTTGCTTTATTGTCCACCGGAGGAATGGCAGCACTGCTATTTGGTTTGGTAATTAAAGACAATATTTCCTTTCGCCTTTGAAGATGATGCACCCTCTATATAACCAAGTTCTCCTTTGTTTGAAGCCGCCTTCTGAACACTTAACAAATCATCAAGGGCTTGTGACCCTTTGTTCAATTTCTCGAATGTAGCGTTAGCGTTGTCCAGTTCCCCTTGTAACTTGACTATTTCCGTTTCCCTAGACATCTTATCCTTAACACACCCTTGTATTTCATCTTGAAGAGCTATGAGTTTTATTTTCGTAACATCAACCTGTTTGTTGAGCAAATTATTTTTCTCTTCTAGTTCCCTAGCATAAGCTTGGGATTTTAACAATTCTCGATCATGATCATCTTTGGCTTTCTCGGCTAACTTCAATTTTTGGACAAGCTTCATGTTCATTTTAGACATCTTGAGGCTTGTTGTGTATAGATTGTTATACTCTACCTTCAAGGTTTCTAAGTCATCAACATATTCTTCTTCTTCCTCACTTTCACTAGACTCAGAACCCTCTCCTGAATTTAAAGAAGCAGTAAAAACCATATAGTTTATTCAATGTCTTTTGGTACTATTGTTCCTAGCAAGTCATATTCTTCACAATTGAGTGACCATTGTTTCCTCTCTCTATCTGTGAGTGATTATAACCTGTGCTTCGCGTTATCGGTTTTGAATAATTTGTTCAAATCATATAGGAAATGTGGTGCTAGAATTTGCAAATGATCAAAGCAATTGCTACCGAAATTCCACCTATAGTTCCGAGTAAATGAAAACCAGAGTTTCATATCTGGAGAGTGATAATGTCGGTTTGTGAGATAAGAAAGTTGTATTTGTTGACATAAGTTATTTTGTTTGGTTTAAAATCGCAAAGCAGTGGAAAGGCAAAGGGTGAGATCAATGGAACCGGGGGGCCTGTAGTGAGGGCACTCACTACAGGGTGTAGTGAGGAACAGTGGCCGTTGGATTCATCAATCAATGGTTTAGATCAAAAAATGAAAACTCTTCCATGTAAGAGTAGTGAGTTTGATTGCCGAATCCAACGGCCAAAGTTGCTCACTACACCCTGTAGTGAGTTTGGCTCACTACAGGGGCCCCGATTCCGAGATCAATGGTGAGTTTGATGATGATTTATGTTGTACCTCAGTTATTTTTGGAACTGCAACTACTATTTTTTCACTTATTGTTGGTTCATAAAATCTTTTCATTTATGTTTTTTTCCGCCTTCCTTGAACCCCAGTTAAGAGCCACATCTTATTCTGGGCTTGTTGATCATTCCAGGGTTCAGTAGTTTTCTGAGGTTTACCTATATTGGGACTCTACAATAAGGACTGCATCATTTGTTCATTTGTTCATTATACAATCCTGTTTCTTTTAGTTGCAAATTTAATTTTGGTTTTATTTCTAGGTGTGACTGATTTTGGAGAATCATATAAATCACAATGGAGCTGTTGGGTCCTTTTTACACGGGAGAGATCAATAGTAGGGTCGTTGATATGCGGAGCACATGCATTTCAACACATGCAATTGTTCTTTACTCAGTTTCACATTCAATTATCGTTGCACGATTGAAAGTGGTACAAAAGCACGAGCACGAGATTTCGTGCGTGCACGGAGGCATCAAACTAGTATGTCTATACAAAAATGATTGTTGGCATTGCTCTACACTACATACATGCAGGCCCGGCCCTGAGATTTTCGTGACCCCAGACGATAATGTAAACCAGGGTTCTATGTTTTTCTAGAGAAAAAAAAAATTAAAGAACCAATATTTATTTAAAATGATAAATACCGTGTTGTAATTCGTGTCTTTATGTTAATAAAAAATAGTTTTCAGTCATAATTGTATATTCTTATTGCAAGAATTAGAAAATCAATTAACATGGGCAATGCGAATATTTTATGAATATGCACAAAGTGTTTTATTTATTTTTTCCCTAATTACTACACCGGCAATTTTTTTAAAAAAGTCAACAAATGATAAGGATAGAAACTGACTATGGTAAGAAAAAAGAAAAGAGAAGAGAAGGTAGAAAAGGAAAAAAAAGGGCCGATAGGAATTGAACTCTAACATTTTGACTAGGAAATAAACAAACTTTTCCACTATGCCAAATGTAAGAAAAAAGAAAAGGGAAGAGAAGGTATATAAAAGGAAAAAAATGGCCCATAGGAATTGAACCCTAACATTTTGACTAGGAAATAAACAAACTTTTCCACTATCGCAAATCCAAATGCTTTCTATTCAAGTCTTGTATTTGTTTTTTGAAGATTGCAACATTATATATTTATTATTTGTTATTTCCCAAAATCAATTTTTAAAGTGAAAAAAGTACATTTTTTAAAATCCGGGAGGTCCTTATTAGAAAAACACACCACACGCAAACGGCACACACACGTGGCATTCCAATACAAGAGCCAACATCACCTTACAAAAACTCGAATATGGAAGACTTCATCATATAAATAAAAGTGTCAACGTTAAACTGATTTCAAACACCAACAACCGTCTACTCAAAAATAGCTTAAACAATACATGTGCTCAAAATACTTTTTTTACAAATCATTAAAAGTACTTAGTTGACAACATGTCCAAAATTCACACGACACCAATTGAATTTTCGTTGGAGTAGTGGAAATATCTGGAAAAAAAAAATCAGGAAGTGTGTGAGACATAGAAATGCTCAATAAGATACAACCAAATCAACATCCAAAAACACAGCAGTGTTATACAACTATCAAACATGTATATAACCAATCACAAGCAAGTGGCACGTTGCCACATCCTATGTATCCTAGGTCACTTTGTGGGAGCACACCCCGCTCGTTGTCATTAGCTAAAAAAACGTACTCGCGGTGTATCCCAATCCACCCCCATTTTGAACCAACTTTCACACACAACATACATGCATATCCATTAAAACATCTATTAGCATGATATACATCCATCTTCACAACAGCACGTCATCATCACATGATATACATCCGTCTTCACAAACAATACATCATCAACACAACTATATGTTATTGAACATAAACATGTCAAACACACTCACCTTTGATTCGACTGGAGTATGCTAAACTTACGGTTTCGGCACCTCCCGATGACCCGACTTGTCACCTTGTTTTAGGTTTCCCCTTCTTCTTCTTCTTCTTCTTCTTCTTCTTCTTCTTCTTCTTCTCTCTCTCTCTCTCTCTCTCTCTCTCTCTCTCTACATAGAATCTGATTAGGATCAGACCAAATGAAGGAAAAGAAGATAATATCTTGGCAAAATTACACTCCACCCCCTCCAACTTTGGTTTCTGTTAGCCTCAAGCCCAAAACTCTTAATTACTCCAAATTGCGAATTAAAATTTAAACACTATTTATCAGTGACGGGTATTAC
Organism: Vaccinium myrtillus; assembly: GCA_016920895.1. NCBI lineage: Eukaryota > Viridiplantae > Streptophyta > Magnoliopsida > Ericales > Ericaceae > Vaccinium > Vaccinium myrtillus. Next base: position 778,018 of record CM029280.1, read on the forward strand.
ATTGCCTATATATAAAATTGGTGCCCTAAAAATGGACTATTTTGTGAGCCCTAGACCCAGGCCTACCCAGCCTGCCCACAGGGCCGGCCCTTGATACATGTCTCTGTGATGTGTGTGCATGTGCACACGCGCGGGCTTGTATGTATACACACAAATCTGCAAATCCATACTGCGCCATTCGCAATTAACTGCTCCCGCGCATACTTGGTACTTGCAAACTGGAGGAAAGCATGCTGAGTTGGGTTTTCCTTAATATACCCGAGACACAGACAAAGCCGAGCTATTAGCCAACCCATTCTCACTGTCAGGGCCCTGAGTCATAGGCTTGGAACCCTTAAGCCCGACCCAAGCTGGTAATCTTAAAAGGCTGAGAAAATAATGAGCACTTCAGCAACTATATAGCTGTTACACTTGATTGCACTCACACGTACAACGGCTATATGGCCGCTTGAATTAGTCCATTGACGTATTTCTGGCAAAATTAAAAGCCCCTTAGCACAAGCAAAAGCACAACATGAAAAGGATATTTTGGACAACAGTCCAAATATGAAAAAGCAAGGACAACCAGAGGATACACGCATTTGAAGTCCAGCACAAATGGCAAGCGCAAGTCCATTCATAGTTCCATAAAGGGCCAGAGAAGAGAAAAGGACAAGCAGACGCAAAATCGGCATAGTTCAAATGCTTACCAGACCATTTGATCCTGATGTTTGACGAGGTTTAGTCAGATGTCGGAGGTTCATAAGGTGAATGAGAAGCTCCAGATTTTTTTCAAGGTTCATCAAAAAAGGTTTCTAAATATAACACAAGTAATCAATTAGTAAGAATGGATCTTCACAATTTCTTTTACTTCAATGAGAAGAAGATAACCAATCATGCTGACCTTCAAACTCACATGAATGGGTGGTATCTTCACTACACAGTTACATCAGTCTCAGTTTGGAATGAAAATGAGCATTCCATAACCCATACGAAGACTCATGAAAAAAAAATTATGAAAGTTAAAAGCGGGTATCATGGGTCAACAAACAGCCTTGGGAATTAGGGGCATCGAGGTCTATGGAGACTCTAACCATTATATGCCAAGATGTGGGAGATTGGAAGGCCAAAGAGCCTAAGCAGATCCAGTATTGAGAATATCCCAAGGAGTTGATAATTGATACTCCGGTTCTGAAAAATCACCTCTGATTACATGCCCAGAACAAACGAGCAGGTTGCAGATGCACTGGCAAAACATAAACCACCTGGGATAAATCAATTAGGCTTAATATGACTGCAACCAGGAGCATGTTTACTACATTCCCTGGTACTAAAGTGGATCAAAGGCAGTGCAGTAGCTCCTGCAATAACTATGATTGCTACATCCCTCATTATGTAACATCCAGCAAATTTAAACAAAGGCCTAAATAACCAGCATTATACACGAATAACACAGTTGTTATTAGCCAATAGAACACATTATGTTGTTTTACACATGAAAAATTGCATAAACAAAACAGCAGTTGATTCAAGGAGAAATTGGGAATTGAAAGTGAATACAAGTGTAAATAACAATAGCTTCAAGGATTGGATAAACGAGCAATGAGCAAGTTTGCCTGCATGCTTCACTGCCCATTTGATTTGCCATGCAAACCAACACCAGAGTCTATTAACACGAGGCAATAATATTTTGAACTGCATATTCATTAACAGAGAAGTTTCAAACACTTATATGTACAACTCCCAGCAATCGTAGATTGTCATTCCAATGTTTTCAGTACTTTCTAGAACAAAAGGCCATATAAACAAAAGTAGTAACTTATAAATGTGGCAGGATTATTTAGCGCTTAATGAAACCTTCTCCTTGTATATGGTCTGGAATCCCCACTGTCCACATCTGAAACCCTAGACGTATCAGTTCTTCTTCTGGATGATGAAGTAGAAATGGACACGGTAGAATCTATTTCAACAGCATTATCTACAGTCTGACTCTCAGAGTGTATAACTGCAGCAATGCTTGACACAGAATCCCGATCATCAACCGCTGGAGGCTGCTCTTGATTTCCTTCTACACGGTGATACTGAAGATACGATGTCAGAAGCGTTTCAGTGGAACTCAATGCAGATGTAAGATCGGAAACTGTATTAGCCCTATGAGTACGTGCTCTTCGATGTAAAAGAGACGAACGCCGGCGACTTCCATCTTGTGGCACCTCAGCATCGACTACATCATCTCGCCCCACCACTGTATTCTGTTCGCTTCGCATTCCACTAGAAGTTAGAATCCGATTAAGCAACGAGTTACTTCTTGCTGGTGAATCATTTTGTGCATTGTCTGTACTCTGTGAGTAAACTTGCACCAAATCCCTAGTCAAATCAAATCTACTGCCAAGACGCCTAATCATTTCCTCCATTGGAAAAGGAAATCTGTTTCTTTGAAAAGTTTGCCTCCAGCTCTCAATCCTCCGTGCATGCGGCCTAGTGGGGATCTTAAGACTCAGATCCTCACTTGGCTCATGGGTATTGCTTCCATGGCCATAAATAAGAGCTGGATCCTCCTCTGGCTCGTGGACATTGTTCCCACGGCCATATATGGGAGTCACATTCTTAGTTGTTACCTCCCCCTTGCACACCGGACATTCCTTGGCGTCTGAGTGAACATGTAGCCACCGATATATGCATGGCCAACAAAACAGGTGACCACAAGGAGTCACAACAGGATCCCTAGGTAATTCCAAGCATATGTTACAATCGAAAAAGCTTTCTTCCTCTCTACTACCCTTCTCCTCATCAACCCCTTTTCCTATTAACCCAACCCCTTCATGGTTTGTGTTAGTTTCACGTGTTTTAGATGCTTCATTATCTTTTCCCTCATAGGGGACACTGCCCTCCCCAGCTTGTAAACTACTACCACCAAGACTGCTAGAATTCATCATCAACTCCAGGGCAATGTTCCTAGTTTCAGGGGTGATCGGATCTGGTTGCCACACCGATGTCCATCCCCTAGCCCTAAACCTCAACCTATCAGATTCCCTGACTCGATTAACGCTCAATCCGTCTATCCAGTCATCCAAGGTCACAGACTCGTTGGGCAACGATATCAATCCCGGATCATTATCAAGCGACCGAGAAAGACCCAAATTCAAATCCAGATTCATTTCATTTGGCATCTCATCCCCCATTTGCAATCTGAACAAATCCAAGATCAAGACCCTGCCTTTTCTCGATTCAACCACTCAGAAACCAAACATCTAGGTTAACCACTATCAAAATCCTTCGCTGCACCAAATCAAAGTACCAATTTTTTTGTGGTCAACCAGAGCAAAAGATCAAATTTATATCGTCAAATCAAAAGCCTACAAATTTCCGGTTAAACCAATTGGAAAACTTCTTTTTGGTTCAACAAGATAAAACCCCAAATTCACATGCCTCACCGAATCAAAACCCTAAAATCTTCTGGTCGAGTCTCGAGCTGAGCAAAGCCTTCAATTTATCTGGTCAAATAAACCAAAATTCTAACTTTTAACAGAGGGAAAAGAACACAAGTTCGTTAGGATTATGACCGCTCCAATCAACTACAGCAAATATGTAACCCCAAAAAATGATCCAAATTTCGGCTAACGAAAAATCAAAATACAGAAATTATATAGTTCTATGTCCACAAGAAAACATACTTATATATGCGCGCGCGCGCGTGTTTGTGAAGAGAGAGAAGAGAGAGAGAGAGAGAGAGAGAGAGAGAGAGCTTGCCTAAGGTTCGATTTGGATAAGCTTTGTAGAGTGCGAAGAATCGGCAGCATAGCTTCCGTTTAGTAAAGTAATTCCATGTGAAGGTTGACTGCTTGTTTCAGATGCTCGTTTCAGCGAGCGAGCGATCTGAAACAAGCGAGAGAGAGAGAGAGAGAGAGAGAGAGAGAGAGAGGTTATTGATGCCTAGTTTGCCAATTGAATCATCCTCAATTTCCTGCAATTTCGATGGGTTGTTCCAAACAAAAAGTAGTAGTAATTTAATCAAAATTACTATCCCTACGCACGTTTGCGTACGTCAAATATATGGACGGTGCGTTTTAACTGTCCAAGAGCATTTTGACGGCCTGGATATGCTTTTGCTCTTTAACCGTAAGATTTAAAATCCGAACCGTTGATTTATTGAAATGAACGACTAAGATTTGTTCGTATATTTTGCGTACACAGAGCCAGGCTGATAAATAAGTAATAATTGTGAAACAATCTATAGTCTCAGTCAAATTGTGGAATAATGGTAGAACCACAATTTTAAAAGAGATAAAGTTATTTTCACCGCCGGTGGAAATAAAAGTTTCCTCCACATCGATTGCATTATGTCATGTGTTCAAATAGTTATCCCAAATAGTAGAACATGAAGTACTGCAATACAATCAATTTGAAACTTTGTTTCCACCAGCGTGGAAATAATTTAAACTCATTTTACAAAAGACTCGTAAAAAATTAGAGAGCCGTTTTGAATATTTTGACCTTATCATCAGCATCACTAAATTTTGAACCAAATTTAACCTCAAAAACACCTTTTATATTTTAGGTAGTCATTTTTTTATAAAACTCACATAATTAGATTGTCTATTCTAACTTTATTGTATTAAACTATTCTTGGTTTCTACCTCTACTTTTCTATTCAAATATCTTTCTAACTTTTTTTTATTCGATATTCGATTAAGCTCATTTTTATAAAGGCCTATTTATTCAATATTTTGAACGTCCTTTAAAAAACCAACTCAATCGGATATCGGACCAGAGGTATTTTCGAAATATACAACATACAAAAGTGGAGTGAAATTGTATTTTAAAAACAAAAAGTGGAGTGAAATGGTATGAGATAATAATAAAATACTCCTTAACCAATGAACAGTCACTCATCAACATAAGCAAGTAACTGTAGCAAAAACAAAAATGTTAAGTTGGTGTAGAACTAAGGGGGGCTGCTATGTACCGTACGGTGCATCCTTTGGCCGTCCGATCGTGTTTTGACGGCCTGGATACGTTTGGAAATTTTAATTTAATTTTGATTTATTTTTACCCAAAAAAAATCAAAACACATCACCGATCGGGGGATTCGTTGGTGTAGCAAGGCTGGTGTGAGAGAGTTTTTAAACATTTGCTCCCTACTTTGACCGAAGATGAAATTTGTTAAGCCACATAATGATGCTCTTAGAATAACTGAACAAAAAAATTAAAAAAACCTATGATTAGAGTTGTTCGAAACACATAAAAGAGAGATGTTAGAGCATTAGACAAGAGCTCACATTACTTAAAACTGAAGAATAAAACTCAGAACAATTTCTGTGAGCTTTTCTTCCCAAAGATAGCCTCCCAAACAAGCGGCAAAAATGGTCCTTTCTTGTTCAAATACTCTCTGACAAGTTTCTCATCGAAGTAAAACCCTTTCTGTGTCAATGCTCTAATTAGGCTCTGGGCTTCTTCTAAGCCCTTTTCCCGGCAAAACCCATCGACCAAACCCATAAAGGTATCCAAGTTGGGCGAGTGACCATCATCCAGCATTTCCACACAAAACTCAACTGCATCCTCCAATCTCTTACCTTTACAGAGCCCCCGAATCAACACAGTGTAACTGAATGCATTTGGGGGAATCCCGTTGTTCTTCATTTTCCTGAAAATCCTCTTAGCATCATCAAATTTATGGGCCTTGCAGAAACCTTGGACCACAGCTGTGTATATCACCACTTCCGGGATAGTGCCCTTCTCGCGCATTAGGCCAAAAAGCTTCATGGCCTCTTGGACTAGCCCATCCTTGCAGAGGCCATCGAGCATTGCAACAGCATTGGGAATGAGACCAGTTTCCTTCAATTTCTTGAAGATCTCATCCGCATCTGGGGGAGGAGGTAGCTTTCCGTCAGCTGCTGATTTCATATCTTCTTCTTCTTCTTCCTGTTTCGTGCTTGCAGCTTCCAGGAGTTGCTTGTTCCCTTTATCAAACCCAAGCTTGAATTTATCAAGAAAATCATGGCCCTGCTTCTCGCCTGTGAAAGCAGAAGGTTGTGGTTGTGAATATCGAGGGTATTGCTGCTTGGTGTTTTCCTCGCCGTTATTGTCATTGCCAAACTTATCAAATTGGAAAAGGTCACTGCTAGTGCTGGTTGATCGACCAACGCTTCTGTTTCCTCCCAGCTCAAGAGGTTTAATCTTCCGAATGAAGTCAAGATCGGTGGTTGATTTCTCGTATCCCCTGCCCCCGCCGCTGCTGCGGCGGCCATGGCTTCCCCGTAAGGGCCTGTTTGGTATGGGTTTCGGAGGGGTCCCCCGTAAGGGCCTGTTCGGTATGGGTTCCGGAGGGGTCCGACAGTCCCTGTTGGGCGTTCTCTGTTTATCCTCGTAGTCATGGACATGGCTATCATTTTTGTCGGTAACCGAAGGCTTGGTGGTGCTATGGGAGAAAGCATTTTCTGATGCGCTGCTTATGAATCGTGCTCCTTGACCACCACCACCAAAACCGACATCAGTGGAGGTAAAGGAACATAACTTGGTCAAGAAGGGCAACGCTTGGCAATCACGCAAAAGGGATCCATATAACATGAGATTAGAATATCGCACCCTACGGGAAGCTGCCATCATGATGACCAGAGGGTCTGCACTGATTTTCCCTATCAAGACAGTAAGCAGCAAGACAAACCGAAAATTCTAGGGTTTTGTGTTGGGTTTTGGCAGGGCCTGCTCTTTGAGACCCAAAGTGAACTCTAATATGGGGGGGCTCTTTAGAACTTAATGTTGCTCATTAACCAAACCACCAAAAAATCTGCAACCAAAGGAAAAATATAAATCAAACTAACAAAAGCACGAATCCTATTTCACGTCTTCACGCACATAACATCTGAATACAAAAGGCCATATTCAATCGGGCATGAACACAGAAATCAGAATTAAAGGACCAAGTAATACATACGTCACCAATCACTCCTTTTAACAGCAGACGTACCTGGTTCATTTTGTTAACTTTACATACATTTTGTTTCACACAAAACAGTATCACTAAACCGCAACTGCGAAAGGCAATAAAAAAGGAAGGAAAGCACAAATATATACATAGAAACTTCATTTACTAATTACTATTTAGAATTCTTTATGCACAACCTTTATGGAGTTGCATTCGACGTTGGAATAATCGTAGTCAGCCATTGCGAGAGGAGAGAGAGAGAGAGAGAGAGAGAGAGAGAGAGAGAGAGCAACTATAAACTAGGGTTTGTTCTGAGAAAAATGACGATATAAGCAAACAGGGTTTAGGGTTCAGGGAACAGCCATCTGTATTAGCCAATCTGGGTCAGTAGTAATGGAAATGGGGAAGCGTCCAGACATGGCATGAAGCACAAGTCGGGATTAGCCAAACTAAAGTGGTAAATTGTTTTGCCATCTGATACTCCCTATGGAGCTGATTGAACTCAGATTGACAATTCAGCAAGAAAGATAAGTAATTTCACATAGGCAGGGCTGGCCCTGATCAGAAGCCTAGAAAGCCACCTGGTCAGGTTCAGGCCAAAAAGAAATGCTAATCATCCTACATCTGAGCTGAATCTTGAATAGATCCACTCCTGTTGTGTGGATTGGACATCTCAATTACTCCTGAAGGTTATTTTTACTCCTGAAGGTTATTTTTACTAGACCCCAAACCTATTCTGTTTAAGCATCTCAATTACCCATAGAGGTAGGGGAAACCACAACAACAACAAAGAGAGACAGAGACAACAAAACCTTGAAATTGACCCGTGTCACAAAGCACTACCCATACTTGTACCTTCTTCATTTCAAAACCAAGACTTCTTTTTTTCTTCGAATATTCTTTTTTTGGTTACTGGAAATAAAACAACAAAACAAAAGAAGAGCTGCGTCTAGGGATGTAAGAGCATCTCCAACACAACTAGGCATTTTAACTAGGCAAAAGTACAAAACAAAAAAAAGTAATCATTAGTTTTCCTATTCACTTTTTCACCTATGCATTCCAACACCACTCTCTATTTTTGCTCTTCAATGAAACTAACTTAACTAATTACAAATGTGGCAACTACATAAGACGATGTGTTAATGATGTGGCATTTTTCACTCAGTCATATTTTTCCAACTGCTATATATCGGCAAAGAAAAGAAAAATATATCAATAGAAAAATGAGCCAAAAAACTAATCCCACAGGAACAAAAAAACAAGCCCAATAGAAACAAGACCACACCAGCCATGAGTAAAAAAGGTAGTAGACAAAGCATTTGGTCCCAAAAACATAGCAGTAGAAGCAAAGAGCAGTAGCAACAATTGCATCAAATAAACAACAACATTTGCTAGCTTAAACCCAAACATATACTTGATAAATCCCAAAGCGTGTTATACAAATAATCCAAGCATAAACGATGTACCAGGACGGCAATATTGCAACGGCCATATTCCAACAGTCATATTCCAACAGCCATATTCCAATGGCTCTATTCTATATCTATAAAAAAGATTTATCCTTCTCTTTTTCACCATTCTCAACTATCCAACATTCTAAGTTTATTTCTTTCTTTTACAAAAATATTGCTCCAAGCATAAAAGATGTACCAGGAAGGCAATATTCCAACGGCCAATATTCTATATCTATAAATAAGATTTATCCTTCTCTTTTTCACCATCCTCAACTATCTATCATAACTAAGAAGTTTATTTCTTTCTTTTACAAAAATATTGCTAGAGTTTATTCTATTTTGAGAATGGTGAAAAAGAGAAGCATAAATCAAAGGGGATAAGGTCTGAAACGACACCGGTTTGGGACAGTGGCGGCTCCAATAATTGTTGATATGGTGTTTAAGAATTACCTTAACTCTATTAATTCTACCAACCAGTCATGTATTTAAAAAAATTCACAAACTAGTGTGTACAATGTGGCCAAAAAATATAAAGAATGTTACAGTTGTTCTTGGCGAATATTATATTTTGAGCCAAACAAGATCAAACTGAAGCACAAGTAAACTCATATTTTTTTTTTCAGGGAATTCTGTAGCGAATAGGTTTGCAAGGATCTTTATAAACAAACGCTTATGTTTATGGAGATAATAGTTGAATGTCATTCTGAGAGAAGCTACACGATAACGATAACAATTACCAATAGATAATTTTTCTAATATTTGTCATGAAGATCTGTATCTTATTTTGACCTAATGTATTAAGTGTTCTATTTGATTCTTTGAATAACATGGATTGCTCGGTGTTTTGTTCATAGTATGAGACTAAGTGCTCAAACAAAATCTAAGAAAAAATTACTTCATATAATGCAACAACAAAATAATATACATGCTTGTTCAATTGACCACATGTGGCGCCGCCTATGATTGGGTTGTAATTTGAGTTTTATTTTTTCTCAATGAAAGTCAGCATCATTAGTTGTAGTTAGTGAGGTTTGAACTCTTATCAAATGCATGAGAGTACATGATGCCTTCCACTTGGCTACTACTCCACTTGCCTGTAATTTGGGTTTTTCTAAGAGGATTGATTTGTGGGCTAATTTTTTGAGTGGGTGTTTATTTAATTTTGGACTGGGTGTTCATTCACATTTAGAGTGTTCATTCATATTTGGGCTGGGTGTTCAACAGAGGACAAACCTAAAATTTTGATATGTATTATGAGAAAAAAATAAAATCGTTTTGGGTGGTCATGTGATCATTGAGTAAACGTTATTTGATTTTCCCTAATATATGATTTAAAAAAAAAAAAAAACAACAACAACAACAAATAAACTCTCTGAAAAACGGATGCGAAAATCAAAGAAGACACAAGACGAAATATTACCCCGTAGAAGAAGCGGCGACGAGGAGGAGACAGAGCGAGGCGGTGGGAACGTTGAAGGGAGGCGGCGTGGACTAGAGGAGGCGATGTACAGGAGCGGCGTGGAGGAGGCGGTGGAGTAAAACCCCAACTGTGGAAATGGGCTGTGAAGTTTTTTGGAGTGATCGTAGAAACTCAGGGGAAAAAGGAATTGTTAAACACTATCTATGCCCCTAAAATATACAATATTTACCAATAGGCTCCCAAAAGTTGCTATTTACATTTTTATCCATGTTTGCGACTATAATTAACGGATTAACTCCCAATAAGGGTCCCTTATTGAAAAATAAAATGCGGACCTAGCCTTTTTTGTGTTTTCGGACCAAATTTTGACGATCCGAACCGTTCAATGTTTTTAAAATGCATTTTTAAGGGCCTCCGCGAAGATTCGTCCAAACAAAATACCCGGAAGGGCTTCATCCGATCGGTTTTTGTTAAAAACGCTATATATGAAGCCCTTCCGGGTATTTTGTTTGGACAAATCTTCGCGGAGGCCCTTAAAAATGCATTTTAAAAACATTGAACAGTTCGGATCGTCGAAATTTGACTCGGAAAGGTGAGGTCCGCATTTTAACTTAGATAAGGGTCCCTTATTGGAAGCTAACCCATAATTAACATAGCCAAATACAGAAATACTAATAGGCTCGTTGACAATTATCTATCAGTACTATTAGTTTTTAATATTGAGTTACAGAACTATACCTAAACTCATAATGTTTCTTTCTTCCTGTTTATATGGCATTCCACCCACAAAAGATTATGATAGCATTTTCAAACTTTGGACTCGTTTGTTTTTCTTGCTCGAACGAGTCTTTATCGAGTCAAGTCTCAAACAATTTACAAACAGCTCGGGTAATTTGCAACCCTATATACAAATAATTTCTCTTCCGAAGCCTTTTACATTTGTGGATGTCTGGAAATGCAATATTCGTGTCTCCTTTTTTCCTTTCTAATTTTCTAGTTCACCAAAGAAAAGGAGAGATGCGAATATTACCATATATTTCCCAGATTATCTGTGCTCAAAACTCTTGTGCCTCCGTGCTGAGGGGTTTTGGACTATTGGATTGTGATTTTTGTTTTTATGTTTTAATATTTTTGAGTGATCCAAAGGCCGGAAAACCCCTCGGCACAGAGGTATAGAGGTTTTTTCGACACAGAGGATCTGGGCTCTACATCATGCATACTAGCATTAGTAGCATCAACAATGATACATGTACAACAAAAGTCTCTAACATGGCGTCAATACACTCACATGGTGTGTAGAGGTCACACACACTTGAATGTGAAGTGTGTGTGGGCTCGACAGACAGTATGAGTGTGTTGAAGACATGTTAGAGCTGAGTTGTTGTACACTTATCATTTTTGTAGAGGCAAAGGTAAAAGGATTCAAGAGAAGCCACCTATTACCCAATAATCATGAGACACCAAAAACGCTGGGTGATGTGTGATGTGGCAGATGGGGATCCACTTATCTTTTTGGGTGGGTTTCACGTTCGGCTTCTTCCCATCTGCGACATCACCTGGTGTGCATTTTTTGTGTACCCATAGCATTATTGCCTGTTACCCACTCGTTTTGGTGATAAATTTTCGGAGTATTTATTAATTGATCCACCCTGGCATCCCTGATCCGTACCATTGTTCCTAGTCGTTTCCGGTAGCCGGTCACCTTGCCAACCTGCCTTTGTGCCAATTGTTAATTTGTTTGTTTTAAGGTGTGTAAATGCAATATTTATATGGTAGCCCTGGAGCACACTGCACACTCTTCTACATAGGCAGCTCCACCCAAACTATTTCTGCATTGGATTTTATTACTAGTAGTAATTTTGTTTTAGGCTTTATTGGAACACTTTGCCCAATATTTTGAACATCCATCAATTCAAGTAATTCATTATTGAACACATAATATATTAGCTCAAACAAACATTTCGAAAAAGGAAAAAAGAATGATCTATTGATACAAGTATTGTGTTCTTTCTTCTTTCTAAAAGACATTTGACTCGACATTTCCAGAAGAAAAAAAAAAGAAGAGAATATGTCGAAAAAGCTATGTGCCAAGTTGTTCGTCACAACTTTCCCTTTTGTGTATTAGTAGATTCATGCGCCCGTTTAATCTTGTTTGGCTCAGAGAGTTATACTTTGTCAATAGCAATTGTAAAATCTTTTTGTATTTTTATTTCTTCTAATCGCACTACTGGTTGGTAGAGATGGTAGAGGCCGTTCAAAGAATGTATAGATACTAGAGTTAATGAAATTTTCTTGAACACCCCCATTAACAATTAATTCCTGGAGCCGCCTATAGTGTTCTGGATCATTCTAGCGCCATATATTTTATAGTTTTGGACTCTCCGGAACACTATGTGACTATATTCCAAAAATACCAGATTTTTGTCCTTCCACCTAGGGGTACGTTTGTAGTCAAATTTCTTCTTTCGTTGCACTCCATTTCTTTTATGGCCAACAGTACTGCCCTGGGTGTTTGCATGGCAGTTTTCAATTGGGTAATAAAGGAAGAAATTTCATGCTCACACTCCAGTAAAGGCTTGGAGTTTTGATTTTGGGAATGTTTAATTTTGTATAATTTAAAGTTTTGACTAAACACACATTTTCTGATAATTGGTCAACCACATGGCATGAAAATTTGAGAATAATACCAGAAGGTAAAAAATATATATCCTACACTTTGGTTGTTTATAAAGGTAACTATCACTGCCAGTAGAAAAAGAAAATGAAGCTCACCCAGTTGTAAAATGAAAGCTAATTAAGTTAGGGGTTAAGTTGGTTAACCATTACTAAAACCCAACCCGAGTTTGAGTCGACTTAACATTTCGGTGGAGTTTGGTGACGGGTCTCACAACGTAGTGATGGACAAATATTTCTTTGACATCCGAACAATCCACAGTGAACGGATGTCCTTATGGTCACGCCTAAGAGAGTCAACTACGCTGGTCGGCCTAGCCCATCTGATTGCGTAATTAATTAGCAAAGAAAGACATCAAATTTTAAGTCAAGTAGATGGCTGTTTCTAGACACATGAATTATGACTACCATTAGCTATCAATCAATTCAAGCTCATGGGTTGCACGTTGGCATGCGAGCGTTGGTGGTCCCCATGTTGTAATTATAATACTATCACTTAACTGAATAGATAAAAAAAAATTCGTAAAACCTACCCCACCATGCAATATTGGGTTGCATCAAATCGATTCTCTTTTCTTCTGTCCCACTACATTTTTCTAAAATGTGTGGTTACCAATTTTTTCTTACGTTGCCCAAATTATACTTGGAAATTACATTACAATCCACCTATAATCTTATTTTTGAAGTTTGAATGCAATATTAATTTGACACGCGGAATATTTCATTTAATTTTTAAAAAATCCAAACCCGCAAAACATTAAAATCTCTATGTCTGCGGAACGCGGGAATGCCTTAATAGAATAGTAGTAGTATTTTTCTCACCATATATAGTTCCGTAATCGTTGGAATTATATATTCGTCGTAGATTGTCGGACCAATTAAATTCTTAGGAAATGAAGCAGTAATTGGCTCCCTGACTAGCTAGCTAGCCAGCCATCATGTACAGTCAAGGTTGGGATTTATAATGAAAGTCAAGAATATATAGCTACTTGCCTTGTCAATGTTGTCATGGTTAATTTATTTATGTACATGTGGTTACAATATTGCATGCTTGTCTAGTGTAAGTTTATTTGTATGGTTGCACCAGATCATGACAGTGGAGATATATATAACACATGAACATGTACCCGCTGAATAAGGAAAAATATTTTTGGACGCACTTAAAGCACCGCTACGTAGTCCTCTAAATATTCCTTACCCTCTGCATTAATATCGAGGATCATTGTTGGATGTTGATCTTCAAGAACACAATTTTTTAGGATTAATTTGTGGGCCAACGTATCTGTTATGTTAATCTCTGACTATATGATATTGAAGTTTTTGTTTTTTCTCGATGTACCCGTTGTCGAGTTTTTAATCTAATTGTTTTAGCCAGCCAAAAAAAAAAATTATTCCAACCCCGGTAGTACGTTCTTTCCTTTTTATTGTTGGGTATGAAGATATTCAATTCGGATGCTTATGAATTTTTTTCATGAAAAAACCAAGGTATATATATATTTGTCTATCATATCAATCCTTTTGGCATCAGTGTCACTTAGGTCGTGTTCCCTGGGTCAATGCCCTAATCCTGTGAAATGGCCAGTAATTGTCACAACTCGCGGACCCAAACTTAGCCCAGTCATTTATCCCGCGTGAGAAAATTTGTGTGAAATTAATAGTCGGAACAAGGTGTCACATGCATGCACTTTGATACCACGAAATGTGTTACTACGACTCTACTAGCGTGGTGACGATAAATCACGTGATAATCAAAATATTAACATTGCTCTACTCAAATTTCTAAATTAGGTGATCATAACGAAAAATAGATTCAGAAGAGATTAATTAGCCAGCAGAGAATCAGTTGTTCGGTATCCCTCGACTAGGGCTGAAAGACATTCCCTTGCTAGAACCAAATTAAATCGATCCTCTCATGTGATCCTCAAGTGACGAGAACAGATTAATTAAACACCAGCTAATTAACCTATCTCTAATCTTGTAAACTTTGTGTTCGTTCATTTGTTAATTTCGCTTGGATGAAAACAATTTTGTTTTAGGCTGGTGAATTAATGAGTACTCTTTAACTAGTTAACAGATAGACGAGAGATCGATCTTTACAGATTATTAAAAACGTTGTTAAAAAAGAAAATATATATATAACTCATTGTAGGTTTTAAGGAATAAATTACAATTAAGCCACTCTGGCTTGTCTCAGTACGGCCGCAGTTGATTGGGTTAAAAAGCATCACCGCAGCAAAGTTCAAGTTGGGGGGTGTGATAAGCCCCAAATGTTGTATATATCCGGGATTATCTTGCTCGTTGTAATCACACACACGTGCATTTTGTGCCTTTATACGATTGATTTTGCGCGAGTTGTGTTTTTGATGAGTTTCAGAAAATAGGAGCTAAAAGGTGTGTCCAAAGCTCCAAATAATCCCCGGTTGTATCCGGAAGTACCCAAGGTCCCGCAATGCCGTGGACGACAATCGCCGAAGCTTAGAAGTTGATTCAAGAAGCTTTGGAAGGTTCAAGGAAGGCCCGAAACAAAAGAACAAGAAATTTGGAGTTATGAGCCTCGAGAAAATCTGACCAACTGATAGAAAAATGCTCATTACTTTCAAGATACAAAGGCTATGAATATGAGGTCAATTGGGTTGGAAAGTAGACTCATAGAGCTTTTCAACGGTTCAAGAATCGTCTCATTCCGAGTTCGGACGAAGCCGGGGCGTGCCCGCGAAGTAGGGTAAAAAATCTGTCTGGACAGACCAATCTGGATCGATCCACTCTTCAAAGTGGATCGATCCACTTCATCCTAGAAGCTCAACAGACACTTCTGGATCAATCCACTCTTCAAAGTGGATCGATCCACTTCATCCTAGAAGCTCAACAGACGCTTCTGGATTGATCCACTCTCAATGTAGATCGATCCACTTTGGTCATGGCGATTTTTTTTGCAATTTTTTGGACTTTCCATAAATGGAAAGTTTCTACTAAAAGCATTATTAGGATATTTTGAGAGAGAGGGAAGGTGTTTGTATATATTTCCCTCTCCCTCTCTCTCCCCACTACTTCCTCTTTTATTTTCCTAGCTAATCATTTTGCTCTCCCCTCTCTCCTCCATGGGAGAGGGTTTTGAAGCTTTCTCTCTCTAGAATACTCAAGTAAGTACTAAGTTCCCGTTAATTTGTCGTTTATTAATGTTGTAGCTACTCGTTGGATCTCTATATAAATCAAGTTTGTTTACGTTTTTACCGGTTAAATTGTATTCTCTCTTTTCTAGTCATTTCCTTCTTAAACTCAAGTTAGTAATTGTTGTTTGTGATTTTCTCAAGAGTTAACGTGGTAGGCAAACCTAGGATTAACCATAAAAATCGGTTTTTAAGTTTGTTAAGCATGTTTTTAGTTTTCTTCCATATTCTAGACTTGTTAACTAGTGTAATGGGTGAGTAGTTTAAGTAGGCTTAGTCATGGGGTGATTAGCACTCCATGACTTGGGATTAATCCATCCATCTTGTTCATAAAGCATACATTGCTTGTTTACCGGAAATTTGGGGTTTCATTTTTATGTACCAAAGTGTGGGTTTGTTAATCCCTTTGATCACACGTAGCCAAGAGCTTGACTACTTGGCACGTGTGATGCTTTGGGCGATGTCAACTCATCCGTTTGCAAAATGTACCAAAAACCCATAATCTTTGGTAAACACATTTTCTTGTAAATGGTTGTAAAATCTAAATCTTCCGTTCGGGGGCATTTAACGATGCCCCGAGCCGGTTATCAAGAGAGGATGGATTAGCCCAAGTCATGGTCGTTAAATACCCCTAGACTTTGCCTTAGTTTAATTTGTCGTTTTTAATCTTCTGAGTCGTTCTCGAAGTCGAGAGAATTCCACCAAACAAACTCCAAAAGCCAAGTTTGCCGCTTTAAGGCTAAAAACCTACACTTGCAAAACAACTCTCACGCCGGGTACGTTCGGTCCCTGTGGATTCGACCCGGTCTTACCGGTTATTATGCTATGCGATACCTAGCGCTACGCTTGGGGCGACACCATCTACGATACAATCCAAGGTCGCAAGTAGTCAACACAGCGACATAGCGGTGGGGTGTGGTCAGTGAGAGTTTACCAAGCAGCCGCAGCCGACGGGGCGACCAAACCGACGATGGCGACTAAGCCGAAGACGGCGAAATAACTAGGTTATGCTCTCTCTCTCTCTCTCTCTCTCTCTCTCTCTCTCTCGTGTGTGTGAGATCAGTGTGAGTGAGATCTGTGTGACAGTGTGAGTATTCAGTGTATTTGATTTTTGTATCTATGATTCTATATTCAGTGTATTTATGTTTTGAGATCTGGGATTTGTAGATTGACGGTTGACCCCCCCCTCTCTCGATTTGAGATGGAAGTTGGGAAGTTGGTGCGACCAACCCGATCGGCCGAACCATAACCCGACACATAACCCGATCCGATCAGTTTCTAGGGTAATTCGGTTCAGTTTCGGGTGTTGTTTTTCACAACCCGATAGAATTGACCCGACCCGAACCCGACGTAACCCGACCCGTGCTCACCCCTAGTTGCAGTATATAATTCCACAGGTACTCGATTTGGTCCTGTTTGAAGGTGACGAATTCTTTAAATGTTCCAGAATTAAATTAGTGCATGCTAATTAAAAGTTACATTGTTTGCAGGCTGTTAATGCGTTCGAAAAAGACCATTCTGTCGTCTTTTTTTGCAGAAGAATTAACTACATGGTTAAATTTCTTGCAACCACTAAATCAAAAAATTACATGCCTTACTCAGCCTTCAAAGATATTCTTAATCGGTGTCGTCGCACGGAATTGGACGATTTGGTTCAATTTATGCTACATAAGAATGTGTTGGTCACCTCTGAAACTGAGCCCGCTAATGTTGCTGCAATCACCAGGACATCCTGGTCCCGACCCCCTCTCGGTTTTATAAAGTTGAACACCGATGGATCGTTTTTAGTAGGATATTGTTTATCTACATTAGCCATTTATCTACTAAAAATGATCCATCAGTGTTCAACTTTATAAAATCAAGAGGGGGTTGGGACCAGGACATCCTGATGATCGCAGCGACATTAGCGGGCTTAGTTTCAGAGGTGACCAACACATTCTTATGTAGCATAAATTGAACCAAATCGTCCAATTCCGTGCGACGGCACCGATTAAGAATATCTTTGAAGGCTGAGTAAGGCATGTAATTTTTTGATTTAGTGGTTGCAAGAAATTTAACCATGTAGTTAATTCTTCTGCAAAAAAGGACGACAGAATGGTCTTTTTTGAACGCATTAACAGCCTGCAAACAATGTAACTTTTAATTAGCATGCACTAATTTAATTCTGGAACATTTAAAGAATTCGTCACCTTCAAACAGGACCAAATCGAGTACCTGTGGAATTATATACTGCAACTAGGGGTGAGCACGGGTCGGGTTACGTCGGGTTGGCGTCAGGTTCGGGTCGGGTCAGTTCCATCGGGTTGTGAAAAACAGCACCCGAAACCGAACCGAACTACCCTAGAAACCGATCGAATCGAGTTACGTTAGGTTACGGTTCGGGTCGGTCGGGTTGGTCGCACCCCAACTTCCAGATCTCAAATCAGAGATGGAGAGAGAGAGAGAGGGGGGGGTCAACCGTAAATCTACAAATCCCAGATCTCAAAACATAAATACACTGAATATAGAATCATAGATACAAAAATCAAATACACCGAATACTCACATGTCTTTGTCACACGATCTCACTCACACACATACTCACACCGATCTCACACACACAGAGAGAGAGAGAGAGAGAGAGAGAGAGAGAGCATAACCCAGTCTTATTTCGCCTGGCGTTCTTTAAAGTCATGTTTTAGTCGACCCTGGCAAATGAGAAATCGAAAAAAAAAATCACAAATCACAAGCGTCTACGAATTTAATTTATTCTATTAATTAAACATCACAATCTCGATCTCGGGCGGCCGCTTGGAAACTCTCACCTAACCACACCCCACCGCTATGTCAAGCATTGTGTTGACGATTTGTGGCTTTGGTACCTTCTCATCACTGGAAAGAGAGATGAGAGATCAAAGCAGAGAGAGAGAGAGAGAGAGAGTGGAGGGATATGGGATATGGAGGAGGGAATTTGAGAGGAGGGAAGAGAGAGAGAGGGATATTTTTCTCACAAAGTGAGGGGGTTAAAAAAGAAAAGATCTAGAAGGTATCTATTTCATATATATTTATCACTAAATGTAGCCTTAGGTAATGGGTCATGAAATACTAAACCTCGGGGCCTTTAAAACCCGACCCGATAAAAATATCGGGTTGTCTATTCAAGAAACCCGAATCCGACCCAATTATCTTTTAAAAACAAGATTGTTTGAAACCCGCCGGGTCGGATCAAGGGTTGGTCGTTTGCCGAAGATTTGTCTTTTTTTGCTCACTCCCCAAAGATTTCGCAACCTACATGTAATGGCATACTCTAAAGTCGTCTCCAACCTCTGTGCAATGGCGTTCTTTAAAGTCATGTTTTTCGACCTAAGCTGGAGAAACAAACAAATGAGAAATCGAAAAAAAAAATCACAAATCACAAACTGATACGGAATTTAATTTATTCTATTAATTAAACATCACAATCTCAGTCTCAGGCCCAACCATTTCAGTTTCCTGTTTCTTTTGGTGCTCAAACAAGCCATTAGACCTTCTTTTCCAGAAGATTTGTCTTTTTTTACCCTAAATCTCATCACAAAGTCACACAAACCAACTTACGGTAACAGAGAAAAGAAATGAAATCCTAGAAATCAAAGACTGCATGCACAAAAGACTGCAGAATACTATGTATCATAATCTGGTGCGATGCGATGCTTTCCCAAGGAAAGAAAAGAAAAGAAAAGAAATCTTAATTCTATTTCAACCTGCGAAGTGGTACTTCATAAATGTAGGCCTTAGGAAGACCATGAGCTAGTTCGGGAACCATGGGCCCTTAGGTAGCCACCCTTTGTTCTAAAGTTTTGGGAGTGACCATGGGGCCTTAATAAGGGATAACAAGACTGATAAAAAATGTCTAACACATTATGAGAATATGTTCAAGAACATTGTGTGGACGGCCCACTGGAAAACGGTGCGGTTCGCGTTTGAAAAGATTGAAGATTGTTTGAGTCGCCACCCGGATTTGAGGTCCGAACCCGAGAAACCGATAAAAACATGACTCGTTTGCCCATTTGAAAAAGATTTCACTGATCATGGCGGAACCAAAGATTTCTCGGATTCGGGGGTTTGGTTACGAGAGGGGAAGGGTTTTACGGCACCCCTCTCGCCCGGTCCGTGAACCGGTCTCTACTCAACATTTTGTGGGATTTTGGAAATGTTTGAAATTTGACTTTAAACACGAAATGGGGGATACGGGAATGGCAAACACGTAAATGAATATTAAAACACAAACTAAGTGATGGTGGATGCTTGTGTGAAGTGTACAATGCGATTACAGAATGATATAAACAAGGAAAATGACAATGAAGGAGAAAAATAGAACTTAAAACACCATTTTGAACAAAATTATTTATCTTTTGACACTATTTGCATGTTTTGGAGGGTTTTGATATAGAAAAGAGAAAAACATAAAACTACAAAGTTGTAGCCCTTCAAATTATCTACGTTTTGATATATAATATGTTGAAAACGGAGTCCGGAGTAAAAAGTTATGACTGAAACATTGCCTTGTGTTTTGGGACCTTCCTTTGAACATTGGCAATTAAAGACCAAAACACAAAACCAACCACGTGCGCATTATATGGAAAATGAGAATTAAATTAAGCGCTAATTCTACCCTACTTAGGCGCTTATATCCATGATATTCTTAAGCCGGAATCGCCAAGCCCTTGCTAGATCGCCAAATTTTATGATATTTTTCAGACCTTGTAGGCTCATTTCAAGTATGAGGAACTTGAATGAGCCCACTGGTCTCCCTCAGCAAGACCAAAACAGTGATTTTCACATGGTTTTAACTACCTTTTGGCTTGATCAAGGCTTGAACTTGTGGTTTGATGAATGGATGGGTAGTGGTTGTGTTTATGGGCTATAGATGAAGTATTTTGGACAGAGGAGTGTGAGTGTAGGGCTGATTGAGTGATCGATTGAGTGGATGATGGAGTATTTGAGCTTAAAATGGTGATTTTGGCTTGGATGAGATGGGTTTTGATGGAAGAGCTAGGTTTGGACGAAATTGATGGAGTGTATGGGCTGTAAATGGATTATTAGAGTGAGAGAGGGGTTGTTGTAGTTGGTTTCTCAAAGACCCATGTGTTGTAGGCCTTTTTTAGAAGATTTTTGGGTGTTTTGGAGGTTGAAGATGATGGAGGATGGTGGCTATGGAGGAGAGAGAGTGGGTTTAATCTGATGGGGGGAGAAAATGGCAGTAGGGGCAGCCAAGAGGGTGAGTGAGGGAGTGGATGAGGTTTATATAGAGAGAGAAATGGGAGGGAAGTGGGTTTAATCTTTGAATTGGGTTTGGGGGGTGATTGAGGAGATGTTCAAGGGTCTAGGAAGTGTATTTAGGCAGTAGAAAACATAGGTAGACGCTCCTCTTGCGCAAAGTAGAATATCATTATTAAATGCTCTGGAGGAAAACCGATCTGGATCGAGTTGAGCGCTCAAAGTCATGGGCTTGAGCGTTCAAGGTGGTTTTTAGGGTTTGAGCGCTCAAGGTTGGGGGCTGAGGAGATGCAATGGCTGAAGTATTTCAAGGAAAACATTGCTTTCAGAGAATATCAGGTAAAACTTTGCGGGGCCGCCATGGTGCTACCGAACTCCGTTTGTGCGTGGTTTGAAGCGTTGGAAAGCTTGTTGAGTGTACTTTCTAACCCAAGTGGTTTGAACCCAAGATAATTTGTACATCCAAGTATGTGACCATTTTACCCTCAGAAGGTCGGGAAAACAAGTCATTTTGGTAAAACAGACACATCTCCCTCATTTCAAAACGGATTGGGACATATTATATATCAAAAAAGAGGGTTTTGAATGTACTAGAAGATGGTGTAGGCTTGGGTTTGTTTTGAAATGGTTTATGGATGGTTTGAAGGGTATTTTGGTCATTTTGGTTGGTTTAAGGTTGTTCTAGGAGGGTTTAGAATGGTTTAGGGTGGTTCGGTGAGTTCAAGCCTTGTTCTTAGCCTCGAGGTATGCACGATTGGTCTATTTCATCATCGGGAATGCTCGAGCGCATCCTGGGTTCAAAATCGGGGTGTCTACACATTGTTCCCCAGCTTGTATGCCCAACACATTATAGGTAAAATCATGTATGTCTAACATATTCTACACTAGCAGCAAATCATGTATATGCCATCAGAAAACTTAAGGTAAAAAAGGAATGCATCAGAAAACTTAAGCAAATCATGTATATGCTAGCAACAAATCATGTATATCCTAGGCAAACAACAGAAATACTGTAGGTAAAACAGGAATGCATTTGCTATATGCCTTTATCTCACAAAAGTACGAGAAATTTCATTCTAGCAAAGCCAGCACCAGCTGAGTATGACAGAATAAGGTACACTACATGCCTTCAACTAAGATCAAGTTTCATTTTCCTATAGCAACAGAAAACAGCAGACCCACATACCTAATCAAATACCTAATCAAATATCTTTGATTCTGAGGCTTACAAGGTATTTGAGTCAAATTGCATGAACACCTACCACTACGAATTTCTAAACAATATTACCTTGATCTGGAATGATATACTCCCTCCGTCCCCTTTTAAGTGTTTAACTTTCCATTTTGGGCTGTCTCTAAATAAGTGTGTGGTTTGAAAAGTTAATGGGTAAAAGTTTGTACAATTATCATTTTGCCCTTTTGAAAAGTTAGTAGGTAAAGAGTTAATGGGTAAAAGTAAAGGATAATTTTGGAAAATAGAGGTAAAAGTTGATGTGAATAGTGTAAAGTGGAGGAAAAAGTTGATGTGAAAGGTGTAATGATGACGTTTCTTTAATAAGTTGGATTTACGAAGCAACACATTTAAAAAGGGACGGATGGAGTACCTTGTAAGCCCTACAATCAAAGACCCACATACCTAATCAAATACCTTGTAAGCCCCAGACCTTGGTCAATCAACTTCACTCAAATACCAGATCAAATAACTTTCACACACCAATTCTTCCTCAAAAGTGTGCACCACGCAAATGTTACCATGTGAGAAAGCACCATGGTCCAATCCAGATCAACGACCATGACTAAAACATACATTCCATCCTAACTGTAACTCGCACCTATATGAGAGCATAAAGAACTGGTACATTGCGACCAATGGATTCAACAAATTAGGGTTTTCGAACATACAATCCATCTTAATTTGTTGATCTTGATTCTGAATTCAAACTAATGGATTCAACAAATTAGGGTTTTCAAATTCTTAATCAAGATCAACAAATCTAATCTCTACAAATTGATAGAGAGAGAGAGAGAGAGAGAGAGGGAGAGAGAGACCTTGGAGTGGGCGACGACTGGTGGTGGTGGACGGGTTGGGCTTTAGTAGAAATGATTTCTTCGACTGCGGCATCGTCGTGGTGGAGTGAGGCCGGATGTGAGTCGCCGATGAAGGGCAGTCGGACGTCGGAGGTTGTTGTTCCTTCTTCCTCTCTTCTCTCTCTCTCTCTCTCGCTCTCTGGTTGCTCTGCCGCGAAAATGGCACCCAAAACCCCAAATTTGGGGATTTTGAAATTTTCGGGGTTTTTTTTTTTTTGGGGGTCAAGTGGGTGGGCCCCACGTGGGGCCCACGTGAACAGTGTCCAGGTTGTGGCTGGTTGTGGTAGAAGGTTTGTGCCCGTATCATTATTGGCTAGCTTTTGGGTTGTGTTAGCTTTTGTGCATGTACTCAACGCACAAACACATAGGCACAATTGAGCGTACTGATCAATACTACGGATAATGAAAATTTTCCTCGAAATGGTCTATGAAAGATAAATCGATAGTTCTGATTCATAATCACGTGCATTTGAACTGTTGATTTCTCTTTCCTGAAACATACATTTCGGGAAAAAATTTCATGTTCCATTAGGGCATAATCTGCAATTGATTTCTCTTTTATGCAAAATGATACATATGGCACGCATTTTAATTCGACATTAAATGGTATAACTTCACGAAATAGAGTGATAAAAAAAAAAGCTCTTATAACCAATATTTAGAAGCGAAGATTCATAGCGAAAAAAGTTGTACTTAAGTGCAAAATATTTCCTAGAATGGTATAACTTCATCAGGCCATGACTTACAAGACGATCGAAAGCACGCTATAGATCAATCGAAAAGCGAAAAGAGTGCAACAAAAACCTTTGATTCAAAGCCCATTTTTTCACCCAAAATATAGCAGTAGTTGCAGCATTGCATCAGGTGTGTAAGTAACAAAACATCAAACCTTGAGTTTGCTTACATTCATTCATTTAACCACATGAAATAACACTCATTTTTTGTCTTCTTCACATGACAGTATGACACTGCTCTTCTTGTCATTATCGTTTAGTGCTACAACTGCATTGTTTGTTTGGCCAAGCAAACTGCTTATGGATCTAGCTTTCACCATTCCAATCTTCATTCTCTTCTTTCTTATCATCAATGGCTTCTCTTCCTCGTCGTCATCATCTTCACCCTCGTCCTCATTGTCTACCATTTTTCGCCCTAGTTTTCCTTCTTGCACCACCAATTAAGCCAAATGAATCAATAACATACATGATACATACATAACATAACATGCGTAGAGATATGGTTTTACATAGTTCGCCTACACTTAGTTACATGTCAACATGCGTTATGCGTAAATGCCACGAAAATGCCACGAAAGCCGACGACACTATTTTCACAAGACGTGTGTATTCAGAAAGCATCACAGAAGCCAAATATCGTAACTAAATTCATTTTAATGGTGCACCACAGGATTCACCTCATTTTTAGTTTTTCCTTTTTTCGAAAGTAATTTTGTATGCTCTTGCTCGTATGATCGATACGAGATACAATCACACAACGATATTTACGCATTATAACATCTACCATATATATAGGCCGCTATCTACTAGAATGTACACAGAAAATAAATTATGTGGACCGAACTCATTCTTACTTTAGCACGCAACTAGGGTTCCAAACAAAGCGAGCTACTCAGGAGCAACTTGAGGCTCAACTCGTTAAGGCTCGGCTCGTTTAGTAATCGAGTACTCGAGCTCGAGTTTTAGGCTAGTTTAGTAAATGAGCTTGGTAAAGCTAGACTCGGCGTGTTTAAGAAAATTCGTTAAATAATTTACCCTAACTCGGCTCGTTAATGGCTCAGCTCGTTTACATACGAACCGAGCTCAAGCTTGTTTTTTGACAGCTCAAGTTCTATAAAACTCGGTTCGGCTTGTTTGCACCCCTACAGACAACACATATACAGATATACTACTTATTTGAAATACTCAAATGAATACAATGATACTCATGATAGAACAATACCTGCAAAAGTCGATAATCGCACAGACTCATCTTCTTTTGGTGCAATGGTAGGACGATTCCGAACACTAGCAATGCTTCTAAGCCTTCCTTTACCCAAATGATGTTCACAGAGAGAATAACCAACAAGGGTTTGTTGGCAACACCTCCATCCCCTCCCGTTAACCCGGCTGCACCGCGATCCCTCCATGATCACATTCCCCCTCTTCGCCTTCTTCTTCTTCGCACCACCATCGCTATCGCCCTCGTTGGTTTCTTCATCATCTCCGTTTGGTAATAACTCCACGCATTTCTTGTTAGTTTTCGACTTCATTTTCGCCTTCCTCTTCTTCTTCTCATCGCCGTTATCGCTGCCTCGCGTTTCAAAGCTCCCTCTTCTCTTCTTTGGTGGAAGAGGAACTAGTACTTTACCTGAATCTAAGATGTTTCCTTTCCTAAAAATGAGATAGATACACAAAATTTACACTCAAGGAAAATATATATATCCGAGAATATATATAGAGAGACGTGCATATACAGCATGATGTATTGTAGCTGGGACCAGCATAGAATGCTAAAATGAGCATTTTTTTAGTTTGAAAAAAAAAAAAAAAAAAAAAAACTAACATACATTAAAAGTCTAGAGAAAAGATATTAGATCGGATGGGATGGGAAGGCATAAATGGTTGGCTCGGATAAAATAAACAAACTAAAACAGTATTCCCACTTACAGCATTTTTTCTTCTTTTGTTTTGGGTTAAATCAAGTTATGGGTTTCTCTCTTTTTCTCCTTTTTTACTACTACTATCTTTTTAAAAACAATTCATAAAAATAGAGAAACAACCACCAATCAACCAAAATTTTTTTTTTTTTTATGAACTAAAACTAACAACATAGGGAGTAACTTATCCTTTTTTTTTTTTTTTTGTAAATTTCTTACTTGGTATCATTACTTTTCTCTCCCTCTTCCGATTTCTCTTGATCCCTAGCCTCTTCACCTTCCATATCCTGCACAAAAGAGTATATAAGATCTAAATCAGTATTTTTACTCGCAATATCTGGACACGTATCGGTGATATCGGAAACAAAATGGCTGACAACTAGACTCTAGAGTGCAAATACATGGTGGAAATCAAGAGAGATTGGAGATAAACCCATTTTGCACCAACCAAACACACCTTATGTTTAGAAGAGAAAACCCAACTGGCCTTTGCACTTCTGATCAGGAGGTTGGGATCGGACGGCGGCGGGGAGGGGAGCTGATTTGGAGAAGAACCGGACGGCTGAGAACGATGGTGGGTTTCTTGGTGCGGTTTTTGCACCAGTGGTTGTGGTGGTGATCGGTTGAGTTGGGGATCTGAGAGAGAAGAGAGCAGAAAACGCTTCCGGATCCTCATAGTTTTAACAGTCGGAAATTTAGAGAGAGAGAGAGAGAGAGAGGAAGATATATTTTATGGGAAGAAGAAGAAGAAGGAGCTCTACTGATCACTAGACTCAACCAGAGAAGAAATTATCTCCCAAGTCAGATTTCTAGAGAGAGAGAAGAGGTAAGAGAGAGACAGTGCAAAACCCATCAGATACTGCAACCCCCAAGAAAAACTATGCTTTAATAACTCTCTTGGTCTCTCTCTCTCTCTCTAACTTTTATTTGTTGCACCACGCTGAGGCTTGTGGAAAAAATTTTGGATACAGATTGGACACCACATTGAGCCTGCCTAGTACTCGAACATTGCATTTGAGTCCTTCAATACTTTTGGACACTTCAGATCGAACTCTGTTTCTCCTCCTTTCTCTCCTCTCTCTCTATAATCAGGACTATACAAAATCGAAATGGACGACCCAGATCGTGTGCAGGTATCACGTGGTATTCGTTCGGCACTAAAAAATTGCTCAGGATTAAGGGATTCAGAGATCTCATAGTATATAATCACGTAGTGCACATCCGGATCGACTAAAAATATTTTTGAGTTGTTCGAATTTAAAAAAAGCTCTTTCTTGTAAGAGTTTTGCTTCTTCTCCGAACAGTATTTTTTTTTTCAAAACCATTAATTGTTGAGATGGATAGAGATAATGCCGTGAAGGGGGTGTTCCACTAACAAAAAAATTATTTTTTCTAAACATCGAGACAGGTCATTCTCCTACAATACATCATATAAAAAATCGTTAAAAAAACTGAGTTAGTGGAACACTCCGAAGTATCCAGGGACCCACATAGAAGACACAAGGGGAGAATGGGATTTGTGTGGGTTTGCACGTGGGAGGTCATGTAAATGGAGGCGGAGCGTGGGTTGACCGGTAACCGGAATCCGGGAGTAGGAGGACAGGTACGGAAGGTGACAGGGTGGAGAGAGAGAAAGAGAGTACAAAATGATGGGTAGTTTTTTATCGTTTACACTTTTTAGAAAAAGGAGGGTCCCACTTTCATCAACGACCGAGATGCTGTTCATTAAACTTTTCCGGTCCAGTTAGTTGCTTCACCTTAACTAAATTTTATATCCTAAATTAATGATTCAATAAATCTTGTAAATATCTAGAAATTCCAAAATATTGTTTGCTCGAAATAAAGGTAGGTAATTGTTATTGGATAAGTCTGCGCCATTTTCATTTTCATACTAAAAAAAACCCGTAATCCCATATACTAGTAATTAATAAGAATTATAATGGCAAGTGATTTGCGCACCTCCTATTTTGATAACTGCACTTTTTTTTTGTCTTGTAAATTATTATTTGTTGACATTTGTTTAAAAATTTGGATATGGGCAACATTTTCACTACCTCAGTGAGGTACTGGAGATGTTCTTTCACGAGCTCTCCTCTTTAATAGCTTAATTAAAAATGATCATATCCAATTAGAAGAATACTCCTCTGTCACCAATTATTTTAGTGTTTTTTAGCCGAGTCGTGTCAAGGTTTAGATTTAAAAATAGCATATTCTCGTAGCTAGATATAATTTCTTTGAAATATTTAAATCAGTTAAAAATTTTAAATTAAATCTTATGGATGACGTAAAACAAGTTGAACATAGATTTGTCTTTAATCTGAACGTTGACATGACTCCCCCAAAAATACTAACAAGTTGAATTTGTAATGTTATGACGTACTATATGAGCTCAATTTATGTGGGCATTGTATTTGTAATGTTAAATTATTTTAATTTAAGAATGAGCTCAAACGAATTTATTCTTACAGTAAGTCATTATTCAAGAGTTATTTGTAATGCTCTTGACGGAAGAAGCTCTCTTTATTTCATTGTACAATGTGATAGAAATTATTTATCCATGGGAAAAGCTCAAATAGAGATTCTTACGTGTCATTATGGGAGTTTATCTATTTTTCTCGTGGATTTTTCACGTGAATGAATGATTCAAAACAAATGGTAGAAATAATAATTTTCAAATCTATCATTCATTTTCAATTCCTTACTGTTAAGAAAGTTGTTACATTTCAATACGTAGGATAAATTTACGAAGAGACATACTTTTTTGTGACTTTCATTATTACCAAATTAACTCTGTAATTAATTGTAAATTTTTGAAGTTTTCTCCAAGAATTTCATTCTAACAAAACACATTTTCATTTTATTTTTCCCTTTAAGTTTACTTTTTATATTTTTTTTTCTTATTATACTTATTTTCCTAATCAAAAGCACTTTTGGAAAGATCTATAACCCTATATATGCTACTTTAATGAATGTTTTGCATGATTAACATTGAGTTGGCATGACTAGCCAGCTCACAGTTGAGACATGATGTCCATGCAATTGTGATTGGTATATGAACATAACTCCTTATCTCCTCCTTTTCGGTTATGGGAGATAGCTAGGTGTTCTCTCATGGAAGGAAAAAATGAAGAGTGACTGAGATCAGGGTGACGGGTGTAGTTATCTTTCGTGAGCTTTAACTGTAATGACCAATGGCGGAATCAGAATTTGGATCCGAGGGGGGCCTTATATATGAAGAGATAAATTCTCATTCGGAAAAATGTACCCTTTACATTAGTAGTTTTTTTTTTTTTTTATCTTTTAGTAATTATACACCATATATTTAGGTAATTTTGACCCAATGCATAAGTAAGTATGTGAATCTTTTATAGTTTTTTTTTTTTCAATAACTAAAACACGCTAGTACATTCTTCTTGTCTATGAAAGTAATTCACAAAATTTGCAAGGTGATGTAACATAAACTTATAAATCTAGATTAAAATGCAAATTAAAAGATACTAATATACAAATTTATAACAATAGATTACGTTCATTATATATACGTAAGTCCCACTACAACTCCGCCCCTAATAAGGACGCGCGCAAGACTCATGTTAAAGTAAAGTTTCACAAACTTCTATATGCAACTACATATTACCGTCATTTTAACTTCCATGATTCCTAGGAAAGACAGGGAAAATTATTCAAATTGCGAAGGTGGAAACAATCACAATTTAGAACTTGACCCAAAAAAGAAACGGATCCCCCCGAGGTGTTAGCCTAGTGGTCAGCGGATTACTTTCGTTGGGTTTTGGTTTTAGGAGTTTGCGGGTTCTTAAAATGCAATTGACGCCCCTCGAACGTTACATACTCAAGCAGCTCGTTTGCAGGTCTACTTAGGCTATGTTTGGAAGTTGAGGAAAGAACCGGAAGATCGAGAAGAGGAAATTATTTGCAGGTCAACTTAGGCTACATGAATTTTGATTATTTTATTCCATAATTTTTTAAAAACATATAAGAGCAAAATTGAGATAAAATCAATGGGGCCACGCATGTATTAGAAAAAGAATTCTGTTGGACCTTCAGTGTTTTGAATTCAAACATAAAACCTCCACTCCATGCATGGGTGAAGCCATTGAAGTAGTGGGCCCATCTCACGTCTACCAAATTAAAGATGTATATTTCACTCACATCGGGAAGAAATAACCAGCATATGTTTGATGTTTCCTGAGGAAGATGCTCTAGCAAATGATACTCCGATATCAGTGTGGGCTATGTACTTTTATTTTAGCATTCCACGTTGTGTCCCAAGTCAGGCAAGACAATCACTAAGACATCTCGGTGCTACTAGAACCATAAGCTGAATTATCTCCTATTCCTGTTAACAGCGTTGTTAATTTACTTTATGCAGACACTATATGTTTTCAATACCCTTGAATTTGTAGTTTAATGCACACACAAAAAAATTAAAGGAGTATTAGTTGCTTCCTAATTAGTTTTATGTGTGTTACATTGAAGGTTTTTCCCAACCACAAAACAAAAGGAATTGATTCCTCTCCGGTCTCTAAATTTGGCCAAGAGGGGACAATCCATGTCTAGAATTAGTTTTATGTGTGTTACATTGAAGGTTTTTCCCAACCACAAAACAAAAGAATCAATAGTCTCTAAATTTGGCCAAAGGGGACAATCCATGGATTTGTTCAAAAATTCTCAATTTGCTCAAATCCGAAATATTACAAATTCGAAACTGGAATATAAGAAGATGATTTTGGGTGGATTTGTAATGAGGGTGGATTTGTAATGATGGTGGGTCCACCTCTTAAGAATGGTGGATTTGTATATAAGGTGTTTGGATGATTTTTTGATAAGGGGGATTTAGAGGGTGAATATACGGACAAATGACATAAATACCCCCATTTAATGAATATAATAAAAAAATGAATTAATTTTATAATAATTACAATAAATACACATTAAATACATAAAAATAATTCAAATATATTACATGTAAAAAAATTAATTTTGGGAAAAATATTTAAAAAATAATTATGAAGTGAAATTTTTTTGAAAGTAAAAGAGAATGAAGGCATATAACTTTTAGTTGGGCTTGGCATTTTTAGTTGGGCTTGGCATTTTTAGTTGGGCTTGCCTTATTTGGGTCTCTTTAACCCTAAACCATCCCCACCTAAACACACCAGTCTTCTCCTCCTCTTATTCTCACGCAAAAAGGAGAGAAAAAATTTGTTCACCCTCACCAAAGAAGGGTGAACAAAACCCTCACCCTGATTGGTTGAAATGGTATTGGGTCCATGGAATTAATACACTTTTTGGTAAACATGACATCACTCTATGGTGGGATCCACACTATTTTTTGTGGACCCCACACCATTTCAACCAATCAGGGTGAGGGTTTTGTTTACCCTCTTTTGGTGAGGGTGAACAAATTTTTTTCCCAAAAAGGAGCAGCAGCCATGGCGAAGATCAGACATCCAATAAAAGAAGAATCAGACCTCCCATGGGTTTAATAAAACCAGGTTCTCTCTCTCTCTCTCTCTCTCTCTCTCTCTCTCTCGCACAAAATCCATGTTTGGGACGAAGATCAGACCTCATGTGGACGAAGATCAGACCTCATGTGGACGAAGATCAGACCTTTTGGTTCAAAACCCTCCAAAATCACCTGGATTTGGAGGGGTATTTCGGTACCAAAAACACCAAATCCCCCCTGATTTGCTAACGACATGGGGGGAGGCTGTCGTTGGCAAATCCGGGTGCTCCCGGATTTGTACTCCCAACAGTGAATTTTTTTCTCGCAAATCCGGGGGTGAAAATGGCGTGCCAAACGCCGGCTTGTGGTGGGACCTGGATTACAAATCCGGGTGAGAGGCAAATCCGGTCGCCAAACAGGGCGTATAAGTTAGGCAGACTTACCCTGTTTTGGTGGGTATCTATGGCCAATGAGACTTTCATGTCCTACTCTAAGGGCCCGCATAAAGGGGACTGAAAATTGATGCGGGGAATCTTATTCGAGTCGATAACAATATTGATCATGAAGTTTTTTTTTTTTTGCAAGTTTACCAAAAATGCTACATATCAATCTTAGCTAAATGTTAGTGGATAACTGGATATTTATATATTCTTACTCGTGGAAATAAAAAAATAAAAAATATTAATTGGTTCAAGTCTAAAGACATTTTTTTGGAAAAGATATTTAATTAGTCAAAGCATTTTTAAGTTTAAAGTGATTAAAAGACAAATTGATTATTCGTAAAGGTAGTCGGTATAATTACTATTTGATGGTTTTTTTAGTATTGCATCAAAAAAAATTGAAATTAATCATTTATCTCGATAAGAAAAATACACATCAATATAAAGGTATGAATTAGAGTTGATTTTTTTTTTTTTTTGTCAATATGACAACTCCAAAGACATTTTTTATACTTTTTTCATCTTTAAATATTTAATTTTCATTTTCGGATTCGTCTAATAAAAGAGCAATTTCATATAGATTCAAATAGAACAATACTAAACCAAGGCCTAAATTTATGCCATTGCTAATCATTATCTTATAATAAATTTATGCCATTGCTAATCATTATCTTATAATTGCTAAATTCAAGTTATCCCACATCTCAAAGTGTTTTTAACATCTCAAAGTGTTTTTAATATAGTTAGATTTGGTAATAATGTTTTACGGGAAATATACCATTAGGTAAGATACTCTTACAAATTTGAACTACATATTATTGAATGGCCGAGATTCAAATGCAAAATGAAGTGGTAGCCAAGCGATCTGGCACCATATACTCTGAGATATGCGTTTGATGGCTAAGGATTTATACCTCATTAATTACAACTAATTAGTAATAAAAAACTACAGAGGCTTCGTGTCCTCGTCTTAGAGTATCTCCAGCAACAAGCCAAACATTTCGCCAAAGCCAAAAATTGACTCTAAGGCCATTTTGCACCTCTCCAACGGCAAAGGCATACAAAAGCAAAAGATGGTCAGCCATTCTTCGGTTCAAATTTAGTTGAGAAAATGGCCATTTATGCCAATAGCTGGAAGAGTAATCCAACAACTAGGAATGAAGTTGGCTTTAAAATAACTTTGATACCCATTGGAGCAATTATTTTGGGAATTAGGGGCGAAACTACACCGAGGGGGAGTGGCACGGGCTACCCCTAGTTTAATAAATAGTGTTAATTTATAGGGAAATGATTTTCACACTCTTTTTATCTCCAAACACTTCATTTTATTTTATTTTTGTATTTATTCACTAGAAAGTACCAAATCGCCCTTTATATGAAAAGTGATCATGAGGTAAGGGTAATTTGGTAATTTTAAGATAAATAAAGACAAAAAGAGTGTTTTTTGGGGATAAAAGGGATTGTGAAATTTTTTAACTAATTTATATTTACAAATTAGGCACTTATCGTTACCCAAATAACTTGATTTTCACTCAAATGAAGAAAAAATAGTGATTAAAAAGATGAATGATTTGGATTGTAAAAAAAAATATTTCTTAAGGGCTTTTGTTTAAAGACTAGAGGAGAGTTGAATCAACCTTCTGTTTTTCGAAAACGAAGATTAGCTTTACACTCATTTTACACTTTACTTTTCTCTCCATATTTTTATTGATAATAGGAGTGGACTCCCTTTAAAACAGCACCACTCCCAAATCAAAATCATGATTCCACTACTAATTTTTAATGAATAAAAGTAAAAAAAAAATAGATTTGGCTATGAAAAATTGGCTCCAACCAGTAGAATATTATAGGAGTACACAAACTTTTAATGAAAAAAAAGACTAAAATCTTTTAACGGAGGCTCCTTAAAGGAGTAGTTTATGGAAGCCTAATTTTTGGTACACTTGTTGCGACCCCATTCTGAATCCGATTATCAATCAAACGATCCGAATTATCTTTCAGAGGAATCGCAGAAGATTACATATATGCAAAAAATCGTTTAAGTGTCATCGATAATAATGTCAAAATTAAATTTTTGTGCAAAAAACAACTCCCAAATCAAAATCATTTCAAAAGTTGAAGTTTTAAAATGATAAAAAATAGATTTGTTCATTTGTTCCAAAATTCAATTTTTGACATACCTATCGAAAAAAGACTAAATCTTTTTTTTTGAATATACGGGACTCTATGGGCATTTCATAAAATAACCCGGTTTTGATCATTACAAGATGTCGGTATTTTTGGGGCTAAAAAAAGATTTTCTCACAAAATGGAAAGAACGTTGTTCTAAAAGTAGGTACACTTTTTTGCATACTTCGATCAGCTTTGATTTTTTTGAATATCTGTTTTATCCGAACTTTTCATAATTCTTAAAACATTTTTCCGAGGGGGCCCACCAAAATAATTTGAAACGGTGAGACTTTGGTTTTTTTTAACCGTCCGATTGAGCTGATCTTCACAAAAAACCCCTCGGAAAAATGTTTTAAGAATTATAAAATTGAAACCAGGTTTTGTAAAAAAATTTTGGTCCCCGAAGGCAAGGTTTTGCATTTTTGGTGCAAAAAAGGGTGTACCCCAGGTTTTCCGAAATGGAAACCTGAGTTAAAAAAGTTAGTACAGTGGCATTCAATTTTCAGGTTTTGTAGGTGAAAGCAAGCAAACACGTGGAAGGCTGGTTTCAGGATTGATAGAAACAACTGATCTGATGATAACCATAAGAGAGTTCACGACAACCCAGCGCTACCACGCACACGCCTCAGTAAACACCCAGACCCCCACGCCCTTCTCACGTGCCCGCCTCCTATTCCACCTCTCTCCCTCATTCGCCATTTAAGCCCTAACACACCAACACAATCTCTCTCTCTCTCTCTCTCTCTCTCTCTCTCTCTCACACACACACACACACATCGGACGAGGTCCTTGCACACAAGTTTCA
This sequence comes from Vaccinium myrtillus, assembly GCA_016920895.1. NCBI lineage: Eukaryota > Viridiplantae > Streptophyta > Magnoliopsida > Ericales > Ericaceae > Vaccinium > Vaccinium myrtillus. The sequence goes on from CM029280.1 coordinate 812,490, forward strand.
AGAAATTCCAGAGGCATTTGTCTTAGACGTCTACACACCGGTACATTCTTGAATTAATCTGCCTCTTTCTTATAAATCTGTCTTAAATTTTTATTCTAATTGACGATTTTATTCCTCTTTTTCGCTCTGATCGTGTTCTCTTTACGTCCGTTATTCAATATTGAACTTTGTGGCACTGATGATTTTTTTTTTGGATATGGTAGTTTTGATTGTAAGACTGCAGATTGCTTAAAAAGTAAAATTTAGAGAAATTTTAACTTGGTCTTGATCTTGAGGCTTGAGAATTTGCGTTTCTTTCGCAGCATGATTTACAATTAGAAATTTTGGGAGGAAGTAGATCAAGATTTAGAATTTTTTTGTTTTGGAATTGCTAGCCATGGTTTATACTTGGTTCCTCGGGCTCTTATTAATTTGGAGCGGTAGTTGAGAAATTCTGAGTGCACGATAGTAAGAAATGTTGCTTTTTCCTGCAACGCTGCAACCATTTGGGGAAGTCCACAGGAGAAATGAGACTTGAAGAAGCTTCTTTTTCTCTTCTGGCAAGTAAGAAAATAAACGGGTCTTAAAAGTTCCTTCTGATACATAGAAAGGATTTTGGAGTATCCATCTCTTACAACATAATGGCTATTGATGGCATCTCTCTTTTCCCCATTTTTGAAACAAAAGGTGGGGAGAAAAATCTTTCTTTTCCTTCCCGTTTTGTGAATGATATGTTAGGTATAAATGTTGTATCCTTTGAGTTTAGGACTGTTTATGTAGGTTGCGAATTGCTCGATTTGGTGGTTGTTTATTTATGGAATACTTAGGCCCCATTCCACTAACTCAAAAAGCTAGCTTATTGCAGTTTTCGAGGCAGGTCATTCTCTCACCATACATCACATAAAAAGCCGTGAAAACCCAAAATGCCAAAAATATGTAGAAACTCATTGTTAAACTTTTTCATGTATATTATTTCCTATGTCAATGCTTAGTTAGGGACTTTGAGCATCTCCAGCCTGTACCCTTTTTTCACGTAAACTGAAAATCTGAGTAAAATATCCTCAAAACCCACTCTCTCTTTGACTCAAACTTATATTAGAGTGAGTTGTTTTACTGAAATTTTTTATTAAATCTGGGGAGACTCAAATTTTAGAAGGCTATTTTGTGTCTCCTAAATTTAGAACGATGGCATGAATGAAGGTTATACTCAAATTGATGCTTAGATTTGCGTTTTCCCATTGGAGTAAAGGCTGGAGATGCTCTTAGAACCAAAAAATACAAGAAAAAAATGACAGTATATACATGTAAATTCACTGAAGGGAAAGCGAGAAGGGAAGACATGTATATTGAGTTGAAAGTTTTTTAAGCAATTCGCATAGAAATAGGAGTTTAATTTTGGGTTGCTTGAAAATGGATTTTGTTTTGGCTAAATTAAACATATCTGTATGTACATACAGGGTATCTTGCATAGGAAGAGCTGAAATCATGATAAGAGGAAACTTTCTTTTGGGTTATGTGAGAAATGATCAGCATTTTAGAAGTACGTAGATATTCGTGATATAGTTGGGTTGATATTCTAATTGGTTTTGTATGACCATGGGTGCTTGAAGTAATTGGTAAGGACTATGGTAGTAAATTTCTAAGGCTTTGTGAATCTTGGTGTTAATTTCTCATTCGTTTGCGTTGTCTTTCGTAAAGGAATTGAATCAAGTATTGCTAATGTTTCTGGTACAGGGTGCTGATCAAGACCGTGATGACACCTATTTGTCCCTTTGTCAAGGCTGCTCGTCCTGATGAGGCCGCTTTTAAAAAAACTGGTGACAGCCAAACCAAACATCAGTCAGGACAAGAGGTCAAGGAAAAACAAGATTCTGGGGAATCTGCCACCATATCTCCAAAGTGCCCCTTTGGATATGATTCTGAAACATTTAAGCTAGGCCCTTTCAGCTGCATGATATGCCAAGCACTTCTATTTGAAAGTAGCAAATGTGTGCCTTGTTCCCATGTATACTGCAAGTAAGCAGATAATGGCAGTCATGTTACATGTGGATGTAAACATCTGCATTGGAACATTTGATTGTTTATTGTTTCTTGTATTTCTGCTAGGAACATTCCCTTTATCCTCCAACTTTGCTGATACTCGAAATGTTTTGTTGCTTCTGAATCAGAGCATGCATATCACGGTTTAAGGATTGTCCTCTATGTGGTGCTGACATTGAGAAGATAGAAGCCGACACGAATCTTCAGAATGTGGTTGATCGATTCATTGAAGGTCATGCAAGGATAAAGAGGTCACAGGTTGACAAAGACCAACCAGAAGCTGTAGGCGAGAAGAAGACAGTCATATATGAGGATGTATCTCTGGAGAGAGGTTCTTTCTTGGTGCAGCAAGCCATGAGAGTAGGTTTGCCGAACAATTGTTGATTCTCTTTAATGCTATTGCAGTGTACTTGTTTCTTTCGATTGAGGGGTGAAGTTGGCTTCGAAATGCGAATCTCATGTAATTATCTAATTATTAAAATTGAAGCCATTGAGTAATGTGGGAAAAAGTGGAGTCATACCATCTAAGGCGATGGCCAGAAAATTGAGGATGTCTCCTTGCAGTCCTTGTATGTCCTTCAATATTCCCTTAAGTAGTTGCATTTCCATAACCATGTTATTTGGCCGTTTCATTTGCAGGCATTTCGTGCCCAAAATATAGAAAGTGCCAAATCAAGACTCAATATATGTGCGGAAGACATTCGAGAACAATTAGAAAGAATGGGGACTACATCCGAGCTGTGCTCACAATTAGGAGCAGTTCTGGGCATGCTTGGTGACTGCTGGTCTGTCCTATTTCTTCTTTCTTCTCCTTTGTAATGTAATGTATATATTTTGGCAGTATGCGTTTGATATTTGGAAAGTTGTGGTTTCCCAGTTGGCATTTACTCTATGAGAAAGTGAAATTAATGCCAAATGATATATCACACATGCTTTTGAGGATACTTGGTTTTATATGATGAAAATCAGCTGTGAAAATGATCGAAATAATGAGGAGGCTTACAAACTTTCAGGAGCTACATAATTAACATATTTGTTGGAAGTTGTATGTTTAGGTAAAGGAAGTTTCTCTGAATAAAGCCTCTTTCAAGATTTTTTGATTGAATTGGTAGGACTAGGTTAGTTCTTAAGGTGAAGCTAATTAGGAAGTGTATTCAGGAATAGGAAAGATAGGGTGTTGTGGATGAAAGGGAGGAACACTGGTTCTAGTAGTGCTTGTGGCTGAGTAAATCAAGGTGAAACTAATTAGTGATTGCTTTTCAGGCTGAGTTCTTGGGCTTTGATGTGTTTGTATGTAGTAACATTTATGGTGGGGTGGTGACTCTAGAGCATGGTTTTTTAGGCACGTAGGAGCGGAGCTGTTGACAGTAACCCATGAACAAATAGAGGCAAGATTTCCTTCTTTGTGATTCAAAAGATAATTATCAAAGGCAAAGGATTTGGGATATAAACTAGGGTTCATAGACTCCTTAGAAGCATGCATATGGACACAGATATGGACATGGATACAGACATATAACCTGACAATTCCAAATAAGTAGGAACACAGACACCGTGGGGGACAAGACAAAGATGAGAGATAAAAAAAAGACGTAGTTTATCTGTTTTCATTAGTACAAATGTTGTATCCACAATCCCCAATTTAAAGAAAAGTAGAAATCTAACACTAACTTAGCACACACACGCAGGCTAAAAACTAAAAATACTAACACTATCTTAGCACACAGGCGCGCACAAAAAAGAAAAAGAAAAGAAAAGAAAACTAACACTACATTAGCACACACGCACACAAAAAGAAAAACTAACACTGGTTCTACATAACTAAGAGACGATTCATCAAAAAGACATACCATGAGGGGCAAGCAATAAGTTTGTTGTAATTTTCAATTCTTGAAATCTGTTTTTTAAATTATCTTCAGTTGGAGTATGTAATTAGATACGCCACTTGGCATGTCCCATAAGTAGCCCTGCATGTACCCGGCGTGTCACAGAGGCGTACTGGTGCTTCCTAGGTAGAAATAGAAAGCGTATCTTAACATAAGGCTCGTTAGTTTATCTACTTCCCAGTAAGACTGCTTATCTCTGCAGGATAATGTGTATCTTAACATACAAGCACACTATTGATGTCTTCAAAGCTTGATCCTGATTGTGATATTTTTTGGGAAAGTAACTAATACATCGTGTATATTGCAGTCGAGCACTAGGAGATTCTAGTTCTGCAATCACTTACTTTGAAGAGAGTGTCAACTTCCTTAAGAAAGTGCCCACTGATGATTTGGAGGTAATTGCAAATGTACCTGGATGATGTAGCATAAACTGTGTCTTGATTTGGAGGCTAATGTTTGACAACATTGATGAGGTGTTATAAGCATCCATTGGTATGGTATATTATTCCTCCCCTAATTTGGTTGGGACTATTGCAGATCATACATACCCTCTCTGTTTCACTTAATAAAGTTGGAGATCTCAAGTATTATGCTGAAGATTTGCAAGGTGCAAGAACTTACTATTTTCAGTCGTTGAATGTTCGTCGAGATGCAATCAAGAATCATCCCAGTTCTTCAACTCAGGTCAGCAGCCATTCTTTAGATTTGTATAATGGGTCACTTGTTTATTTAGATTTTTCTAGCCTTCACAAAAACTGTGTAATAATAGTGCCGATAGCACGATCAAGGGATCATGCTACAACTTATCTATAGAGCCAAGGACTCAAAAGTTATAGTTAGCCCCAAAAGCCAGACTAAAGTTTTCAGAATTTGATTGAGTAGAGGTCCAAGTTGCGACTCTTGTGGTCCTGCTACCTCCAACCTAGAATAACAGACATTTTTGTGAAAAAAACTACTATTTAGCTAGTTGGAAACGCAGTTGTGACATAAAACTTCATTAGGGAAGGAAGTTCTCAGTGTATTATTACCATTTACCAGTGGTATACTCACAAAAAATTAACCTTGATCCGGTGGCAGAGTGAAAGTGTGTGAGTTTCAACTTCCTAAATGATGGTGTTTCCCAGTTTGTCTTCAAAACATATGAGCATGTGCAGCAGAAGCAGGTTTGACAACTGCTTTTCAATCCAAAACAGTGATAAATGCTTATTTCAAATTAAGTTTCCCTTCTTTCCTGTCTCACCCGCCACCTCCGGCCACTCCTTCGGCCCTCCCCCACCCCAGCAGAGACCCCCATCCCTCCTGCAACCCCCCTCGACATCACCTCTCCCAACTGCAACCCCTCCGGTTTCACCCCCTCTCGTACAACCTTCTCTGGTAAACCCGTGCTGGTCATTCCCTCATCCCCTCCAGCCAGTGACCCGCTCGTATGTTGTGCTAAACATGTTTTCTGTTATTGTGGTTTACAGAAATAAGCAAAACCATTTTCTTGTTTATGGCAAAATTACAACTCACACTTGTTGGCAAACAGCGTTTCACTGTTTTTTCAGAAGCATGAGAGTGTATAAAAAGATGTCGGTAGGATAGCATTAGCCACATTTTCCTTTACCGACACTCCTCCACTTCCCTGTTTCAGTTTATCAGGTCTGTTTCCACTCCCCCACAAATCTAGGGCTAGCACCCATGCTTTCGGTCTCGCTGTCATCCACATTCGAGTAGTTATTATTTTACTCTCGCTATCTTGTTCCGTTGCACAACCTCACCAAGCAAGCTTTTCTTTCAGAATTCAGTGGAAAAAATAAAAATTCGTGTTCTGGGTAAAATGTCGAACATGAACTTCATGAAGGTTTTTTTTTTTTTTTTTCTTTTTTAGAGGTTTTGATTGTTGTTAGATATGTTATGTTTTCAAGGTGAAACCAATATTCCGACTTCTTAGCATGAATGAGAGATGAGATCTTTAAATCTTATCTTTGGTTCTCTGGAAGTAGACTCCAGTTAGTCTCTCTGGTGTTTTTCATAGGTTTTCCACAGGAACACTATATAGTATCATGAGTATTGATCAAAAACAAAATACCTTTGCGGATGTGAACTTTCCTATGATCCAAAAGAACTTGTGGACTACGTTTTGCTACGTCTAATTCTGTTCCATTAACTTCTTGTGATACCAGATTCTCGACGTTGCTGTTTCTCTTGCAAAAGTTGCTGATGTGGATCGTAATCTTGGGAATGAGGATGTGGCAGTTGATGAATTTCAAGAAGCCATAAAGTTGTTGGATTCATTGACACTAAAACCTGAAGAAGTTGGTCTTGAGCAACGGGTAAGAATTTTCCAACTGGCTGTGCAGTCATTCGCATTCCTAGTGTGTATCTTGAGAAACTGATAATTATGATTACTCATGCAGCGCCTTTCAGTGTTGGAATATCTCAAGAGTCAAGTTTCTGAGAAACAACATGATTCAAATCCCTGAGGACATGTTTATTCCAAGATAAGGAGAAGATCAAGCGAAAATAAACCTTGTTTCCAGTTCCTATTGATTGCGTGCAAGTATCGGGCACAAGCTTTAAGGGAGTTGACCATCTGCCAAGTGTCATGTGTACATTTCTTAGGTAAAGATAAGGGTCAGGTGCTAATTTCCCCATATGCTGTGCTTATTGTGCAATTCAGAGAGTTCTTAGTTACAGATTTTCAATGTAATTACGGATTCTGGTGGGGTGACTGGATGATTAACTTGACTCAATGTTGTTCCACTTCCAGCAAGAAATAAACAGTTTTTGGTTTACTATTTGGTTCATTTATTGTATGAAGCTCTTGAAATATACTCCAGTTGATCTCTATTTTGGTCCGCGTGTCTCGTTTACAAATTATTACTACTCCCTCCATCCCTTCTTAAATGTGTAGCTTCGTAAATTCAATTTCTTAAAAAAACATATTGTCATTATTGCTTTCACATCAACTTTTATTTCTATTATACACTTCTACCTATTAACTCTTTACCCATTAATTTTTCAAAAGGGCAAATGCAATGTTTAAACATTCCTGGTGTTTTTTGTACGCCTCTTGAAACAGTATAATTTCAGCTGGCCAAGCCGATATGATGTTAGACGACGTTTATTTTCGACTCTGAACAAACCAATAGAAGCTGTTGGAGCTTTTTAATTTTCCGAACTCAAGTCAAACTCACGTCAATAAGTTCATTGCCATAAATTGATTGACCTGTGTGAACAACTCCACAGATTATTGTTCTGAACTCTTCAATTGTACTAAAAAAAAACAGACAAGCTCTGCTTATGATCTTTCCAGTTGATTCTGGCTTGAGCGAAAGAAACAAAGCTCACCTTAGAATGGGACATTTTGCTCATGACATCTTGGGTCATAAGAAACTATTACTCAGTTTACTCGGCAAAAATAAGTCACAACCAGGGTTCTCCTAGCAACACAACAAAGCCCTTACACAACTGGAAATTTTGATTTGAAAGCAAAAAATTTCCAAGTTGTAAACTCAGCCTCTCATTAATTATACAACAAAATTAACCAATGAAGGAAGAAACATTATGAAAACGAAGAATTACAAAGAGAGAAGCCTGAAAAGGAGACAGCATTAGCCTCACAATCCAAGCCACAAACACCAAGATTGGTGAGAAGCAATCACAACAGACAATACAAAAGGAACCAAAAAACCCCTTCAAACCTTCATATTAAGTACGTTTAAAAGGTCAATTCAAAGAATGAGGCAATCTTGTCCAATTACAATTCTTTCAGCTGGAATATGGAAGGAAAGCCGACAAAGTGTAAACAATATCACTGACTAAGCAGTAAAATCCCCGTATTACACAAACTCATGGACTACAAATCTCACTAAGATTGTAACCAAAATTTCAGTACAATATATGTGAAGTGAATCTCTTTCAATTGGTGAACGTGCTCGGAAGACGATTTTTTTTGAATGGGAATGTGATTACAAACCCAGATGCATTCAAACCATAAATCTATTTTTCACCAACAGAAACCCAAGAGAAAAATGTGATATGGCAGGGCTCAGGCATAGTCAGTTTGTACCGTCAATTGCTGCACGCCCAAATCATGGTACAAACCATGTACGTATTGGAGTATTGGACGATCATCCATCCCCTTCTTCACCTGTTGATTTTACGCACCAAAAGCACCCGCTTAATACACAGGAGAAGTGACCAAAGTACCAAGTTATGGAGCATGCCTACTGTGAAAGAAGGGAATCCACTTTGATTAATATGGACCCCCCCTACGCACCAAAAGCACCCGCTTAATATGCAGGAGAAGTGACCAAATTACAAATTATGGAGCATGCTACTGTGAAAGATTCCATTTTTGTTTTTGTTAGTCCATTCTTCCATGTATGGTTGTCCCACGATTTAAACCCATTTTGTAAAGCCAAAATCCAAGTTAGGATGGTTCCCCTTTTGCACTTCTCTTTCAACTGGAGTACAACACTCCAAGGAATCAAAATTACCATCGAAGGGTAGTTTTGGGAAGTTCTTTTTGTAATAGAATACTATGTTTCCTTAAATAGTCGAACGCCCCGAAATGGACCAACAAAAAGGGACCAAGTACGTATAATATAGCTAGAAAACAATATACCTGCAGTGAGATTGAGCCAACAACATGACCTGGCACCAGCTCCCAAAAACGCACTTGTGAAATTTCAGAAACTTCTTCCCGAGACATCACCTAACCAAACTAACATTAGTAGGCATTTGATATACTATCGAAAAAAATTCCATTCATAATTAGAAAGAGCAAATATCACGGTCTTTATCCGAAGGAAGTGTTAATACTTGTCTCAAACACTTGCTCAAGGCTGAAGATGGAATACTGGGAGGGGCCATTTGGAGCAAGACACCGCCAGTTGCTTTAAAAAGTGGCATGACGAGCATAAAGACTGTGACTGAAACTAGTCCCAAGCACAAAACTTCAGCATTCTTAACCCTGAAACATAATAAAACAAAAACAAACAGATAAATGAACCCGGGCAGAAGCAAAAGAGCTTAGGTGTGGTTTTGCAAAAGTATACTCTTCAATTAGAAGGTAAGAAAGAATTACCCAAGGGCCAAAAGCCAAGATGCCAGGATTAAACCTGCACTGAGAAACAAATAGAAAACACCAGATTAAGATGGATGTATTAGCTAAGATATGGAGAAGTATAAATGAAGGAAAGGATCCAAACGACATACATTTCAGATCAATATTATTCGTGAATTATGTCATTTCTGATCAATATTATTAATGAATCTGTCCCGTACTTTTGAGAGAGAGAGAGAGAGAGAGAGAGAGAGAGAGAGAGAGAGAGAGAGAGAGAGAGAGAATTTCTCACCTGCGTATAGAATCAGCAAGAACATGCAAGCATACCGAGTGGTAGTTCATATCTTCTGCTTTTCTATAAACTGCAAGTAACAATGCAACATAAGAAGTTTTCGCTATTGAAGTCATTCCATTTGCCCCAATCTATGCCGTTCAGAACTAGTTTTGTCTTGATTCCATCCAATCTATTACCATGAAGCAACAAGATTCAACAAATCTTGCTGCAATCATTACCCCTTGTGCACGTGAATTAAAGGCACTAGCTTAATTGAAGACGTTAACATCATTCTCCTTATGTCCATTGCGCTGAGCCATGGGTTACAATTTTACCTCATCTTACAGCATTAGCAAAGTATCAGTCCAAATACATCCTAGCATTTAGCAAAGTCCTATCAAATATCTGGTTCAAATTGCATTATTCCAATACATTATTGCAATCCGGGAATATGGAGTACATAAACAAAATAGAGGAAATCATTCAAACTGAATGGGGAACAGTTAGCCAGGGCACCCCCTATGCTGAATGTATACAGAACAAGAGGTTGGGCATGTTGAGTGCACATTTTGTTGGCACAACAAAACAGAAGATCATTTGAATTCTTGGACTTCAGCAACTTGAGCAAGACCATCACCAATCAAAGTTTCCTCATTCCAAAATTGTTACCCTTTTGATTGTACTTTAGAAATGTTGGCTATGTAATTTGAAGTTTAATAGACGGTTGTGGAGAGGGAGAACAACCTATATCTGAATTTAACAAAAGGCAATGCAGAATTCAAAGTGACAACTACAAAATACACCTTACAGCAATGAGTCCTCTGTTCCAAGAAATCCAGTTATCAAGAACAAGAATCGTTGTTCGAGTTATTTAGGGTAACATGGAGGCTGGAGCCCACTTTGTCACGGTACTAACCTATTCAATTAAATAACTTTTTTCACTGTGCAGTGAGAAGTGTGCAGGGAAAGTCCTCATTTCACATTAGCTTTTATTTTTGAACTAAGCAGCAATGAACAAATATGCTAAAGGAATTATACCAAGTCATGCAAGCACCAGATGACGCACAGAACAACAATTCCTTAACAGCAAAAACTCATTAGTTTATGAGAGTAAAAGAAAAGAAAAAAGTTTCAATAGTTAACTTAGATACAAACATAGTGGCTCCTACCACTGATTAGTCAAGTTTTATGCCTAGTGCAGCAAATAAATAAATAAATAAATAAAGCAGTGGGGGTTAATTTTATCTGAAGAGTGCATAACAGGGGGATAAAACAAAACTCATATTCCGTATATCTTACTGTCACTGCCATTTAATTGTACCCTATCCACTGAAAGTCGAAATTACAAATTCATCACCCCACAAAGATATAAAACTAACCAAGATTGACGCGAGCATAGTTTCGGAAGAACCAAACACCAATAAGATTCACCAACAAATTTGTCACTGCTGAAACAATCAAGTAATGCCTGAAAGTAGCAAATATTTAAATACAAACATTTTAGACAGATAAAAAAAAAAAAGTTCAGAAAACCCCAATCTACATTAAAAAGTGCAATGAAATGTGATAAGAAACTTAACGACGTTATCATGAATTAGTGCGCTGTCAGTCTGTCACTATTATGCTAAACACCTCCATATCTCAGTGATAATCGGCATGACGCCTGATGTCTTTCACACAGGACCGTATTGTACCAAAAGCTTGTTATCAACATTAGCAGATGGCATACCACCATGACTCAAACTAAACAAAGATATTAAACTAGTTTTCTAGATACTCTTAAGATAACTTCTCTTCAACTGACAACTATTTCAGTGAAGCTACCTATCGAAATCAGAGGAAAATAACCCATTCAATGTAAAGAAACTACAATGACTGGTAGGTTGGCATTTATAATAAATACTATTGATGCATTTTATGACACTTAAATCATTTCTGCCTCATTTATGAGATTTTGTGAGTTCAAAACATGGGAATGGGATCATGAGGACGAGATTCTTTTATCATTTGACAGGAGATGCAGAAAATACAGGTAGACAAACCAACACAATATATGTCAACAAATACAATACATGCAAATCTAGAGGGCGGGACTTGCAGACATGCTCTGTCTTATGTTTTTACAAGAGAGACCAAGCTACAAGCTAGGTGGAAAGATGACTTCACAATACAGTTCATTTAGCAAGAGACATAAAGAGTTGTCATGAAGAAAATTCGCATTTGCCTTTTTACTTTCTACGCTCGATATATGTAATACAAGCATGAAAAGACATCCCATCACCCCATCTCACCAATCTTTTAAAAGCTTCAGTAGATCATTAATCGGTTTGTGAGGAGGATAAAATATTTTTGGAAGTAAATAAATGCATGAAACAGAAAAAAAGCGCCAGGAGGAGTACTGGTTGACCCATTGGTTTGGTAAATTTTCCAAGTGTATCCTTCAATCCGTGATTCGTGAACCATATTACACGCAATCAAAGGTAAGCCTCAGGCATGAGATGAGAATATGGCAGTTTATCGACCATGGGGAAATGAGATGAAACAGCTCAATACTATCCAAGTAAGCATACATAAAGGCAGGAGAACTAGCCAAGGTAATTACTACAAAAGGGACATACAGACCAACATAGAACGTGAGGAAACAGAGTGCCAGAACAACTTACTTATGCTCAGATTCATCTTGGATAAATGCATGAAGCGCTTCCACAGCTATTGAAAAGGACATAAACAAAAGAAACAGCTGTCTACACATGCAGCAGAATCAAAATGGGGTTGTGTTAGCCCAGGCAACAAATTAACAAGAAACTCTTGCATACAAAAACAGCCATCATGATGCCAAAAACCATAAAATAAGATGAGAGATAATCAATGCTATTACAAAATTGTCTCAATTGCATCTCGCATGAAAAATAAGATAATGAATTAAGCAAGTAAAGGAAACCAACAGTAATAACATCGGAATGGCATACACTTACAGCATTGGTGAAAGCAGCTAACACCTCTAGCCTCTTATACCTGTTGTTCAAGAAGAACTTGATAAGTCAATTTCACCCAGAAACTCCAAATGTCATGGTGAAACTGTTTGATTGGTCAACCAAAACATGCTTGACCAATACCTAAATATTACAGCAGTAGAATACACCATCAAACAACTTCCTTTTCAGTTGATAAAAACAATTTTAGATTCAAATCCTTATATTTTCCAAAGCAAAACCTGCTAACCATGGATTTTCACATTGATAGCAATAGATTAGCAACAGGTTGTTGCCAAAATGGCATTGCCAGCCAATTTTTAGCACGCTATAGTGTCAAAAAAATAACAATGCTACTGCACCTGTTTGGTGCCATTTTGGCACAATGTTGAAACCAGGCTATTGGGTTAAACCATCTCATATTTTGATGCACACCAACTGACATGGATAAAGTGGCAAGTTTGGCAATTGCTGAAATTAATTCCAAATTTGGCACCAAGAATGGCATAGTCAAAATTTGGTATTGAGTTTGGCACAAGGGTGGAGATGGTCTTGCCATTCTTGATACCAAATTTTGGTTTTGGCATGGGATTTGGCACAAGGGTGGACTTGTTCAAACAACAACCAAGGCAATCAGGAGGCAATTTTATAGTCTCTTGAGTAAAGTGAAGATAGATTTTTTTTATCTCACCCATAGGTATAGATTCGATCAGCCTTATTCCGTGACACATCCATTGCAAACAATGAAAATGTTAAGAGTCCGCATCCAAATGTCAAATGAAAAGCATCAGACACCAAACCTGGAATAGCATGAAATACATAAATTAACCCATTCAATCAATATACGCAAAGAACCAATATAATAGTCTAGCAATGAATTTCCTAGTTTTCAAATCACCAGTAGTCCAGTACTACCTTTCCATAATTCACAATCTTGAGCATGCCCATGGAATCAACAATTCAATTCTAGTAGTCGTACAAGCATGAAAACAATGCCAAGTGGTAATCAGACACAATCACAGCTCATCCGAGACAACTTTGTTTTCCTAAACTAACGATGTTATGGGGGAAAAGTATGGGTGTGATGGTCTCAATTGACCCCATCATCACACTATAAAAACGCCTGAGAATAGATTAGCTAATTTCCGGCAATGTAGGATTATGAATTCCATTGCCATCATTGGACCGTTGGAGTAGCAACTTTGAACGAGGTTCGATGCCCCCATCCACAAACATACCTCGCCATCTGCATAACCACCTTGCTCCACCTCCCCCGAAACATCGTTGAATGTCAGTATGGAAGTTAGCATCACTATGCTAAAAGTTTCCCCTACATATCATCTCAGAAGTTTAATTTTGCTTGTCATTTGCTGTAAACAGTTGATTAATGCTAAATACCTTATTCCAAGTCCATTTTTATTATGAATTGGCAGAAAATTAAGTATGAATGACCCCATCTTACAAACATTCCTAGCGTTGTCACGGACTGAATTTATCATTGCACACCTAAATACTCCTTCCGAATTGTTTGTCCACTTTTAAACTTTTAAAATGTCCCAAAATGATTTTGCCATTTGACTTTTAAATGAACCAAATTTCCCTTTTGCCCCTTCTTTTTTGAAAGAAAGTAACTTTTCAAAAATAAAAATAAAAATTGAAGCGTAAATGCTTAAAGTTGTATCTTTTCAGGTGCAATTCTTGTATTCCCTAATTTTCAGAACAGATAAAATTTGGGATGGAGGGAGGATATTTCAAATAAATTCCTAAATAACAAAATACGACGTGAGCTGATTTTAAGAAATTAAGGACAACGAGCTATGAATGGTAGCTCACAAGGAAAGAGATGATATGTATCATACCTATACGGCCCGAAAGAAGGCCGATGAACAACTCAGCAGTAGAATAAGCGACATTGAGGAAGATCAACAAGAGCAATCTCCTCATTTGCCTGTTTCCCGTTCTAATAATCCTAAAAGCCGATAACACAAACACCAAAACCGAAAACTTCTCATCCGAAGCATTATTCCATTCTTCCAAAACCGAATTGTCATAATTATCCTCTCTGCATATGCTCTCGCTTTCGTAATCCACAGGCGGAGGAATATCGATGCTCGACGAAGTGCGAGAAAGAAAAGGCTTAATCGAATCGTTTAATATTATCGATGACCTAGGAGTGTTGTTGTCAGTTGATTGATGGAATGAGGTTTGTCGTGAAAACGCGAACCTCCGGTCGTTAAGAGAACGCGGCGATTCGGAATCGAGTTGGTGATAGTGGAAAGACTTGGCGTTGAGGTAAGGGAATCTGGATTCGTATTGATCCGAAACCCTAGAGTTGTTCTCCATTTAAGGGGAAAAAAACTCGAGAGGATTCAAATCAGAGTCGTCCGAATTTGAAATCAGAACGAACTGCGATTAGGATGTACGAGTGTGTGAAGATTGTGAGTTCTCTACGTCGGAGAAAAAGATTATCTCCGATCGAACGGTGGGGTTTCCGGTGAAGAGAATCTGAGAATGGCGGAGACGAATATTTTTGTAGATTTTTTTAAATGATATCCGGTCTAGAGAAGACCCAAAGACTTGAGTCAAAGTAAACGACGAGGACTTATACGTAAGTAGTTCCGGACCGGGCAGCTACGGTGATAGAGCTCGAAGGGGCGGCAGCTGAGTCAAAGTAAACGTGTGTAGCAAACACGCCTTCTCAAGGCGTAGTTTGCTAACCACACTTTCAGAAAGTGTATTTTGACGTTTTCAGTATTTTAATTTTTTATGTCATAAATCGTGTTTGCTACACACGTTTTTCAAAACCGTGTTTGGTAAACACGCTTTCAAACTGGATTAGGATTAACTTAATTTTTTCGGTTAATCCGGCTTAACCCAATGTGAAACCGTGTTTGCCAAACACGCTTTCAAGAAAACGTGGTTGCTAACCACGACTTCACGTAGTCTGAGAATAATGTTAAAAAACACGCGTTTTATTTAATAAAGTTTTAAAAAAATCGCAAATCGGTTAATTAGCCTTCAGGCCGTGCGCTTCTCAGCCGTCCGATTATGTTTTAGACGGCTCAAATAGATTTTAATTTTTTATCGATAAAAATAAATCAAAATTGCCAAAAGCATTCGGGCCGTCCAAAACACGATCGGACGGCCGAGGCGCACCCCCGAGTTCGGTTTGGTTTAGTTTACACTTCGAACCATAGTTCAAATACACTAGAAGGTAAAATTGAGAGTGATTTTATTTTCCTAGAAAAGGTTGGAGAGATCGAGTTTTGGTATTTTTGGGTTGATTCGGGACATAGTTTGCTTATCAGGAATTGTGTATTCCGTATTTTGTAAGTGTTGTTGATTGGTATCCGAGTAAAGGTTTTTTCAATTTATAGAGCTTCTCAACTAGGTTTGTGGAATGCACGATTTTAGTCTATTGTCAAAATCGGCCCGGAGAAAATCAAAGTTAGACAAATTGAGTTGATTTTTCTTAGAATTGAATTGAAGGTGCGATCTTTGTCAAATGTTTCTTTGAAAACCGGAGAGGCTCTTTAACAACGAAAACCGACCGTGACCTTAGTCCAAGTGGTTTGTCCCCTTGAGATTGGTTTCTAAGTGTGAGGTTATATGATTGAGTAACATACCGATATTCTACTGTGCGACAAAATAAATGGGCAAAGAAAACCAAACACGAGAGTTGTAGTCGAAGTCCGCATTTTTCTTATTTTCATGGTAAATTAGTCCAAAAGCATTACTGAAAATATTATGAAGAGACATTGGGGAAGGGAAAAAGAGAGAAGAATAGGCAAAGACTATAATATTTGAGATGGAAGAGCTTTCAATGTATTCTTTCTGTTGATCGTTTTCATATACTTTCAAATTGATTTTATTTGTCAAATGTTCTTTTCTTTTAGTACAAGGCTTTGATCTTTATCTGAAATTGAAGATATTTATCATGAAAGCTAAAATCCCGAAAGTAAAACGTAGGTGTTTTTTCATTTCCACAATCGATGAAAAGCTAAAAGATCAGAGTCAAAGTCCGTGTCACAACTTCGAAACCAAATTTGGTATGAGAATGCCTCTCTTCATGGGTTTTTCCTTAAATCTTCTTGTCAAAGGGCGCTTGTCTTCTTCTCAAAGGGTGCTTGTCAAATGGAATGGACATACAATCGCCTACTAATTTCTTTTGCCAAACACAAAATCTGCAGCCTAACAATTGTTTTTTTTTTTTGATAGGCAAAAATTTATTAATCTTTGAAAACAAATTACAAAGATTAAAAGGGCCCGAGACTGAAAACGCCAAGGACCCTGAAGGGGAAATAACAAGGCAAAAGAAGGATGGCAAGAAGCCAACCAAACCACAGAAACAAAAAAAAAAACACCCAACACGACCAAGACTCCTGAGCCAGAAAACACAAAATCTGCAGCCTAACAATTGTTGATGTTGTATTTTTTTCTTTCCTGGCTAAACTTTTCAAAGACCTTCCCTTGACCCTTCACTTTCATTCTTCAACATTTCAAGCAAAAACTCATTCCATATATCAATAGGCCCAGGCAAGCACCAATGAAGACAATCAGACAATTTCTTGTGCTTTCCTGGTGGGTGCCCATAGTGATTTGGGTGCCCATCTGGTCTAAAAAGCATTGCTTCAGTGATATCTAACAACCTAAATCTCAAACCCCTTTCTTTCCCTTCTCTCTCTGCTGCCAAAAACTCCTCCATTTGCATCTTTTTAAACATTTGAAGGTACCAATCATACTTTACATCTTGTTTAGTGAATGGCTTCGTCCTCACACAATTCCCTCTTCCTTCCCAATACTCGGGCTCAAAATGCGTTGGAGAGATTGTCCTCATGATTATCGTTCCGTT
The DNA here is from genome assembly GCA_016920895.1 of Vaccinium myrtillus. Taxonomy (NCBI): domain Eukaryota; kingdom Viridiplantae; phylum Streptophyta; class Magnoliopsida; order Ericales; family Ericaceae; genus Vaccinium; species Vaccinium myrtillus. The sequence goes on from CM029280.1 coordinate 829,546, forward strand.
AAATTCTTGAAGATCGATAACTGTCTTGAATGCTGTTTCGAAGGCCTTTTTATATCCATAGTACCTGAAGTTGTGACATTAAAAAGTAGACAAGTTATAAAAGACCCATGAACCAATTTATACGCGGTGTTGCCTCTGAATTACCTGGTAAGGTCCGTCATGTTCTTTCCGTTGCACATGCTACACCCAACGACCTTATGCTTTTCGTGGTATATCAGTGGTCTAGAAAACCAATGTCCAGCTGAGATGATTACGTAGTCGAATTTCGCAACCTTGGTTGCCCAGGCTTGATCAACCTCATCTAAGTATAGGTGTATGGGTGCCACAGAAAATGGATCAACACCTTCAACTTTAACCAAATGGGTACTCCCCAAAAGTTCTATGGTGAAGTTGTAATCGGGGAAGACCCATCGTCTTAATGTCCACTCTTTAGTACTTGATTCATTTACAGGATGTGTAACCTGATGAAGGAAGAGGAAAGAACATTAAAAAGCAACCTGTTCTTTCGAGGTCATTTTTGAAAATGAACAAACTTACAGTGCTCAATAGGCATTTCAATGACTGCATCTGGTTTCTAGCTAGTGAGTCCCCAACAAAGGCAATGGATTTCCCTCTAACAAGCTCCAAAAACCGAGCGGGTCGAACACGGGTAGCTCACACCCATCCGGTTTCCATCTCCACTTCATGAACTCTGTGTCCGGCCTCCCAAATCTCATACAATTTTGGGTATTTTCAATGAAACATCCAGTTGTTTGATTTGTATAGAGGGGTCCTTTGGGATACGGAACCCATTTCCCTCTAAACATGTCACATTTTTTGTTCTCTAGTCTCATGCTTATGGAGTCATGATCTAGATTAACCGCGGTTACTCTGTTGCCTTGATCGAGATTAGTTGTTGAATTTTTTATACTAATCTCTTCTAATTCCGAAAAAGTAGGAAAATTTTCGCGTTGCATAGGTGGGATTAAGGTAATAAGAACTATGAGTAGGATGATAAGTAGGATTACCTTGTACCAATTAAGGGGCAAGGCGTACCCACCGGGAGTATTTGAGATATTGGCCCTCATTTGAGTAGAATGTGAAAGATAAAACTTTGCATTTGGGGTATTTGAACATTTTATTTTACAAAATTTTGAACTGTTTTGTATTCAAATAAAAATTATTTACATTGGAGTGGAAAATTTCCCTAATAGCCAAAGAATACACTAACTTGAATGACTCCATTAATATGCTATATATGCTTACGAGAGTTCTAAAACGTGCCGTTATTTATGTGTACTTATTTCACAAATTTAGCTTTAATTCTCATAATTTATGATCAGTTTGTAGCATTTATTGTTCATTCTTTTTGTGCATTCCACCATTATTTTATACCAGTAATATTTATTTTGCACATTAATGGTCCCATTACAAGACGAAGTATGCAAAATTGACCAGAACACATACTTCGTATGACGAAACTCTAATTCAAATACTAATAACACTGTCAGTTGTCACTTAATAACACGGGTCTTGGCAAGTTTATCAAAATTAATTAGTAGACTTAGATTTTATTATAAACTCTTATGACAGTTTTTAATTGGGTCATTTCTACATAGGATGATTTTTGTTCCTGTAATTTTGTATTTTTCTTACATATCAATCGGTTGAAGTATGAGAATTATTTTTCACATTACCTTGTGACATTGTTTTATGTGCTCTTCAATAGAAGTTGCAAGAATACAATTCGGAATAATATAACAATGGGACTTTTATTAAGTCATATTAACGTATATTTTACTGAAATCCATCATTCCAACCACATCTACAAAAATTATCTACAATTGTTTTGGAAATTTTTGCTCTGTTTAGGAATATCAAGGTTACGAGAGATTAAGGTGACCAGGGCTGTGTTTGGATAGGTTTTTAAAAGAAAATTTTGAGAATTTTTTTTGAGATAGTGTTTGTTTAGGTTTTTGAAAATGAAAATAATGAGGTAATGATTAGAGAGAGTTAGCGAGAGAAATGAAATAATAAGGTAATGAGTCTAGAAAATCTTTTTGAAAATATTTTTAAAAAATGGGAGAAAAAGCGAAGTGAGCAAGGCCCAGAACTTTGATTAGGATGCGAAAATGTATTGCCTAGTACCACTTGAGCAGAGAATTGTACCAATTGCCGGGGGATAGGACTCGATCCCGGGATGCAGTGTGGCCGCAGGCCCGGCCCTGGGCATTGGCCCAGTAGGCCTGGATCTGGGGCCCCCAACATTTGGCCCAAAATAGGGGCCCCAACTAGATATATATGTGTTAGGATGTAATAAATAATTGATGCAGCGCAACTACAACAACAGTATTACGTGGCTTAGTGGAAAAGCTCCCTCCTTCCAGGGATTATGCCCGAGTTCAATTCTTACAAGGAGGCCTCTTTTTTTGTTCCGTATGTTACTAGTTTGCTTTAACTTCTCTTCCTTTCTTTCTTTTTTTTTCTTGGCTTTTCCTTCTATTACTTTTTTTCCCCTCTTCCCATCAGATTTCCAGTGTAAAAGGTTAGAGGAGTTTCTTTTATTAAATGTATTTATAGTTTTTTTTGTGGTTTGGTTAAATTATTTAATTTTATATGCCTCTTGACTAAAATAGTCGAAATAGATACTAAAATATTTCATATTTGGCAAATATCCACTTATTTTAACTTGGGTACACTCTTTTGGTAGAAAATATTGGTATTAATTAATTTAATTTTTCGAAAGGTTGTTTCATTAAGTTTCTAGCTTACATTACCTCGAACGTCTTTCAAACGTGCGATTAAGGATATCACTATTGTTCTAAGTTCAAAACTACCATATTATAAGAATTCAATTGTGAATATATACTTCCATTGCATCCATATTGTTTGTCAACTTTCTCAAAAATATTTGGTCCGTGTCATTATTAGGGAAAAAATAAATCAAAAACTTCGTGTGTATCCATAAAATGTTTGTATCAATTTGTCGATTTCAATTATTTTTTGATTGTTGCAATAACAATAAACAATTACGACTGAAAACTATATTTTATCAAACTACACAAACTACAAAAACAAAAACAAAGTATCTATCATTTGAAGTTAATTTTGGTTCTCTAACTTTTGTCTTTTAGGAAAAACATAGGGCCCGATCTCACATTCTCGTTTGGGGCCACGAAAATCTCAGGGCCGGGCCTGTGTGGGGCATCCAATAGTTCTACCGTATGAGCTAGCCACCACTTTGATGCAGCGCAGCCTGTGGAAACGAAACTGATCGTGCAAGAGGAACACGAACAATAAGATCGACCCAGAGGTACTCCATCCTTAAACGACCAAGACATGAGTAAAAACTCGTTTTCTTTAATTCATCAACAACCAAATTCTTCCATTAGGCTTACAATGATACTTATAGGGCTAAAGTAACCCTAATCCAACTAGGAATCAAATAACAAACCCTAATCCAACTAGGAATTAAATAACAAACCCTAATCCAACTAGGAATCAAAATACTCTAGAACACTTATTTCTAAAATTGGAGACTTCCTAACAAAATTAATATAATAAAAATAAGGAAAGCTTAAAACACTATATTTATAAGTAATATAAATTTCCAATCTGCATCATTCTCCTCTGCTTGAAGAAACTCGTCCTCGAGTTTATACAGTTGAAGTCGCTGAACCTTGTCCGCTTCCATCTTGAACTTCAAATTGATTTTTCCGAAGCCAAATTCCAAAAAGAAATCTTCAAAAGTTAGAGGAACAATTTTCATTGTTAGGTATGAAACACATGATTTGCTACTTGCAAAGTCTTCAATAAATTCCAAAAAAGGATCGATAAATTGTGATACTTCGAATCCTAACGATGGGCATACGTTGATCGCCTTTTTTCCCATGTTCAAGACGCCATCGATTGAATCCAAACCATCAACTTTGTCAAAGATAGTAACAAACTTCTTCTCAATTTCCACAAATTCATCTTTCACATTCTCTTCCACTTTATGAATGACAGTTTCCTCCTCATCTGAGTACTCATCAAATTTTGGAGGTGAATCCCAATCAATTTCAGACTGCAACAACGATGAATTTGTGTCCAAAAATATTTTATCGGATTCTTCCTCTAATATATCATCGATAAAATCTCCCACATCTCCCTCAACCAAAATTTCTTCTATGACATCTTTTCTTCCTCCATGGAATTGTGGAAGCCCAATTTTTTTTGGAATCTCAATCTTCATACTAGACTCACAATAATGAGAGCCACGGGTTCTAGCCGCAACGTCTCTATACTGCCCCCCTTGGTAGTTTCCGCCACCAAAAGGTTTGATATCTTCATCGTCTGAAAAACCATCCTCGATCGGAGGGTTAGGTCTAACAGGGCGACGGCGAGTCGGATTCCCAACTTCTAGGGCCTCAAGGCGTTGCATGACTGCCTCGAGTGTCAACCCTATCCGCTGAATTCCGTCCTCAATCCGAGCTTCTCGAGCGACTTCATCCCGCTCATAGACTTCGTCAAGATCAGCCGTACGGTTGCCTCGTCCACCCCGACCTCCAGCACGTTCTCTAGCAGCCATCTCAGGATTGGAACTTGCAGCTCTGATACCAACTGATGCAGCGCAGCCTGTGGAAACGAAACTGATCGTGCAAGAGGAACACGAACAATAAGATCGACCCAGAGGTACTCCATCCTTAAACGACCAAGACATGAGTAAAAACTCGTTTTCTTTAATTCATCAACAACCAAATTCTTCCATTAGGCTTACAATGATACTTATAGGGCTAAAGTAACCCTAATCCAACTAGGAATCAAATAACAAACCCTAATCCAACTAGGAATTAAATAACAAACCCTAATCCAACTAGGAATCAAAATACTCTAGAACACTTATTTCTAAAATTGGAGACTTCCTAACAAAATTAATATAATAAAAATAAGGAAAGCTTAAAACACTATATTTATAAGTAATATAAATTTCCAATCTGCATCACACTTGCTACTTAAGGTTTGCATCTGCGGCACAAGAACATGTTTTATGCAAGGAAACTTTGAACTGTTTATGTTCTAGTAAAAGTATATTGTAACACAGGTGTATACTGCGAATTGTAACATTTGCACGTCGAATTTAGTTTTATAACCGTTATTGGTAAACAAATGATCTCGATACAACACCAAGCAACATAGTTTCATGAGAGAGAGCAAACTTGACCGTTACATATGCCACTCTAGAACAGAATCAAAAGACTTGGGTTTATTCAAAAGAATCAACATACTTTCTCTGAACCACTCGGATCTTGTCATGTTTACTTAAAACTGACTCAGTTTAGTGGCAGTTACGGCGTGGTTCATTTGGAAAGCTAGAAACGAATATATCTTTACACATTCCTGTTAAGTGTTGACCCCTTGGAAACTATGGCTAAGGCTAACTATGCCCGTTTGGAATTGAGTAACTCTTTGGTGATTTCATCAGTCCATATGGATGACCGTCTAATTTATGACGTTCGATCAGTTTGGAAGGCTCCGGACTATTCAGTTTTTAAGGCTGATTGCGATGTGGTTGGGCCTAATTCATCTGTTGGCATGGCGGCAGTAGTGATGAGAGATTGGAAAGGGAAAGTGGTGGATGGCGTTTCTAAATCACTTCATGTCTCTTCATCTCTTCATGTTTCAGAACTTGTTTCTCCATGGAGCATTTCTGCCTTGGTGCCGGATATTCGCAAACCGGGTCACTCTAATCAAGTGGTGTTCAATTGGGTTCCTCGTTATGCCAACAAGGCAGCTCACTCGGTTGCAGGCTTGCAGCCTTAGCTTTGAGAGGCAATTTTCCATGTAATTGGGTGTCTATTCACCCATCATCTCTTTTTTCTTCTGAGTTTGTTTTGTAAGCCTGAAGGCATTTTCTCTTGATCAAAAAAATGGAATGGACGTACAATTTTCTTTTTTCTTTTGCCAAACACCAAACTGCAGCCGTTGATGTTGTATTATATTCTTTCCAGAAGATTGACAACAGCCAAACCAACAAATTGTATAATTTGGCTAAACTTTTCAAAGACCTTCCCTTGACCCTTCACTTTCATTCTTCAAAATTTGAAGCAACAACTCATTCCATAAATCAATAGGTCCAGGCAAGCACCAATGTAGACAATCAGCCAAATTCTTTGGCATTCCTCGTTGGCGCCCATAGTGATTTGGGTGGCCATCTGGTCTAAACAGCATTGCTTCGGTGATATCAGGTAATCTAAATTTCAAACCCCTTTCTTTCCCTTCTTTCTCAGCTGCCAAAAACTCCTCCATTTGCATCTTTTTAAACATTTGAAGGTACCAATCATACTTTACACTAGATATTCTTGTAGATTGGATTTGTATAGAATCTCAATTCGTCTACTTTATCCATCGGCAGCTGCCTGAGTGAGCTCAGTTCAGTCGGCGTTCTGTGTTCTAAAATGAATATTCTCAACCCACCTTTTTGAGATTGAATAAGGACATTAATTTAATTTCCCTATCAAGTTTTCATGGGATATTGCCTTGTGTTCACTAACGGCTCAGAGTTTTCTTCGCCGAATTCTATTGCTTTAGACATGGAACTAAATTCCAGTTTTAAAATCGTACTCCAAAAGTTATGCCATTAACTCTTAAGAAGAAGCTGTAACTTTCTGCCAGGTTTTTTTTTCCCCCTTCAGAGAATAGTGGATTGTACTACCTGGAAAATGATGCATTTGGGTATGATGACTCTTCTGCTTCTCTGATTTGTTGGAAGAGTTATGGCCAATTACTAGCAGCTTTAGAAGTTGTGGTTCTTGTAATACATAAATAAGATTTTTTTGATTTATGCTTTTCTTAGTAATATCGTTCCATTATCACCCTGAACTCTTGTAGTGCTAGTTTTGCATGCACGATTTGCTAGTTTTCTTATTTACCTTTCCTGTGGTGGGCAACCAAGCTTTCGTTCATCAAAAGGAGCAGAATCTTGGGAATTAAATCCACTTCCCTCCAAGGTCTATGGAGCAATTGGCCAGTCCTCAATTGTTGCCGAAGTTTGTGAATCTGTTATTATTTTTCCCTACCCCTTATTCTGAATCGAGCATCAAATTCAGTATCTCTTATGTTATTATTTTTCCCTACCCCTTATTCTGAATCGAGCATCAAATTCAGTATCTCTTATTACTTTGAGCTACACCTTCCATACTTGATCACCTTAATATTTCTGACTACTTTGATCTACACTAGCTCTAATTACTTTGTTCTGCACCGTACCCTGATCACCTTCAACAACTCTAATTTTGCCATAAGTTAAGTGCTATCTCACTGAAACTGAACTGTAATGGCTTGAACTGGCATCGATTGGTCTATTAAGTGAATACCGGATCGAGATCTTAGTCAAACATGTTTTCGTTGCTCGATGATCGGCTAGTGATATATATGGGAACAGATTTTTGGCGTTTCATTGTCGAGATCCGAGATGCAATGATATGCCTTTGTCTTTCTTTGGATAAGTTCTACCAAACCAATAAATATCTTATTCTATCTCTCCCAAACATCTCTTTCTATAGCACTCGGGGTTTGAAGTATCCACTCCTTGCCAAGAGGTTGGCTTGTATGGTTATGTCCGGTGAAGCTAATGCGAGATAGTCTTGACATACTTCAACTTTGCTATCTTGTCTCTGAGATGATCTTGAGGTATGAGTCGTAAAATAATGATATCCGATTGTATAAGCTTGATGAACTATGAATATTGGTTTCTCGCACATCTTCCTTTTGTTGTTCCTATGAACATTCAAAATGATAATTGCACGATGGAAAAGGAGTTTACGCTTCTAAGGAGTGCCTTTGAAGAAGCATATATTAAAGATGAACAGATGGCATGTATCCTTTTTGTGTGTTGAAGGTTCATACTTACCTTTTTTTTTTGAGTGATTTCTTATTCGCCTTCTCTATGCCTAGAATTCTTGAGTTTGAAACATCCGTTATCTTTGACTTGATAGTTCTCACCAAGCAATGGTACGTTGGTGTGCTAGCAAGAATTCGAATTAATGCATTTCGCATAGAATTGGCTGGAGGGTTGTATGACTATGAAGATCTTCTTTCATCGGCAGCAGCATTGGTAGAGGCTGAAGCTGCTGTTGGAAATGCTGTTTATATGCTTCCATCGTTCTATAATCATGATTGTGGTATGCTTTTCTCGCTCTCCTCGTGCACACAGTGTATCCCATTTGTAAGGGCCCAAGGTATTAGTTTATGTATCACCTCATCACAGAGCATACTTTGTTGGGGAATTCTTGCGGAGTTTCAAAGTGTGTGCTTTTCTAGTTTGATGTGACTTGGGAGTCAGCCACCAAATTGTATAATTATGTTGTCTATTGGATGCCTTATTAGTTATTACAAAGATAAAGTAAGTGAAATAGATTCATTTCCAGACTTCCAGTTAAATCCAGACCAGATTAATCAAGGAGAGGGATCGATGAAAAGTTATCTACCAACTCCAAAGTACAATTCTATGGTGTTTTTTTTTTCCAAACAAAGATGGGTTTTAGTGTGCCACTTTTTGAGAACACGGTATGCAGGATTAGTGAAAAACCAGGGTTCCCTTAAAATCTGTTAAAACCCTAACAGTATGAATGCGAATCACTAATTAAATCAACCAACAGAAAATTACGCAAGCAGTCAAAACCCACAACACAGAGATATACGTGGAAAACCCTAAATGGGTAAAAAACCACGGGAAGGAATCAAAACCACTATACTCATTGTGCAGTTACAGATATACCTATCCAAACGATGTAAATCCTCACAACGTTCTAAGTATCACCTGCCGAGTCACACGTACACCGCACCCAGTGATATTGATCGCCAACGCCTTGAAACGCACAAGCCTTCCTTAGATACTTTCGGAATCCCACCAAAGAACGCTAACTGAAAGTTGATTGTTGAAGCATTAAACCCCTTGAAGATGAACTCTAAGCATCCGGTCTTCAAAGATCTTCAAGGTCCACAAACCCTAGCCGCCACAAGTGTTTTAAGGATGAGTAGGAGTGCAGAGAATAAAGTGTGGCTGCTCAAATTTCGTTTAACCTAGTTGATGCGAATATATAGGCGCATAGCGGTTGCTCAAGCAAGAACCAAGTTGCTCGAGCAACTAACGAACAACAGATTTGCTTGACAGGTTGCTTGAGCAAGTCGTTGAGCAACTTCTGAACAAGTAAAATAACCTACTCAACTCACCACTAAAATAAATACTACCGCACTCTCAACCATTACATAAAGAGATGATTCTTTTCCACACCTAAACAGACACTCTAAAAAAATAAAATTACAACTCGATGTAAATGTGTGTTTTGTCAAACGGAATTGCCAAAACAAAGAACTCTGGAACTTGGTCCTTACAATTAGGCCTTTGTCGGTCATTTGGATTGTGTACAAATGTTATTATAAGTTGCCAAAGACATTTTGGTTGGGTCCTATTCTTGCATCAAATCATCCTGCATTGGTCAAGGCCCAACCAGAAGTTGATTCAGAAAGAGAGTAAGCGTTGGTTTATGTGAAAGGCTGTTTTTGGTTGTCATTTAACTAGTAGAGGACAGTACGTTGGAGCGGGAACACTCCATTCTGAAATGAAAAGATTGATTTAATCAATGTTTCTAATGTTGGTTTGATATGTGTTGTTGGTCCCTTTTCTAATAACCAAAGATTTCTGGCTATTGGTAATACATAGAAAATAGGATTGAATATCAGAGGTCTGCGCTGATTTCAGAGGTCCTGGGTTCAATCTTGTGATAGTGTTTGTTTCTCGTTAGTTGCTGTGGAGTCCCAGCAGTGCTTGTTATCTACGTAACCAGCTTTTTATTTTTCTTACAGATCCAAATGCGCACATTGTTTGGATAGAAAATTCAGATGCAAGAGTGAAGGCTCTCCGCGATATTGAAGCAGGTTTATTTCATGTGGCTTCTTTTATTCTGTTTCGGATATCATGGGCTTATTTTCTTAGTACCAAAAAGACGTCAAATTATACGAATAAATAGTAACACACTAAACTAAGTAGTCTTAAGTAATTTTTTTCCCCTTACAGTATAAGAAGTAACAACACTCGTATTCCCAAAAGTCATAAAGCTGCTTCATTAGCCTGTTCATGGAGCATGAATATATAATTCTTCACCCATAGTTCATCAACTTTTCTCAATTCGAGAAGGGTTAAGTCGGGATCGAAGAAAGTAAGTAGAAAAGATCAATCTCTCCTTAGTTCGTCTTTTGATGCTTCTCTTTTTTTTGGGGACAGTCGAAACTCCGTTTTTGGGAACACGCTTTTGACTCAAGAGGATATTAGCAGTTTCGAGACAAGATTGGAGCAAGATTTTACAGCTTCTAAAACCACTGGGAATATTCTCGAGATTAACCTTCTTCCGGGGGATGAAGCTTTATTGAAGGAAATGATTGAAGCTGATCTTAAAAGAACCCTCTCTAATGGATGATCTATGGAAGGTTTTCTTTTTTCTCCTGTGAGTGTTTGGTGCCTTTTGGTTTTTTGGTGGTGGTGGCTTTGGGGTTTTTGTTTAGGGTCGTGCTTTTGGCGCCTTTGGGCTGTATTGGGGTGGCTTTGTCGGGTTTGTTTGGTGGCTGTTTTGATTTTGGGGCTTTTTGGTGCTTTTGGTATTTTCTTCTTTCCCCTTTTTTTTTTTTCTTTCAACCTTGGTTGGATTTCTCTTCCCCCTCTTCTCGATGTACCCTTATCAAGTTTCCTTTATATATTTTCTTCTTCTGATAAAAAAAAAAAAGTTTTCTCCTTTTCTATCGAACATGATGGCTGTTTAATTTCCTTCCTCATAGCTTCTTTATTGCATTGAACAGGTGTTTGTACAACTCTTTTAGGGCCAATCCATATGGGGCTTCGTCCCACCTTTAATCTAGCTTCCCACTAATAGACAGCGGGATTGGACTACTCGAGGTGTGCGTAAGCTGCCACGGATACGCCAAGTCAGCCACAAAGTACCCCTAACTCAATCATATAATGGTTGTAAAAAATTGAGTAATTGAGTTGTGGGTTAACATTGAGACGAGGCAGGTATTTCTGTCCTTGGATATGGAGCACTTAGTTTTGCCATGAAACGAGATCAAACGTTTCTTTCTTGATAAGTTGCTCGAGGAATATTTACTACCCTGAGTCATTTCCATCATTATTGAGCAAATGCCTTACTTGAGGATTATATAAGACAATGTAGCAACTCTTAAACGAGAGGTTCTGAAAAATACAGGATTAAATTCCTTTTGCCTGTGAACAAAAAAATTGTGTTTTAGTCCAAGTATTCAACTTCGTTAATCTTCTACTCAAATGCCTTACTTGAGAGGTATAAAGGACAATACAGCAACTCTAAAACGAAATGTTCTGAAAAATGCAGGTATAAATTCCCTTTATCGGTGAACATAAAAATAATTTAGTCTAAGTATTCCCCTTCTTTCTCCTACTCATTCCTTGTTGGGACTCTTGCAAAGTTAATCCAGAGCTACTTGTTTTCGCTGCATCTGGGCAAAAACGTATGCTACCACCTCCATGCTCCAGTGATACGTAAGAGTCGTGTTGGAAAAAAAAAGGTAGGAGAAAAGGACACTCTCTCTGAATTTTTTCTTAAGATGTAAGATGAAGGTTTTGAGATGGGAGTTTTGGCTGTCATTTCATAGATTTGAATGTAGTTATGGAACGGTGCAAACTTTTTTGTTCTTTCATGAACGAAAGTATTGAAACAATGTCATAGTTTTTACTTTCTCACGGGACATCAAATCTCTAGTGGATCTTTCCATTGGATTCAACATGGAATGACCGTAAAAAGTGTAGATCTCTCGACAGTTATCATGCACTAGTGCTGGCACAATCGTTTGGTAACACAGGGGAAGAGCTGCGGATCTGCTATATTGATGCTAGTATGGACCATGATGCTCGCCAAACTCTCCTTTCTGAAGGGTTTGGATTTAAATGCCGTTGCCTTAGGTGTTTGTCGGGTGATTGAAGAGCTATATCATCATTATAATCTGCACGGGATCGGAAGGTTCCTTGTCTCTGTCAGCTTTTAACTACTCTTGACTCTTGTACAAGGTGGAATTAGGCCTTTGAAATTAACGTTGTCTTGAGAATATCCATTTCTGTTGAAGGTTGAGCTAGTTAGAAGACTGGATTTTGTTGTCAAAAGCCAACTTTCTTCTCACGAGATTCTCCAAACCTGGATTGAATCCGTATTCAGTCATGGGTTTGATCGGTCAAGTTAGACCTGGAATTGAATAACAAATTTTCACTGTTTGAATCTGTCTTTCGATAGAGTAATTACTCATCCGTTGAACTACCGCCCCAAAAATATGAGATACACATTTCTATCGGACACGCGACTATAGTAGTCTCCTCATTATTGCTCCGATGATATGATATATCTGCTTATTAATAGTCCGACCAGTCTCGTGCTGCGACCTTGATCACTTCCAAAATTCAACTCCAGTAGGCCAAGCTTGTTTTAATATTTATTTGTTTTTCGTTTTTTTTTTCACTTAGGGCCGATTGGACATTATTATTTGATAACCTAATTGGCTGTTACTTGATTCTACTTGGAGCTCTATAGTTTTCTGATGAAAGTTGTGACACAGCTGGAGCTGTCCATTTCGTATAGTAAGATTTTTGTTACGCAAAGCGTGGACATAATTTTAGAGTCAGAATGTGGGCTTCGTAATAGAAAAACATTGCACATTATTATATTGATGCTTAAATTGGTTGGGAGGAAAGTCTCATACGTCAACACGTATTCGTGTTTTTGTCTTTTGTTATGTCCATATCCGTATCCACTAGATGGGGTAAAAGGTATGCGTATCTCCTAAAATATCTTATGATTCTGAAGGTAATTTTTCCGTATTGACTAATTGGTAAATTTACAAAGGATCTTTCTATTATCCGCCCATTGGACGGACGGTAAAACACAAAGCAATCAGAATTCTTACATGTAAGAGTTTTCACTGTTTGAATTCTTACATGTAAGAATCCAGATTCTATACACTTTATTGTCCGCCTAATAAGCGGATGGTAGAATACTCCATTTACAAAAGGCCATTAGTGGAAACCACTTCAATTATTGCCTTAATCAAGACAAAATTTAGTGGATTGAAAGCTCCCCTAGATATATCTTATGATCCATGATGCAATACATGACACGTATTAATATTAGAAGTTAGTACAAGTAAATTAGTTGAAGCACAAAATTTAGCTTCATCAAAGTTCTCTTTAATATCTGCAATAAAATTTTGTATATCGTACTGTGTGACTATTTACACCTCTCAACAAATCTTACCTGATTTGATACGACATTAGGGCTGCTAAAAAAAACCGGTGAACCGTGAATCCGGTCCGGACCGAACCGATCCGTACCTTTTGGATTTTAACCGTGGATTAATGGTCCGGACACGGATTCAAAAAATAAAAAACGTGACTTTTGGATCGGACACGGATTTTGATTTTGAAACCGTGGATTAACCGATCCGGACCGTGAGATTTTTATTATATATATTTATATATATATAATTTTATCATTTTTATAGTTATATAGATATTGTTAATTTAGCAGACTTACGGTTTGGTTGTACTGTTGTAGGAGTTATGGTGAACTGGAAGTGTTAATCTACTAATTATTGCTATTGTCTTTGTGAGTGAACTAAAAGTAACTATTTGTTATCCTTTATGGTAATATAAGTTTGTATTTTTGTTTGTTCAGTTATATAACTATCTGTCTTACTGTCTTTGTTGTTTTTTATTGGGGTTTTCAACTTTGAATTTTCTATTTTTGCTACTTGCTAGTGCCTTACTGCCTTTGTTTGTTGTTTTTTCCGAATAAGTTGAAAATCCGCGGATTAATCCGGAACCGATCCGTGACTCGTGGTTCAGATTGGAACCGAACCGTGAGACTTTTGGATCAGACACGGATTGTATTTTCAAAAAACCGTGACTCGCGGATTAGGATTGGATTCATGCCAATCCGGACCGATCCGGACCGTGAGCACCCCTAATACGTCACTCAGTACAATAATTAAAATTAAAATTTTACTAGTTACTACAGGTTGAGATGAAAGCTTTCCGAAAATTTACCAATTTATAGATAAAAAGATTTCCTATACAGGTTGTGTGGCTATTTAATTGTCAAAATTCAGAGTCCCTAGGGTTAAAATTGCAAATCATTAATAGTCATAATACTAAGCAATTAAATTATTGATGCTTATATTCATGCTTGATAACATATCAAACAACTTAGTTTTGCAAATATTACTAAGTCGTAACTGCTGAGGAGTGAAATATTTAAATAAAAATGAAACCTAGTACTATCTGATCTCCTAGCTAGATTTTCCGAGGAAGATGCCTTTGGACTCGATCATACTAATTCAAATTTCAAAGCCTCTCAATTGCAAATCCTGGATGACAATAGCCAAAAATCTATTTGATTGATTTTATGTTTTAATCGGTTGGTTCTGGTTTTAAAAAAATGAGAACCGGATATTCCAGTTCGGTCATTGGTTCCATAATCGGAAACCGTGGTTCAAAACTAACCGGACCGTTTACCTATAGATATTTACTTGAAAACTATTTTAGTAAATACATTGCATCTTTGCCAATAAAGAGTATATAAGGGTGAGTTTCCGAATGGATTTTATCTAGATTTTATCAAGATTTGATAAAATCAAGCCTTTGATTTTATTCATTCGGAAACTGAGTTGATAAAATCTTAGATTTTTTAATGCAAAAATCTAAGATTTTATCAACTTTTAATGCAAAAATCTAAGATTTTATCAACTCAGTTTCCGAATGGATAAAATCAAAGGCTTGATTTTATCAGATTTTGATAAAATCCATTCGGAAACTCACCCTAAGATACATCCCATTACCCATCAAAATCTTTTGTTTCCCACAAAGCTCTTCCACAGTTCCACTCCTCCAAAACTCTTGCACCTACATTTTGATAGTTGTTTTATTTATTTTGTTAAGCTTCTAGATCAATTTTGTGGACAAATTCAGTTTTCAAAATTAGCGAAGATTTTGCAATTATTTTTGCTATTTTAAAGAACTAGTTGTATCTTATTCATGTTTTTTGTCAATCTTTGGATGCTAACATGGTTTAAAACCGAAAATTGAATCAAACCGGACCAGTCTAATAGTTTGGTTTTGGTTTGTTCCATATGGGTAATGGTCGGGTTACGGTTCTCAATTCTTTGGAACCGTTATATGTGGTTCGGTTCTTGAAGTTCTATAGAATCGGTCCAATCCAGACCATGTAAACCCGTTTGCACCTGGTAGTATCTTATACATGTATCCACTCATATATTTATGTCGAGATTTTTTTTTTGTGTGTGTGGCTATTGTCATTCAAGAATTGTAATTGAGAGCATCTCCTATCAATCTCTACATCTCATTTTAGAGATTGGATGTGGCATAATAATGTGAGATTTTATAACTTATCCACTTTTTTTTTTTTTGGACTTGTCCTAACTTTTAATACTAATGCGTGTCATGGATTGCATAATGGATATAAGATAAAAGGGTGAGTTTCCACTAAATTTTTTGTCATGGCTAATGGCAATAGTCAAGTTGTTTCCACTAAATTATATTTTAAGTTGATAAATGTGAGGAGAATGACTTGTCCAGAAATCCGTGAAAACATGGCCGTTAGCAAATTTTCCATTTAGTCATTACAGGAAACTTGCCGTTAGAATCATTAGATACTTTTGGAGATACGTACCCCTTTTACCCCATTTAGTATAGATACGAATATGGACCCAGAAGACATAGGCACGGATACTTGTTGACGTATGAGCCTTTCCTAAAAGAAAGCGTTTAGGGGTGTAACCGGTTCGGTTCGGTTCGGTTCGGTTTTGACTGAACCGAACAAAACTGGTTCGGATAGAACATGGAACCGAAACCGGTTGTTTAGAGGTCGGTTAGGTTCCGGTTCGGTTCGTCCCGGTTCGGTTCGGTTCCGAAGTCGGTTCGGTTCCTCAAACAGAGAGAGAATAGATCGCGTTACAGATCTACTAGAGATTCTACATCGATCAAAAACGAAAATAACACCAGATCTACAAACATATATATGTATACATACAAACATTTACAGATCGAGATTGATTGAAAGAAAAAATCATTTACAGATCTAAAACTCAAGAGAGAAACATACGCCGGACGAACAGGGTTCAGATCTCCATGGCGGTTAGAGTTGAACGACGTCGGCATAGATTTGGTGACGAAGGACAGTTGACGACGTCGCTTAGAGTTGACGACGTCGGCTAGAGTTGACGACGCCGGACAGTTGACGAGGTCGGCGTAGATCTCCACGGCGGCGGCTTCATCCCCATATTCTCTCTCTCTCTCTCTCTTCTTTGTCTCGTAACTGGGGTGGAAGTGGATGGAATGAAAAAATCGAAGTGTGTGGAATGAAACAGATCTGTAGTGCAGCGTTATATATATATATAGACTCACGGGTACATATTAAATATATATCTTCTCACTACAAAACGTAAGCAGACACGCTAGCCAAGTGGTAAGAACTTGACTCTCTACGCCAGAAGTCGGGGGATCGATCCCCACCTCTTAATTTTTTCAAGGTATATAACATATACCGGTTCGGTTCGTGTAAAAAACTCTCGAACCGGGAACCGAATCGGTTTCAAAATTTTCAAAATTTCAGGAACCGAACCGAAGAATGAAAAAAACCGAAAAACTTAACCGGTTCGGTTCTCGTACTCGGTTCGGTTCGGTCGGTTTTTTGTTCACCCCTAGTTTACATACCCAGTTGCTAAAATCATGATATTTCAAATCAAAAAATGAAGTGGTTCCGTGTATCGTTTTTCGATTTTTTTCGCTCCAAATTAAATTACTCCTCATGTACTTTAATTTGGTGCAAAAAAAATCGAAAAACAATACACGGAACTACTTCATTTTTTGATTTGAAATATCTGATTTTAGCAACTGCCAACCGGGAGGAAAAGGTTTAAAAATCTTTTGAAAACGGGCCATCTAAATTCTCTTAACATGAGGGAGGAAAAGGTTTAATTAGAATGATACAAACGTAATCTAAATTCTCTTTTTTTTTTTTTTTTTTTTTTGAGAACACAAATCATAACATATGTTGCAATAATAATCTGTCAACTTAATTCTTTCAAAAAAAAAAATAATAATCTGTCAACTTTGTAATAAAAAAATCTTTTGTTTCCCACAAAGATCTTCCACAGTTCCACTCCTCCAAAACTCTTTCACCTTTAATAGTTGTTTTATTTATTTTGTTGGGCTAGATCTATTTTGTGGACAAATTCAGTTTTCAAAATTAGCCAAGCTTTTGCAATTATTTTAGCTATTTTAGAACTAGTTGTATCTTATTCAATTTTTTTGGCAATTTTGGATGCTAACATGGTTTAGAACTGGAAACTGAACCAAACCGGACTAGTCTAATAGTTTGGTTTTGGTTTGTTCCATATGTGTAATGGTCTGGTTACGGTTCTCAATTCTTTGGAACCGTTATATGTGGTTCGATTTTTAGAGTTCTATAGAACCGGTCCAATCCAGACCATGTACACCTGTCTGCACTTGGTAGTATATTTTTTACATGTATCCACTCATATATTTATGTCACTTCCATTATGTATTGAACCAGTGCATACCTAATACTCCTCTAGATGATGATGTAAGTTCCAGTAAAAGTAGTAATTGGAACTAGTCAGCCTCTTCACAAAAATAGGAAGAAGCTATTTACCAAGTACTCATCTTGTTAGCCTGTTATCTCCCTTTGGGTTTGAGTAGGCTTTGATGCCGTTCGCTCAAATCCTTTTAATTTTGTAATTTGTTTCCAAAAATTAATAAATTTTTTTGCCGTTCAAAAAAAAAAGTACTTCTCTAGATGATGCAAAAAAAATTTGGCACTAGACTCCACATCAATGTGAGACAGAGACGAGGAATAGTGGCGGTGACCGGGACCGAATAATCTCTCTAAAATTTACTCCTCTCAAGTCTCATGTAAGTCAGGCGTGAAGACCCATAACCATTGCCGGGAAATACTCCCTTCTGCTCAAACAAGAGACACAGATTTTTGTATAACAGTAAATTAATCTTGTCAAACACTAGTATTAAAGGAAGAAAGGATCACCAACAGAAATCATCCAAAATATGAAGCAAAGCAGCTAGATAGGACGAAACAAAGCACAGAGCGGAATTACATACACTGTGTTGTTCTAACTCTGTATTACCTGGTCTACCTGTAGCACAGTGCAAGCAGCATCAGCAGCATATTTGAGAGCAAATAACCTGTACACAAACCAAAAAGTTAATGTCTATTAAAGTAGGTCGAAGTCATTACTTATGCATACTGATTCATTTCTAAGTGATAGGGATCTACTTAGACATCAGCGCAGGTTACTGTAGTTTACACAAAACATAGAAAAACCTAGAAACCTCAATCTGGAAGGCAACAAGAAAACAGCTTTTATAATTAAGAACTAGCTCACTTGGTAACAGGGAGGTCCCAAACATTCACGGTAGAGACATCCTTGCATACACCTTCCTCCAAGTCAATGCCCACCTTGGTGTTTCCAGATGCATGTTCAGCATACAAAGAAGATATTATGTCCATTGTGAAAAATCCTTTTTTTACTTAACAAGTCAAATAAAAGGAATTATAAAACAGTAAACGATGAACGCAACGATATACGTGGAAAACCCCTTAAAAAGGGTAAAAACCACGGGAGGAAATCAATCCACTAAAAGTAAACATTGTGCAGTTACAAAACGATCTCAATTAAACACAATCGCGAATCCTCACCGATTGACCAAAGATCGTGTTGCCGAATCCACGTACACCGCACCAAGTGGTTGATTGCCGAATGCCTTGAATCCTCAAGTCCTCCGAGATACTTCTGGAATCCACCGGAAGTATGATCCAATTTGTTGAATCGAGTGATAGACAAACTTCTTGGAGTTAATCGAAAAGCTTGATGCTCATCTTGAGCATGTGTACTCCAAGACTCACACTTAAAAACACAGCCGTGTATATATTGCTCTCAAAATCTTTTTCCCAAGTCGTCGCCAAGGCTGCCAAAGGATGATGTATATATATATATATTAAACAAGGCTGACCAACGTCCAAAACTTTCCAAAGTGATGCACCAAGCTGCCAAAAGATGATTGTACATATATTAATCGTCCAAAACTTTCCAATCCAATAGCACCTCTTTTATTTGCCTTTGCCATTCAGCCACGTCCAAAATTACCAAACCAAGAGAAATACCTTTTCCATTGTTTAAAAAGATTGCCACAAATCCAATCCTTATTGAGAAGCACAGCCACGTCTCTGATGTTAGAAAAAAACAATCTTTCCTTGTTACTCTTGATATCTGATCATTTCCATTCCCTAAAGATCTCCTCCACTCAATTTACAAAAAGTTTGATTTCCTCCACTTGCTAAACAGACACTCTAAAAATAGAAGAAAAATAAATTACAACTCGATAATTAGGGATACAATAAAATATGTGTTTTGTCGTGGAATTGCCAATAAATGAAGACCGTAACCTATGGTCCTAACAATCTCCCCCTTTGGCACTTCCATGACAAAACATACTAACAAGAAGAACCTATGCCGTAACAGATTATAGTCACAACCTGCAAGACTGCATAGACACTAAATACACAATCTGCTAATCAATAAATTACTCCCCCTTTTTGTCATAGAAGGACAAAGGTAGAGGTACTGAACAATGTTCACTATTAACAAAGCAAATAAGAAGCAAGATGGCATAAAGAATAAAAGGACCAGTGAAAAAAAAAAAAAATGCCTTTCTTGTTAGATTGGTTCCAATTATCAAAAGAACTTAACATTGTAAAGAAGGAAAATATATGAACGGAAAACCATAAACCAAAGAAAGAACATACCGTGCTGTTAGATTGTTTCCTGTTGGAAAGATTCCAAAAAAAATTTGACTTTCTTTGTTGATAGTTCCCATATCTCAATCAAAGAAAAAAATGAAAAACAAGGAAATAAGATAGTAGAAAAGAAACTACACCTTTTTGCCACGTTTGGTTCCTTTTCGTTTTGTTTTTTTTTTTATTTAAAAGAAAAAAAACACTGATGCAAGGCAAGGGAAAGAAAAAAAACAGTTGAAATGCTGGAAAGAATGCTTAAGCAAATTTTAAAGAGCTGGTAGAGAGAAAAAAAACAGTGGAGGTGATTGACTACATGATCAAGCACACCTAAAGACTGTCAAGCACTTTGGTAAAAAAACAAAAATCTTTATAAAGTGTGGTCCAACAAGGCCGCAAGACTAAAATAAGCACCAAACTCACGTATCACATTATCAAATGGACTTAGGTAGAAGCACGAGGCTATAGGGCTTGAGTTACAAAATATAATTGGCATGCCTATGCAAATCAAATAAATTCAATCGAGGATCCATTTAAGAGTTGAATGTACCATGACACATGAAGCTTCGGACATTGGTGAGTGTGTGTCACACATCATTGGAAATTAAGATCACCATCCAAAAATTGAAAAAATTTCATGTACCATTGGACTTTCACGCACTCTCCCCCTCACGAAGTCAAACCAAGCACCCATTGATACTAATCATGTCCCCTCCAAAAAAGAAACAACTCCCCCTCAACTTAATAGTTAATATTAGATAAAATTTCATAGTCGTGTTTTCGCTTTTACCCCATTGCTGTTTGACGCGAAAATTGAGAGTAAGAGTACCTCACACCCAATGCCCGGTTACTAAGCAAATGGTCCAATCACGAATGCTTTAATTCTCTTTTACCCCACTACCGTTTGACGCGAATATTCGGACTGGATAGAGCCGAATGACCCTGTTACTAGGAAAGTGGTCCAATACAGATGTCTTCACGAGCTCTATCCACCTTTTGACGCGAACGCTTAGAGGGAGAGTACCTCACCCCAATTGTCCGGTTACTCAATGAACGCCCGGATAAACATTTATCTCACCCACAACTAGGGATATATATATATATATATTTATATATATTTAAATTCTTTTGCATATAAGGACATATAACAACGTATCCTGATATGAGGCCAAAAACGGTCAATCGCCTAGAAAAAATACGAGACATATCCAGGTGCATGAGAATCAAACTTTCCTTGTCAAGTAATCTCTTTAACTTTGATGTGTAGAAGTGTAGAGGGGGTAGTCACAGAGACATGTGTCATGACACATTTAATTCCTAAATACGACGCACGAAAGAAATTAAATAATATGCTCATGCACCATCAAAGATATTTTGACACTCAAACCCCACAACATCAAGTTCAAACCGTAAGGCATCCACAATTTGACAAGGATAATGTGCGTAGATATTTTCTAAAATAAAAAGAGATTGCCAAAAAAAACTAAATAAAAAAATCACACAGTAGACAAAAAAAAACTTTGAGAAACAATTAATCTATAAATTTTTAAAGAATTTTAGAATATTTGAATGTTTTTAGATTTTCATAAGAAAATACATACTAACGAAAACCAATAGATTGATAAAACTAGACAATAAAAAAAAATTCATAGCACTAGGGATAAGATAAGCAGAGATGACCAACCTAGACTATGGAAACTAGATGAAGCCTTAAAAAGCAAGGTCAACTACTCCAAATGATCCTGTGTCATTTAGAGTGTTGGTATATATATCTGCTCGATGTTTCAAGTCCGACTTCCTCACCCATATAAGTCTAGTTTTTACCTTTTCAAAATTTTCAACATTTTTGCACAAACGATTAGGATTAACATTCAAATTTTTTCCGTGTGGACTCATCCTATATCTCGGCTTTTGGGTTCTACCCCCATAATTATTAACACTGTAATATTGGGAAGAGGCATTAGGGTTCTCATAAAGTTTTATGCAATTAGGTCGAGCATGACCCTTCACTCCACAAAAATGACAGATAGGGATAAACTTGACATTATCATGATAATATGCTAAGTGCGTGTATGTAGTATTTGTCGTATGCAACTTCCTACAATGAGGCCTAGTGTGTCCTTTGACTTGACAGTAATGACATGTGGGAACGAATTTATCTAATTTAGCCTTTTTTTATATTAGGAGCCTTTTCAATCACGTCATCGACAATATTTATAGTGTGGAATTTCGATATTACCTTTTTTGATTGCAACTCATTCGCCTTACCTTCGAGTGCTTTTGAGGGTGAAGCTTCATAAAATCCAAGCCCTGTTTTGTCACTTGCCGGTCTTTGTATCGAGAATGTCATCCGTTTATCTTTGACCTGTATTTAACCGCTCAAGCAAAACATTAGCATTATCAAGTTCTTTTTTGTTTTCAACATATCTATTCTCCCTTCTCATGCTGACAGTTTAGTTCGGTCAAGACCTGTTCTTTTCTCGAATACTTTCAATTTCCTTATTCAAACTTGTTTTTTTCTCACTAGTTTGCATAGTAACTCTTTTGACTCTTCTACTTCCCTTTTAGCTATTATTGACTCGAGTTAGAAATTTTAAATTTTTCAACCAACCTCAAATTAATCTCACTAATTTTCACACTTTCCTTATACAACATATCATATGAATCTTTTAACTCATCAAAACTCGGGACCTCGACACTTCCCTCATCCTCACTCTCATCGGTGGATTCATGTTCGCTATTATTTGGTCAAGTGAAACCCCAAATGCCATAAAATTTGCGTGGTCGCTTGTTCTTCCACATCATTTTCAGATTCGCTATCGTCATCCCATGTTATGTTGGCCTTAAAATTAGTCTTCTTTTTCAATTTGTTTATGCATTCATTAGCAAGATGACCATAACCACGACACTCATAACATTTAGGGCTGCGGGGACGACCTTTTATCCCTTTCTTTTCTCCACTACTTGAAGACTCACTCTTTCCTTTGGTTCCAGATTTCTTATTCCCATCACTAATAATCTTTTTCTTTTTGAAAAATTGTTTGAATTTTTTGGCAAACAAAGCCATGGCTTCAAAATCATATTCCTCATCACAATCTGAATCTCTAGACTCGGTTTGAGAACTTGCAAAAGCAATCGAATTAGCCGAAGTTTTAATTTTTGATTTCGAGAAACAAAGGTTGTAACATATCCGCTTCATAAGTTTGGAGGAGACCTACCACTTCTTCGATGATTTATCCTTAAGTTTATGTTTACCCTCAAGCATAGTGACCTTTGTCTTAAACCGTTCTGGCAAGGATCTCAAAATTTTCTTAATAACTCTAAAAGGAGGGATAGGTTCACCGAGGGTTTCACAACTATTAACAATAGAGATCAATTTAGAGTAGAATTGATTAAATGTTTCATCTTCTTGCATTCTAATAACCTCGAATTTGTAGTGAGCCTTTGTAACTTAGATTGTTTGACTACATCTGTACCTTCATGACAAGTAACTAAAATATCCCACGCATCTTTAGCAATTTCACAATTAGCAATTTTACGGTGTTCCATCACATCAACAGCACTAAATAAAATATCTAAGGCACGATTATTTGCTTGTAATTCTGCCTTTTCTGTGGGAGATAGCTCAGTAATGAGTTTAGGGACCTGTTTTTCTTCTACGGTTTTTGTGGGATAACTATATCCCCTAACGCAAGAATTCCATATTTCCTCGTCCACGGACCTCATGATAGCTTTTATTCTCGATTTCCAGTAGTCAAAGTTTTCACTATCCAAGATAGGTGTGCGACTAGATATATGAGTATGATTGTGTTCAATGTTGCTAAGGATCCGCTCTGAGAAAAAAATTCTAAAATAATGAGCGACGCGCTCTGATACCAATTGAAAAATCCTTTTTTTACTTAACAAGCCAAATAAAAAGAATTATGAAACAGTAAACGATGAACGCAACGATATACGTGGAAAACCCCTTAAAAAGGGTAAAAACCACGGGAGGAAATCAATCCACTAAAAGTAAACATTGTGCAGTTACAAAACGATCTCAATTAAACACAATCGCGAATCCTCACCGATTGACCAAAGATCGTGTTGCCGAATCCACGTACACCGCACCAAGTGGTTGATTGCCGAATGCCTTGAATCCTCAAGTCCTCCGAGATACTTCTGGAATCCACCGGAAGTATGATCCAATTTGTTGAATCGAGTGATAGACAAACTTCTTGGAGTTAATCGAAAAGCTTGATGCTCATCTTGAGCATGTGTACTCCAAGACTCACACTTAAAAACACAGCCGTGTATATATTGCTCTCAAAATCTTTTTCCCAAGTCGTCGCCAAGGCTGCCAAAGGATGATGTATATATATATTAAACAAGGCTGACCAACGTCCAAAACTTTCCAAAGTGATGCACCAAGCTGCCAAAAGATGATTGTACATATATTAATCGTCCAAAACTTTCCAATCCAATAGCACCTCTTTTATTTGCCTTTGCCATTCAGCCACGTCCAAAATTACCAAACCAAGAGAAATACCTTTTCCATTGTTTAAAAAGATTGCCACAAATCCAATCCTTATTGAGAAGCACAGCCACGTCTCTGATGTTAGAAAAAAACAATCTTTCCTTGTTACTCTTGATATTTGATCATTTCCATTCCCTAAAGATCTCCTCCACTCAATTTACAAAAAGTTTGATTTCCTCCACTTCCTAAACAGACACTCTAAAAATAGAAGAAAAATAAATTACAACTCGATAATTAGGGATACAATAAAATATGTGTTTTGTCGTGGAATTGCCAATAAATGAAGACCGTAACCTATGGTCCTAACACATTGCATTGAGACCAGCATTCTCAGCCAAGGTTTTAGGTATCATCTCAAAGCTCTCAGCAAATTTTGCAATTGCATACTGGTCCAATCGGGAAAGAAAGAGATTGACAAGCCCTATTGGTTGCTTCAAGCACAATTAACCGAGAAGTGGTAAAAAAGAAATTAAACATATTTTCATCTTCTTTAAGAAAGTTGCAGAATGATTTCATAAGGAGTGATGCAACATATTGAACATGCTAAGGTAACGAGACACTTCATCACTCACACATCTCGTCGGGCACACTAAAAGTTTGTGTGTAACTGGACATATAATTAGACACTCCCACAGCTCATCAAGCCCCATAAAGACACAAGTTCAAGTGCAGGATACAAAATTAGGTACTCCAACATTTCAACAGCCTCCCAAATCCCAAACTACAAATTATTAAGCAGTTTCAGAGAGCCATCCTCTATACAAACGTACATCACAAGGAAAAAATAAGCACAAAGAAAGAAGAGTTTGGTTGGTTCTTTCAGATGATCGTGGTCACCCAAAGATGTACTCAAAAGATTATAAATGCCAAAAGTGAGAAGAGACGAAGAGAGAGTAATAGCTGATTTCAGCGAATGAATCAATATAACTTTTCAAAGGACATTCGACAATTCACCAATGAAAGAGGAAGAAAAAATTTTGAGTTCCAACTTCCAACAACATCTGCACAGTACATAGTAATCTCGGTCGTTGCTACATAAGGACAAAATCAGATTACTCTTAGAAATGGGTAAACATGGCACCCTTGCTCAACTCAGGCGGTTGAAATGCATTTGTTTTCCATATCAATTATGTATTGCATGACCAATCCCTCATTGTTGCGGTGTACCTACTTATATGTCAAACACTAAATGTACAAAACCCTTTGCCGCTTGCCTCGGCTATTATCATAATCGCACAACTAAAGGGATAACGTACTACTGATGTTAAATGTTATAACAACTGCAAAACAAGAATGACAAATGGAGCATTGACCATTTCCATGGGGTAGTATAAATAGGGATGAATTCTAGCAATTTTGTACCAAACCAAAAAAAGTTTGAGTTCAAGTGTATTGCATGCAAATTCTCTCATTCCCCAACCTTGTAATATTTCTCCATTTTCCAAAATCTTGTCTGTAAGGACCCATGATTTCTTGCATTTTATTTTATTCGCAATATGTGATAGTGCCCATTTTATTTATTGTCTTGAGATACGCTAGTTGTGTATGTATAAATATTTATTTCTCGGGACTACGTATGTAGGTCATGGGACGAGAGTTAGGGATCACAATGAATTAATTAGTTAATGATGGGACTTGAGGAGATGCCTTAATACTAGAGGGGGGTGTAGTGTAGTAACTACACATTTAGTCCCAAATTGGGACCAGAGAATCACGAAGTCTATTTTCTTCTTTCTCCAATTTTTTTTCTTTCTTTCTCTCTTTCTCTCATCTCACGGTCTCTCTCTCTCTCTCTCTCTCTCTGAAAATCCTCCACAAATACATGAAGACCAACCAAAATAAACTGTAGATCCTTGATAATCTCGACACCTAGACGTGGAAATTGCGTGGAGAAGCTTGGAGAGCCGAAAGCTTAGAGAAATCTGGGTTGGGAAAGCTAGGGTTTTGCTAGATTTGGGGTTTTGCTCAAAACCCTCTTGAGGTAGGGAAATCTCTGCCCCTACTAAATGCATGTGAAGATTTGATATGTGTATTGCTCTTATACTTGATCAATCTTCTTTGTTTTGTGAAACTCTCTTGAAATTTCATTATCAATCCCTTACTCTCTAGTGTATATGGTTGATTATTTGAACACATTTTTGGGTTGGGACCCCAAATTCGTGATTAAGATAGTTCTAAGTATATGTTTGAGTGGGAACTTGAATCTGCCTCTGTTTTGGACGAATTTTTAGATATTTTTCTAGAGCCTGTAAATTTACGAAATTTTTACTGTAACTACCCATACATGTCTTCTATACTGTGGTAAATTTTCAGAATTTAATTTGAAGTACAGAAAATATGAAAAATGGTAGACCAGACTGTGGTAATGAAATTCGCAGTACTGACAGCACTGTCACATCTTACGGAAAATGTTATAATTTTGTCTAGGAAGCTTGAAATCTCAATCCGCTTTTTGATTCCGAAACTAGATTCGTATACCTTGAAAGTATGTAAGGTTTGTATCTTAATTTCTTATAGGAAATAGCAGTTTTTATTTGAAGTCGGTGTATCCGCTGAAATTACTTGTGGGATGCGTACAAACACATGAAAGTCGTTTGAAAGAGAGTAATGGGCATGAGTTATACGATGACACGTATGTGAATTGACATAATGATTAACTAAGACGATGAGACATATGGACACCATAGCGGTACGAATGAGCATGAAATGAAGTTTACTATGTGGTAATGATGACACGGGGCCCAATAGGGTATGCCCGGAGTGACACGGGGCCCGATAGGGTATGCCCGGAGTGACACGGGGCCTTTATGGTTTGCCCGGAGTGACAAGGGGTCTATATGGCATGCCCGGAGTATAACTTAATGTCTTAAAGGAATGAATTGTGTATGCTAAATGTTTAGGAGACATATGACGTGTCGGGTATGTATCGGGTACGATGAGATGGTAATAAAGGAATCTAGTGGCTTAATATGGTATAATACATTCTAGTGGGTTCTCATATGTCTTTTGTATAATGTTATGTGATATCCTTGCTCATTTCCATCTTGCACTTCCATTTCACTTGCATTTAGTTTTAGTAGATTTTTCTCTATTGGGCAAGTGAGCTCACCCTAACATTTTCAGGTAATCAACAAAGTGCATGAGGTGGGTGCTTGTCAAGTGTGCATGTTTTGAAAGGCATATATGAAGGAGCTATTTCATCATCTTGTAGAATTCATTATTTTTTTTAAAAGATGATTCTGTAACCCTAAGTTTAATGTAATGTTTTGAACATTTATACAATGGAAAAAACGATATACGATACGTATCCCGTTTTGAAAACATTGGTTGTGTTGTGTTTTTTCGAAGTTACGATCTTGTTTGCTCCGATCAAGGTATGTTAAGAGTTTTACTTAAGGCCTCCTTTGGGTAAATCTGTGGTTTACATCACAAAACTTTAAGTTTGACTAATAATTTTATACTTTTTAGATTTTGAGGGCTTTTCAACAAATTTGAGCATTTTTGGTTTTGTTGGTTTTTCAATTCACCCCAGGCCTTAATTATCATCTAAATAGTTTGTGCTAGCATTTTTCTCATGGTTTTGTCTCACAGATTAACAACATGAACAACTTTATTGAACGCAACTAAAACGTCGATTTAATCGTCTTGTTATGTAAGGTATGTATCCCGTTTACTATTGATCTTCTGGAACATATTGGTGACCTTCAGGCGTATGTTAAAAGTCACTATTTTTGTTTGCAGGCAGTTAATGCGGTCAGAAAAGACTGTTCCGTCGTCCTATTCTATCAACGAATAAATGAGTGGGTTAATTTTATAAAACCCAGCGGGGGTGGTACCCAGCTTCCAAAAACGATCCATCAATGTTTAACTTTATAAAACCAGCGGGGTGGTACCCAACGCACCACGATGATTGCAGAAATATTAACAGAAGGAGTTATTTGAGTGGTGACAAATATTTTCCTTTCTATCATAAAGAGAACTAACTCTTTCAATTCCGATGGGTTAAATTGGCTGCAGTGATCAATCGATGTGTTTAATCACTGCAATCCATCGGAATTGAAAGAGTTAGTTCTCTTTATGATAGAAAGGAAAGTATTTGTCACCACTCAAATAACTCCTTCCGTTAATATTTCTGCAATCATCATGGTGCGTTGGGTACCACCCCTGCTGGGTTTTATAAAGTTAAACACTGATGGATCGTTTTTGGAAGTTGGGTACCACCCCCGTTGGGTTTTATAAAATTAACCCAGTCATTTATTCGTTGATAGAATAGGACGACGGAACAATCTTTTCTGACCGCATTAACTGCCTGCAAACAAACATAGTGACTTTTAACATACGCCTGAAGGTCACCAATATGTTCCAGAAGATCAATAGTAAACGGGATACATACCTGCATAACAAGACGATTAAACCGACGTTTACGGGCGTTCGATAAAGTCATGTTGTTCTGAGACTGCAGAATATTCTAGCACAAACTATTTATGATAATCTGGTGCCAACAAAACCAGAAAAATGCTCAAAGCACAGTAAAGCCCTCAAAACAGATAAAATTATAGATGTAAGAGATAATTAAGTAAAACTCTTAACATACCTTGATCGGAGCAAACAAGATCGTAACTTCGAAAAAACACAACACAACCAATGTTTTCAAAACGGGATACGTATCGTATATCGTTTTTTCCATTGTATAAATTGTATCAGGATACGTATCGCGTATCTTATGATAAGTTTGTTGGAAGAGTAGGAGTTTCTAAAGTTTAGTTGGACAAGATTTTGGAAAATGGAGAAATATTACAAGGTTGGGGAATGAGAGTATTTGCATGCAATTAATACACTTGAACTGAAACTTTTTTTGGCTTGGTACAAAATTGCTAGAATCCATCCCTATTTATACTACCCCATGGAAGGCTCTAGTCCGAAGATATTCTCATACAAGATAAATAGGTAAATTCTAGAACTACACATGTGACTAAATCTCACAAAAAAAAATCTAGATATTTCTCAAGAATATCCTAGAGCTTCTAGAAACTAGATATTCTAGAGCTTCTATAACCGCCTTCAATAATATCTAAATCTATGGGCTTGTTTGACCTTTACTTTCTTGTGTTAAAAAAATAAATCTAGCTTATGCTTCAGCTATGTTAAACATACATGAATTAATATACATTTAAAAAGTAATTATACTTAATAACATCAACGAACTATGCTTGTATTCTAAAAATAAATTATAAATTAAGATGCAAAATTTCAAGTCTCTCAGCAGGGGTCTATCACACTATGGCTTTCTACTGTCTTAGTTATGGAAAGAAAAGAAGAGTTATAACAACATGATTCAGACAAAACACAACTTCTTTCTTTTATTCACCCCTACAGTAAGGTTGAATTTTCTATGAAATGATTTGAATGTCGCCATAATTAGATCAAACGGCTTAGATTAATGCGTTGGGGTTCCGCTTCTTAAAATAAGGTTCAACTTTTTTTCAATAAGTAATCGTAGGATACGTCCCAAATCAAGATCTGTGTATATATTGTAGGATACACGAACGTATCGTAGGATTTCTATGCGAATAGGATACGAAATGGGATACGTATCCTGTATCTTAGGTTTTTAACAACTATGAACACAACAGACTAAAATATGTCTGCACTGCCCTTCCAAAATACATAACTTCGAAACAACACAACACATTTGAATGTCGACACTCTGTATTACTGGAACACAAGTAGATTTTCTTCGAAAAAATATTCGGTATATCACTCGAAATGAAACCATGCAAGATGGATCTGAATCTGATTGGAAGCTAAGACGCAAGGACAAATCTACAGGCCTCAAGAATCCATATCACTCCAAACATGTCCAACACGTTCAAACATGTGTTTGATTTTTGTACTATATGTTTCTAGTCTGGCACACTTAAAATGCACTGGGGTCAAAGTAAGAAGGTTGGAATGCTATTTTTACAAGTTGTGGCGGGCCCAAAATTACCATGAATGCTTAGTTCTTCAATACTAATTTGGTGAATTTGATATCCTAATACTTCGCAATGCCTATCCATGTCATACTATATTTTACTCATTCAGAATGTCTGCAAGGTGATTGCATCCTAATTGTGGAAATATTGTGTCCACATGTCCGCACCTGTGCTCTTTAGATCTAGTGTATTGCTAAACAATTTCATTCGGTGTACAGTGTATCATTGACCACAAAATCAGAATCCAATATCAACACATTCAACATTGCAAAACGCTTAAAAACAGGCATATTTCTACAGAGGAAAACTCAAGAGTCAAGATGAAGTTTTCATTTGACCCAATCCTAATCGAAATTCTTGCAACCGCTACTAGATAGAAAATCTAAGTGACATGTCAATCAAAACAGACTAAAATTATAGATGTAAGAGATAATTAAGTAAAACTCTTAACATACCTTAATCGGAGCAAACAAGATCGTCGAGGCGGAGGCGGACGAGGGTGAGGTGATAAGATGTGCGATGAAATGCAGCGAGAAATCAAGAACGAAATGAGATGGTTATATTTAATCGAACGAAACGGTTATGCCAACGTTTTGTCTCAAGCTTAGGGTCTGTTTGGTTCTTGGGGAAAGGAAGAGAAAGGGAGAGAAAATTTTAAAAATTTCCCTTCCTTTGTTTGGTTCTACAAAAAGAGGAAAAAAAATATTCAAATTCCTACTTAACTTTCCTCTCATTTTCTCTTTAATTTTTGCTCTAATTTCCTTCTTAATTATTTTTCTTTCTTTTCTCTTTCTTTCCCTAACTTCCAAACATAGCCTTAAGCTAGGGTACTTCTAAAACCCCAAATACCCATACCGTACCGGATATGGGTACTTCAAAATGCGTACTGGGTACTCCAAAAACGTATCGGGTACTTTAGAGTTTACGGGTAGTTAAGTGGGTACTTTTCTGGGTACTTTTGGGTTTATTCATAAAGTTTTCAAAACTCTCTAAGGGAAAAAAATTCAAAGTGTTGGTCTTAATATGCAAGAATTCAATGCGATAAAGTCATAAACTCGAGTCCACGGCTCACATCTACAGCTTGATTTTGAAAAAATAAGAGCAGGGTTGACTAATTTTTATTTTTTTTTATCAATCTTCTCAGCGACTGCGACTTCCCTCTCTCTCTCTCTCTCTCTCTCTCTCTCATATTATTTTTGCTGCCCCTTCTCTTTCGTTATTATGTCAAAATCTATTCATTTTTTGATTTTTTAGATGGGTCTTGAAATATTTTTTGCTCTCCATCTTGAAACATATGATAGTTGCATGCACAAAAATTAAGTTATTGCACTTTATTTCATAGGAAAATGAGTCCATCAAGCAGCATGGGTTCAAGTTCAATGCTATTAGCTTTTGTTACCTTGCTTCTATCTACAAAATATGTAATACTTGTCATATCTAATGAAGCATGCCAAAATTCTAAGAATATATACATAAGATTGGCTCGATGACAACCACTAATATATCGAAGCAAAGGAAGAAGCAAGAACCGGCAGTCATGGCAGAGATCGATCAGAGATTAAGACGGTTAAACTCGTTGCAGGAAGACTACAACTAATTGCAGTTGTGGAAAAATATTTAACCGTGATATCATACCTTCTTTGTCTTCCTCCCTCCCTGAAAAAGAACCTGAGCAAGAGAGTACCCTGTTGTTCGGTGTAGTTGGTGGTCAATGTAAATTTTCAAATTTTCATCATGTTACAGTTATCACAGTGCCATTGGGCGTTGGTGCATTACCCTCTACTAGTGTTCTTTTCTCTGTAATACTAAATCCATCTTGGGAACTACAGCAACTTTCGGTTGATCGCGAATCCCGAGTCCTTGTGAATAAATTTCCCAGTTTTCTGAAGTTTTTGAAGCTTGTGGTTTTAGTTTCTTTGTGAAAATTGCTATTTTAATTTTCTCTGTATTCTATTTTTGCCCATGTCAAGAAAAAAAACCGAGATAATGTCAATACCGCAGTCATAAATTCTTTGATGTTGGTTTTCAATCATGTAGTCATGATTTCAACTGGGAGGTCATAGAGTAGAGTAAATCATCAAATTAATTAACATGCTAATATCTTATCCGGCGCCAATAGAGAAGGTGGAAAATCACTTTTGGCGTCTAACTCATAACTTTCGGATGCCAAAAATATCCGCTTATTTTTACAAAATGTCTAAACTATCTGTCATTTTTTTTCCCAAAAAAAAAAAAAATTTTTTTTTTTTTTGAGCACTCAATTGCTTGGAAAAGTAGATTGCAGGCCTCTTCAGCTTTGACCCCTTTATCTAGTTCAATAGCATCCTTATATCAGCTGAAATAGGAAGAACAGAGAACTGGATTTCTAGAGCACAAAAAACGGCAATAAACTTCCAAGAGCTAGTAATTGATTACATATGCCATATCATTGCTACCCTTAGCCGCTACAATTTTACCACATGTTTTTCAACGGCGTGAACTTTTCCAAATGTCACTGACTTTACAGTGACTACAATGCTAACATCTATCGCAAAATGTAGTTAGGTTACCTGAAAAACTTCGTGCACTGCAAAAAAACACTTTGTGGTTCCGGGAGACATCATAGACTTCTTGTGTGTACATATGTATTTATACCAACATACATATACATCTATCTTGGGTTCAAGTAACATCAGCGACTGTCTTCAGTAGATTTTCCATGTCCATTTACATCTCATCATCCATTTGGAGTTCCCCGTTACTTCGATTTCCCTCCGGCATTCCCTCATCTAGCATCGTTTTCAATTCATCCGAAAATATGTTGCAGCTATGGTCATCATCAACTACATCTTTTGCTCCACCACCTTTGTTTTCAACCTCGTATGCATAGTCTTCAGGCATGTCATCCAGTATACGAGACATGTCACCGCACTCATTCATGATATTGGAGAAATCGTTGTAACAGTAGTGATTCTCCTCCATTAGGTAATTTGAGATGGGTGTTCCACTGTTTTCACCTTTTGCAAGCGCTTCTTCTTGCTCCTTTGGTAAGTGTCCGTGACGTTGCGCAATGGCTTTGTGTTCAGCAGTCTAATCTGGCCGACTCCACAAGTAAAGTGGTGGTGTCTTCAAATTCCACTGCTCCAATTGCTGGTCATGCACATCTACCGATCCAGGTAGGTAAAATGACTGCAAAGGGAATATATCAAACACAGGTAAAAATCAATTTTCCAAATTACTCAAAACTGAAAATAAGAATAAGTGCACATTTCCAGAAAGTATCTCGCGATCCTCCCAAATCAAGTCATATGGAGGGTATTTCTCATCAAGTCTGGTAAGGACAAAAAAGAAAAGTTTATCCATCAGAGAGAGAGAGACTGGAAGCAACTAAAAGCCTGTTTCTTCAGCGGCTCAGCCTATGTAACATGGACTTGGGTACAACTGTCTGACATGGATATGAATCAAGGTGTCAAATTCATCTAATTTTCATTGCCAAAATATACATATTGTTCCGTACTCTTATTTATTTTCAATGATAAGTTGATTTTGCAAGGTGCATTAAGATAGTTCAACCATAATAAAGGAATTTTACCAAACACATTTGTTATGTGAATGTGGAACTAAATATCTCAGTGCGTTGGGTGTCCGACAGGGTACTTCACCCAACTAGAAGTGTATGTAACAAACATCTTAGCCATTTTCCTTCAGAAAAATTACCATGAGACAAATCCAATTGCTTACCGTTTGGTTTCTCGAGGAACAATAAGAATAAGGAGCTTTGGTTTGAAGGTAAGAGCCTTTTCTTTGAACTGGTTGGCAAGGGATTAGAGGTGTCAAACGGGACGGGCCGGCACGGCACGGTATAACTTGGCACGTGGCACTGCACGGGCACGGCACGGTCTAAGGCGGCACATGGCACGGCACGACACGGTCTTCTACGGGCACGACACGAAGTCAACGGGGCACACGGCACGGCACGACACGACTTTAATTTAGCACGGCACGGGCACGAGCACGGAAGTTGGCATGGCACAGCACGGGTACAACACGGCACGGCGGCACGGCATGAGGCAACAAAACAAAAAAAAATATATTTCTATATTTTTTGATAAGCACAAAAAAAAAAATTATTTTTGCTTGTGTAAGTGAATTATATATTTATATATTTATGTAAAGTTAAAAAATAAAAATGAAGTCATGATTCATCATTCATGAACAAAAAAAGAAACAAAAGGGAAAAAGAAGTTACATTTCTTTTTATTAATTTTTTTTTTTTTTTCTTTTGAAAGAGAGAGAGAGAGAGAGTCAAAGAGAGTTTGAACAAAAAAAAGAAAATAAGCTTGTAAAATATTTTATATGATTAATAAGTTTGAATCAAAATTCAGTTTGAATCAAAAAAAAAATGAATCACATAAATTAACTTTTATATACATTTTGCCTTTTATCTAATAAAGAAAAAAAAAAAAATAAAAATATATATATATGGATATATATAATATGGACCCCCTAATAAGATTTTTCCATGCGGATTTAAAAGGGCATTTCAAACACCGGGGAAAATTTTCGGACCAAATTTTGGCCGATCCGCTCAATGTTTTTAAAATGTGTTTTCAGGGCCTCGCGGAGAATCTCCGAAAAAAATACGGAAGGAAGGGATTCAGTAGATTTCCGATAAAAACTATACATATACGGTTTTTCGGAAACTACTCGGATCAAGCCCTTCCGGTATTTTTTCGGAGATTCTCCGCGGCCCCCTTGAAAACACATTTTAAAAACATTGAGCGGATCGGATCGTCAAAATTTGGTCCGAAAAAGAAAAATGGCAGGTCCGCATGGTATTTTAAAAAAGGGTCCCTTATTGGAAGTTTATTGTATATATATATATATATACGGAAATTTTCTAGTCCAAACCCTCCCGAGAATAAGAAAAAAATGATTTTTTTGTGTTGCAAATTATTTTTGGAAAATCCGAGCCGTCAATGTGTTGAAGGTGTTTTTCTGCGGAAATCTTCAAAAAAATAGGGAAGGGCTTGATCTTGAAGCGTTTTCGCAAAAGCGTAAATATAAAGTTTTTGGCCTGCTTGGAGCAAGCCCTTCCCGGGTTTTTTTTTTTGAAGATTTCTCACGTGGACCCTTGAAAACACCTTCTGAACACATTGGACGGCTC
This sequence comes from Vaccinium myrtillus, assembly GCA_016920895.1. NCBI lineage: Eukaryota > Viridiplantae > Streptophyta > Magnoliopsida > Ericales > Ericaceae > Vaccinium > Vaccinium myrtillus. Next base: position 865,063 of record CM029280.1, read on the forward strand.
GGAGAAGAGTATAGAGAGTAGTAGATTTGAGATTGTGTGTGTACCTCTAGGGTTTATCCCTTGGTATTTATAGGTATCTATGTACTTGCTCTCCAAGTCATGTGACGTCACTCGTCCCATTGGCGGTCACGTGACACGGCCTATAGTAGGACACCACGTGGCCATCCAGATGATTCTAGAAGCTTCTTCCACTGTGCCAGCTGTCCCTTGGCACGTGCTCTTCGTAACCGCCTTACTGACCCGATCGGACAAGCTCATGGGTCTGACCTCAACCGCCCGCCCGTATACCGCTTGACCCGTTAGGCCCATTACTTGATCCGGAACTATAAAATCATGCCTTACGGCCCTAACGGGGTCCCATATTACCTACGGTAATGTGTAAGTTCGGCTATAACGAAATACAGCTATCCGTGTATTTACTTCATACGGCCAAATACCTTTATATTCGGCCCCCACAGTTGGAAAGCTAAAAGAGAAAGAGTCAAGTCCGTGTCACAAATTCGAAACCAAATTTGGTACGAGAGTGCCTCTCTTCAAATGGAATGGAAGTACAATCTTCTATTTTCTTTCGCCAAACAGAGAAACACCAAACTGCAGCCTAACAAATATTTGATGTATTTTATTATTTCCTGGCTAACTTTTCAAAGACCTTCCCTTGACCCTTCACTTTCATTCTTCAACATTTCAAGCAAAAACTCATTCCATGTATCAATAGGCCCAGGCAAGCACCAATGTAGACAATCAGACAATTTCTTGTGCTTTCCTGGTGGGTGCCCATAGTGATTTGGGTGCCCATCTGGTCTAAATAGCATTGCTTCAGTGATATCTAACAACCTAAATCTCAAACCTCTTTCTTTCCCTTCTCTCTTAGCTGCCAACAACTCCTCCATTTACATCTTTTTAAACATTTCAAGGTACCAATCATACTTCACATCTTGTTTAGTAAATGGCTTCCTCCTCACACAATTCCCCCTTCCTTCCCAAAACTCCGGCTCAAAATGCGTTGGTGAAATTGTCCTCATGATTATTGTCCCGTTAAATTCTTGAAGATCGATGAGTGCCCTGAATGCTGTTTCGAAGGCCTTTTTATATCCATAGTACCTGAAGTTGTGACATTAAAAAGTAGACAAGTTATAAAAGACCCATGAACCAATTTATATGCGGTGTTGCCTCTGAATTACCTGGTAAGGTCTGTCATGTTCTTTGCATTGCACATGCTACACCCGACGACCTTATGCTTTTCGTGGTATATCAGTGGTCTAGAAAACCAATGTCCAGCTGAGATGATTACATAGTCGAAATTTGCAACCTTCGCTGCCCAAGCTTGATCAGCCTCATCTAAGTATAGGTGTATGGGTGCCACAGAAAATGGATCAACACCTTCAACTTTAACCAAATGGGTACTCCCCAAAGTTCTATGGTGAAGTTGTAATCGGGGAAGACCCATCGTCTTAATGTCCACTCTTTAGTACTTGATTCATTTACAGGATGTGTAACCTGATGAAGGAAGAGAAAGAACATTAAAAAACAACCTGTTCTTTCAAGGTCATTCTTGAAAATGAACAAACTTACAGAGCTCAATAGGCATTTCAATGACTGCATCTGGTTTCTAGATAGTGAGTCCCCAACAAAGGCAATGGATTTCCCTCTAACAAGCTCCAAAAACCTAGCCGGGTCGAACACGGGTAGCTCACACCCATCTGGTTTCCATCTCCACTTCATGAACTCTGTGTCCGGCCTCCCAAATCTCATACAATTTTGGGTGTTTTCAATGAAACATCTAGTTGTTTGATTTGTATAGAGGGGTCCTTTGGGATACGGAACCCATTTCCCTCTAAACATGTCACATTTTTTGTTCTCTAATCTCATGCTTATGGAGTCTTGATCTGGATTAACTGCGGTTACTCTGTTATTTCTTGATCGAGATTAGGTATTAAATTTTAGATACTAATCTCTTCAGATTCGGAAAAAGTAGGAAAATTTTCGCGTGGCATTGGTGGGATTAAGGTAAAAAGAACTATAAGTAGGATGATAAGTAAGATTACCTTATACCAATTAAGGGGTGAGGCGTACCCACTGGGAGTCTTTGAGATATTGTCCCTCATTTGAGAAAAATATGCAATATAAAAATTTGCATTTGGGGTATTTGAACATTTTATGTTACAAAATTTTGAAATGTTTAGTATTCAAATAAAAATTATTTACATTGGTGTGGAAAATTTTCCTAATGGCCAAAGTATACACTAGCTTGAATGACTCCATTAATATGCTACATATACAGTTCCATAACGTGCCATGTTTATGTGTAGTTATTTCACAAATTTAGCTTTAATTCTCATAATTTTATCATCAGTTTGTAGCATTTATTGTTCATTCTTTTTGTGCATTCCTTTGTACCAGTAACATTTATTTTGCACATTAATGGTCAACAACTCAAAGTAGCACTTATGATGCAAAATTGACCAAAGACTCCCAGTGTCAGTTGTCACTCAATGAACACGGGTCTTGGCAAGTTTGTCAAAATTAATTAGTAGACTTGGGTTTTATTGTAAACTCTTATGACGGTTTATAATTGGGTCATTTCTACATATTATGATTTTTGTTCTTGTAATTTTGTATTTACTTACGTATCAATCGGTTGAAGTGTGAGAATTACCTTGCGGAATGATGCGAAATTGTTTAGGAATATCATGGTTAGGAGAGATTAAGGTGACCAGAACTATGATTGTGATGAAAAAATGTATTGCCTGGTACCACTTGAGCACAGAATTGTACCTACTGGGCCTGGGGGTTGGCATCTGCGGTACAAGAACATGTTTTGTGCAACGAAACTTTGAACTGTTTATGTTCTAGTAAAAGTATGTTGGAACACAAAAGTATATTGTAACACAGGTTTATATTGCGAATTGTAACATTTGCACATCGAATTTAGTTTTATAGTAACAGATATTGGTGAACGAATGATCTCGATACAACACCAAGCAACATAGTTTCGTGAGATAGAAATAGCAAACTTGACCGTTACATATGCCACTATAGAACAGAATCAAAAGACACGGGTTTATTCAAAAGAATCGACATACTTTGTCTGAACCACTCGGATCTTGTCAAGTTTACTTAAAACTGAATAAGTTTAGTGGCAGTTATGGCCTGGTTGATTTGGAAAGCTAGAAATGAATTTATATCTTTACACATTCCTGTTAACCCCTTGGAAACTATGGCTAAGGCTAACTATGCCCGTTTGGAATTGAGTAACTCTTTGGTGATTTCATCAGTCCATATGGATGACGTTCGATCAGTTGGAAGGCTCCGGACTATTCAGTTTTTAAGGCTGATTGCGATGTGGTTGGGCCTAATTCATCTGTTGGCATGGTGGCAGTAGTGATGAGAGATTGGAAAGGGAAAGTGGTGGATGGCGTTTCTAAATCACTTCATGTCTTCATGGGGAGTTATTTGCTATTAGGGAAGCTTGTCTTCTGACTGAAGCTTTGGGGCTCAAAGGTATGGAGGTTGAATCAGACAAGAAGGAAGCCATTCAACTTATTAGTGTTTCAGAGCTTGTTGCTGGATATTCGCAAACCTTAGCTTTGAGAGGCAATTTTCCATGTAATTAGGTCTCTTTTTTCTTCTGAGTTTGTTTTGTAAGCCCGAGGGCAGTTTCTCTTGATCAAAAAAATTAAAATTAAAAAATGGAATGGACTTACGATTTTCTTTTGCCAAACAAATGTTGTTGAATTTTATTCTTTCCAGAAGATTGACAACAGCCAAACAAACAAATTTTATAATTTGGCTAAACTTTTCAAAGACCTTCCCTTGACCCTTCACTTTCATTCTTCAACATTTGAAGCAAAAACTCATTCCATAAATCAATAGGTCCAGGCAAGCACCAATGTAGACAATCAGCCAAATTCTTTGGCATTCCTTGTTGGCGCCCATAGTGATTTGGGTGCCCATCTGGTCTGAACAACATTGCTTCTGTGATATCTAGTAATCTAAATTGAAAACCCCTTTCTTTCCCTTCTCTCTCAGCTGCCAAAAACTCATCCATTTGCATCTTTTTAAACATTTCAAGGTACCAATCATACTTTACATCTTGTTTAGTATATGGCTTACTCCTCACACAATTTCCTCTTCCTTCCTGAAACTCGGGCTCAAAATGCACCGGAGAGATTGTCCTCATGATTATTGTCCCGTTAAATTCTTGAAGATCGATAAGTGTCCTGAATGCTGTTCTGAAGGCCTTTTTATATCCATAGTACCTGAAGTTGTGACATTAAAAAGTACACAAGTTATAAAAGCACATAGGTAGATGTGTGTTCAGCTAATGGCACCATGCACTGATGCACCAATTTATACCCGGTTTTGCCTCTAAATTACCTAGTAAGGTCCGTCATGTTCTTTGCGTTGCACATGCTACACCCGACGACCTTATGCTTTTCGTGGTATATCATTGGTCTAGAAAACCAATGTCCAGATGAGATGATAACGTAGTCGAAATTCGCAACCTTGGTTGCCCAGGTTTGATCAACCTCATCTAAATATAGGTGTATGGGTGACAGAGAAACTGGAACAACACCTTCGACTCTAACCAAATGGGTACTTGCGAGAAGTTCTATCGTGAAGTTGTAATCGGGGAAGACCCATCGTCTTAGTCTCCAATCTTTAGTACTTGATTCATTTACAGGATGTGTAACCTGATGAAGGAAGAGGAAAGAACATTAAAAAGCAACATGTTCTTTCGAGAACATTGTTGGGTGATTTTTGCAAATGAACAAACTTACAGTGCTCAATAGGCATTTCAATGACTGCATCTGGTTTCTAGCTAGTGAGTCCCCAACAAAGGCAATGGATTTCCCTCTAACAAGCTCCAAAAACCAAGCCGAGTCGAACACGGGTAGCTCACACCCATCTGGTTTCCACCTCCACTTCATGAACTCTGTGTCCGGCCTCCCAAATCTCATACAATTTTGGGTATTTTCAATGAAACATCCCGTGGTTTGATTTGTATAGAGAGGTCCTTCAGGATACGGAACCCATTTCCCTCTAAACATGTCACATTTTTTGTTCTCTAATCTCATGCTTATGGAGTCATGATCTGGATTAACCGCGATTACTCTGTTGCCAATCTCTTCAGATTCGGAAAAAGTCGGAAATTTTTTGTGTTGCTTAGGTGGGATTAAGGTAAAAAGAACTATAAATGCGATGATAAGTAGGATTACCTTGTAGCAATTAAGGGGTGAGGCGTACCCTTTGATATTGGACCTCATTTGAGAAAAATGTGAAACAAAAAACTTTGCATTTGGGGTATTTGAACATTTTATGTTACAAAATTTTGAACTGTTTTGTATTCAAATAAAAATTATTTACATTGGTGTCGAAATTTTCCCTAATAGCCAAAGAATACTCGTAACTTGAATGACTCCATTAATATGCTATATGTACTAATGAGAGTTCCATAACGTGCTGTTATTTATGTGTACTTATTCCACCGTTTTAGCTTTAATTCTCATAATTTATCATCAGTCTGTAGCATTTGTTGTTCATTCTTTTTATGCATTCCAACATTAACATTTATTTTCATTGGTTCCATTACAAGACAAAGTAACACTTTTGATGCAAAATTGACCAATGATCAATGAATGAGAGGCATATTTCGTATAATGTGTGGCAAGAAAAAGGAATTCCCTTCTGCAAAAGTTATACAGATTTTTTTCCAGAATTACATGACAATCAGGAGCCATAATAACATCATGCTATACGTAATTTTGTTCTATCATATGTGAAGCATCACTCATTTGTGCCTTTCTATTTGATTACACGCGGTAGAAGAATTTAAATATTTGAATTACATAAAACGGGACATAAACACATAATCATACTAAACCCAACTGATAGCCCGTTGAGAGTACAAATAACTAAATAAATAACCCCTACAGGGGAGGAAATAATCAATTTTGCTCTCGGCAATGATTGACCCCTGACCTACCCTATAAAAGTGTACAAGGGTAACCAACTAAGGTAATCCTAGTTGGCTTATGCTCGTTTATGGCTTTCAAGTATAACAAAAGCCAGGGGAAAAACCAAAAGGAATAAATTCAGTTTATTCACTCACAGCTTGGTCTATTTTCTATTACCTAACCTGCTCCCTCTATACATGGTCTTCAAAAATCCGCGATACAAACACAATATAAAGGGATGATTGTTAATTTCAAGCCATCTTGTCACATAATGACTGATACGCTGCACTACAAGCCTTGAACTTTTCCTCTGCAACCGCCTGTCCACGTACATCAACTTGTTAAACAAATGAATTACTAAAATCTAGTCATTTCATAACAGTTTACAGCCATAAATTTCAACATCAGTGTTTGGTCACTTTCAAGCTCACAACTACACTACTTGAACAAGATACCAACTATCAAGTAGAAAAACCAATGGAATCTGCTAAAAAATGTGGTGAAATGGCTTAAAAAGGAAGAGAACAAGGAAAGGAAAACTCGTGTGAGAGATTTTTTGGATGACCGCAGTACTTTTTCTCCGTTTGGTTTCCAAAAGAAAAAGGATACGAAAGTAAGAAGGAAAACAACTGCCCTTTGTTTGTTGGGAGGGGAAAGGAGAAAGAAATACCGAAATACTAAGGGTTACTTTAACTATCATTACAATTAACATCTAAATCGTAAGTTGGTGGCAACGTTGGGCCAAGCAAGCCTCCAAAAATGAGCCACGAGTTGTTCATGAAGAACTCGAAGGTTGGCTTATTATTAGCCCGTTCAAACTCGCTTGCTAAGCAAAGGAAACAAGGTCAAGCCTTAAGAAGAAGCTTGATTATTATATGAACCCTTGATCTAAGGTGAGCTTGACTCAATTCCAGCTCGAGCCAAGAACATCTTCAAAATGGTCTGAATCGAGCTCAAACACAGGAAAAATTCGGGTAGGCTCTGCTCAAACAAGTTCACCCATTTGAAATTCAAAAGGTGGTGCTCACAAGTTTTTCCTTGATATTTTTGTCCTCCTTCCCAAGTGTATGAACCAAACAAGGGAAGATTCTTCTATTTTCCTCTCCCCATCTTCCCTTAAGTTCCAAATATAACCTAAAGCAAGGGTTTTGCATAGAACTTAGGAAAACATACAAGAAGTTAGTCATCAGTAATTGCATCCCTTCTTTCTACTAGGGTTCACCTCGCAGTCTATTGACCATCTCTAAGTTGTCTGCAACTCTTCAGTCCCTCGTGCATGGGACCAGAAACAGAAATGACTTTAAGTGAACTAAAAAACCAATGATCAAACAGCATTCATACCTTGGAGGAGCCTTGGTGACGATCCGGATGCCATTTCATTGCACATGTTCGATACCTGAAGATGGAACATTAGATGGAAGTCAAATAATACAGTAATAACAGAATACTATCCAGGGACAAAGCAAGGAATCATACCTGGGGAAGGCCAGGGTAAGCGTAGCCGAACAAAAATAATACCTTAAAATTACCAAGAAAAAATTGAAAAATCTACACCAATCATTTTGTGGGTTCATATTGTTTGGGTAATGGTTGCTGGGTGAATAATGCCAAAACTATTATAACACATGCTAATAAACTTATATAAACTTTTCTACATGTAAAACATTTTCCTCAAATATTCTTATGCATATACCTATTTTATCCATCACTCATCGGCACAGGTTACCTTTTCACAGATGATATATGAAGTGAAATCAAATACTCGTATTTCCATTATTGAAACACACCAAAAGACAAATTTTTACATGTCCTAAAGAAAAAAACGAGTGAGGTCATGCCATTTATGGATGAACTTCCATAATAGGGTGCCATAATTTTCCTTCATAAATTTAACAGGGCAATTCTACATGAAAAATAAAAATCACCAGGGGGTAATAGCAGAGTTACTGAAAAATTGGACGCCCTTCTTCAGCCGCTATTATAACATAGAAGAGAAGCTAGGAAATGAAGATTATCAGCACTCACGCATTTTTGACATCATCTAGCTTCAATGGACCCGAAGCACTCAACCCCAGGGCCAGTCGATATGATACCAAATCTGACTCTGAACTGTCAGATTCTGTTGACGAGTCATAATCCTCTTCTTCCACATGCCTCCAACTCCAAGAGGTCCTGTATTTATTTTGATGTCCTGACGAGCTCTGCCATCGAGGAGGAAAATCTTCTTCAATAAAGGACCAATAGAAGTGTCGGTTTCCACCAAATGCAGATCGGAAAATGGTCTCAACATCGCTATCATCGTCGCAGAAGTGGAAAGAACCTGAAATGAGTTAAAAAAGAACATGCATAACTACATGAAATCAAGCAAATAGTTTGGTGTGTGTTTGTTTAGTTTAGTGTTCCCTTCATATCAACATGTTTGTCCTTTTTTTGGAAGTCATGACCTTTAACCAGGACAACAAACTATATATTTCAAGATACCAAGATTTATTTGACGAATCAAAAAATCTTTAGTTCTTGTGGACAGTTCTCAAAAGTATCTACAAAGGTGTAAACTAGCAGATATAGACAATTTTAGATGTCCAGAATAGTGAAAAGGAACATAATTGCAGGAAAAATATTTTTTAGGTCTTAATGAGAATCTAAAGTTTGCATTTGGAAGACAATGAAGAACCACACCACAGATTCACAATAAAGCTCAGAAGAAGAGATCCATATCATATGTCCTGATATGAATAAGCTAACTTGGGCACATCCATAAGATCCTGCATCCACTCTCTCATGAATTAACCCGAGATACTGTAGTACAAATCACCGAACTGTACGAAAACAGACCCCCTCCACACAGTTCCAAAAGGGATTGTTAAACAGGCATAGGTACTTAATTCAAAAAACCAAGGTGCACTTACTTCTACTTGTTGAATAGGGTCCTTTGGTGCCGGTAAAACCCCTTTTCGAATCCTTAGCCCCATATTCACGTTTAAACCATGAGCTGTCTTTACTTGAAGGTGAACCAGATTCATCGAAATCATTCCGCCAGCTCTGATATCTCAAAAGATAAAAGAAAGAACAAAAATTAACTAGATAGTTAAAAATTGTATCATACCATCATTTTCTAATCAAGTGATTATGAACGATAGTACTACCCATTCCGTGTAGAAGTAACAATTTTCTATCAATAGAGAGGTGTGTTTACATGTACAAGATGCTTACAAATTATATAGAAAGGGCACCAAGGGTGTCACGAGGGAGTTGCAATCAAGTAGAGAAGCACCCAATCAAATTTCTCCATGATGGAAATTTGCACGTGATGCGAGGGAAAGGCAATTCGGTTCAATGCTTCAGGATAGTCTCTGAGATAGACTTTAAGATGAAAGACGGATCGTACACATGTTCAAGTCTAGTGAGACGATCCGCGCTATGATGAGATAGCCTATATGGAGTACAAGTGATGAGAATATTTAAGGGGATTATTGATAAAAATTGCTACCCTAACGGTGGTCTGGTTATGTATTGTAAGTGAACACTAGGTCTCATAACAATTATGAACAAGGTAGAGGCTGAATCAAAGCCCTAGTCTTCTCTCACCTGTTTTTAAAACTTTGATTGCTTTCTAGTTTATTTAGTTTAATCAAAACAATTTAGTTTCAAATTAAATTAGAAATCAATTGAAATTGCAGCAACTTAGCTTTTTTACTCCCCGAGAACGATCTCTGGCTTGATCACTATTCTGCGGAGTAGTAGTTAACTCCCTGATTTATAAATTATATCTTTGGTACGGAAACGATCTACCACATCCCAATATCCACCTGCTTCGTGTTAATCAGGTGGAAAAAAAAACTCCACATCCTCGACAATTTTGAACTATCCAAAACCTTTTAAAATTGCATTCTGACCTCCTAGTGTCCACAGCGTGTCCAACACATATCCAGATCGTGTTGCACAAGCATGTCGGAGCACAACAGAGTCGTGACAGACAAAGGTACTTGAGGACATAAATGCTTTTCGTGGTTCGGTTCTGGTTTGGTACCAGAACTTCTATCAGTTCAGATCCATTCCTTAACACTTCAGAACTTAAGTAGCAGATCAACTCTTGGTTCACAGAGGAATCTGACCAAATGGTTCCATGAACGATACTAGTTTTCTACTCTATAAATCAACAAGCTATCGTAGTTCCTCCGTGTCCTCTTTTTCAAACGTCCATATTTTGTATTTGATGCGATCCTTAGACCAAAAAAAAATGACCAAAAAGGGAACCAAATGAGACATGCCATGGGGTATATCTAGCATAAGGGCCATTCGTCTCAAAATGTCACATGTTGGCACTCAGTTAGTTTCTCTTTCCTCCTCTGTTTTCCTCTCCTTACCACTGATAGTATGCAGCCATGATTTTTTCAATTACTAAATTCCAAAGCCTCGAAGAAACAAGAGTATGAAATAAACTAAGCCATTTAAAAGTATAAAAGATATAACTTGTAATGACCCAACTCCTCAAACACCTCTAAGTAACAGTAACAATAAAATCGGCTGATTTACCCCCACCAATTCGATGTAAACAAACAAATAATTATTGAAAAGTCATCTCCCATTTCCTTAACGATTTACATACTTATTCATATACACTTTCCACCCTTACTCCCTCTTCTACTTACCTTTTCCCTTCCTTTGAATTCTTTGCTTCCCTTTTCTTTCTTGCTTGCTCTTATGCATCCTATTCCCTTCTTTACGGGTTTTTTTTTTTTTTTTTTCCTTTTCTCTTTCTTGCCGTTATCCCCTAAAATCCTCACCTCTCCTTCCCTCCTCCCCAAAACAAACTGTTAAGAGTTCCTTAAAAAGAGGTCCAAGATGTTAACTCTTGTCCCTTCCCTATTAATTTATTTTGTCCTCTCTTTATTTTGTTCCTTTATCTCTTCACACAAAAGCAAACATATCCCATTTTGCTTGGGTAAATCAACAAACATATCCATTGCACACACACGCGTGACAACTCCTTGTCCACACACAACTCAAATGATTAACACTCGTCTTTTATGCACATTAGAACCATTTACCATGTTACATGTAAATCCAATCTAAGTACCACTGAAAACGCACTTTTTGCATCAATAATTATGTTATCAAAATTCGGGTATTACATAACTTCTACGGTTCTACCACTAATAAATTATTAGGTCATAATTTCCACCACTCAATAAATGATTGGATAAGAAGTATAATGAAAACCTGAAATAGGTGCTCTGCAAAAGCTCCGACATTGCGCAACAATGTTTGTTTTGATTGCAGCTTTCTGAACCTTTTTGCATAGGGATCAAATCTCTACATATGATCAATAGCCACCAGTAGAAATCATTCAATCATCAACCCATAAAAGCAAAGTCGCAATAAATATATATGTAGCAGCCTAGCAGGCATGCTTGATTTACTGGTAAATAACATCAAGGCAAAAAGGACCAAAACAAAGGCAATGAAAGGGCAGCTAATACAGAACTGAAACAGAGAGAAGGGGAGAGAAAAAGGGAACTAAGGCCAAACCCTAAAGACACGAAGCCCACACCCTAATCACACGCGCTTAGAAGGGTGGATTGGATTAGAAGATCCAATGTTGAGTTTAGCTTTGAAAGAGAGAAGGGTGGTATGCGGATGAGGGCTAGAGTTAGAAAGAGAAACAAGTCGTGTTCAATTTTGCATTTCAAGGATAATAATGGTAAAAGTGGTGGATATACTCATGCAAAAAACAATGTCCACAAAAAAAAGTAAGATGCATCTTAACAGTGACACCTAAGCAGTTTACGTACACATAGATCAACTTTTTGAAGCATGCTTAGAATCTGTTGTCAAATCATGAATGAATCATGACCGAAATTGCCTTCAAAATACAAATCATGAATCACAGAGATTTAGTTATAATTCCTAATTTGCATAAAAACAAATATCTACCCATTAGATGTTCCAGAATAGGTCTTTTCAATGGCCCATCTAGTTATAGTGAGTAGTGCAACTCAAATAGCTAACCATACAATTCTAATAAGAAACTCATATCATTAACTCCGGTACTCCAAGTCATAAACAAAAGCATACATATTTCTTTGCCGAGAATAGGTACATATTACTTTGTCAAGGTTCAAGAATAGGTCTTTTCAACGAGCATGCCTTTTGTAAAAAAGATTTATACTTGATAGCATCAATGCACATGTAAATCAAACAAAAAACAAAAACAATGCTTCAGATCCTACCCTCGATGAATCTCTGCAAGCACCTCCCCCCTACAAAATAAGGAAAATTCAGAGCCTGCTCAGTTTGGACGAGGATAACAGCAACGAGCCAATATTCCAAAAAGAACTTCATTTCATGACTTAATATCCATTTTACAGTTTATCAGTTCTTTCACTCACAAACATTGTAATAAAACTACAATCAACTACAAATAAAAAGTTGGTTCGGATATGCTTGGATAGTTTATGCTTAACAACAATAAATCTTATGGGCTAACAATCATTACAAAAATGTTTAGGGATAGAGTAATTGGTAAGGGTTTTCTTTTTCTTTTTCTTTTTCTTTTTCTTTTTCCTTTTTTTTTTTTTTTTTTTGGTTTTAAGCCAATTAGCTAAAAGCCCTAACCTTTCCTCGAATAATGGTACTTGTACCTCTGAAGCTCATTGCCATGGACAAAATTCAAATCCCATCAAAACAAAAGTACTTCCATAAAACTGTATTCGTGAATATTAATGTGGGTATATGAATATATATATATATATAGAGAGAGAGAGAGAGAGAGAGAGAGAGACTTACAGAATCCCAATGGGTGCGTCTTCTGCGATCTAAGAAAGGAGTGGAATGAAAGAGAGAGATAGCCCTGAGGTTAAAGGGATTGGCCTGGGAGTTTAATAGCGCTGGTCGCGTTGCCCTATTCATGCCTGAAATGCACAAGCACGGGAGAGAGAGAGAGAGAGAGAGGATGCCTGAATTGGGAGCAAGAGAGGAGAGAGAGAGGAGGGAGAGAGAGGAGAATTGGAGAGAGAGAAGTCAGAGAGAGAGCAGCCCAAGGCAACGAATTGGGTTCTGCAAAAAGTCACTCGCAGCTCAAGGGTGAGAAAACCCGACCCGAGATCCTGTAGCTCCTCCTCTAATCTTAATCATTCATCACAACATCAACAATTACTAATTCCTTAAAAACAATTTTGGACGGTCAAAATGAGGGAGCTACGGCCGTGTTGCTCGGACCTGCAATTTACACAGAGTCTGATATATTTTTCCCTTTTTTTTTTCTTTTGTAAATTTTTATTAGTTTTGCGTCAAATTTGTGAACGATCACTGATGCATCTCAATGCAAAGAAATAAAAAGCGAAAAGTTATGGAAAAAAATTAAAAAATTAAAGACAAAAATAATCGAAAGCCTATAGATTTTTTTTTGAATTATTTTTGTTTTTATTAAAATGAAAAATAGCGAGCAGCTCGATTATTTTGTTTTTAGCGAGCAGCTCGGTTCGTTTGTACCCCTGTCGTGACAATAACAATATATGAAGAGGGTTCTATTGCTACGAACTTCCACAAAAACCAGAATCAGAAAATTCTTATCTGAAAACTCTCATATTCATACGAGTGTACATTGAACTAGGCTTACTTCACCCACATCGTACATGGAATTGATGTCAAACGCAGGAGCTCACACATTCTTCTCCACTGATGCTTTTCTTTATTCCAGACACAGAAACACAGAGTTTACAAAAGCCTTATTGTTATTGTAAAGCAGATTAATGCAACCAAACAAATAACAAAGCCCAATTCCCACTATTCATAGCCACACATGCCAAAGACACAATCATCGCCGGATAAACACACGTTTCGACATTTCCCGCAGTGGTTTCTATCCTTTTTGAGGTCCACACAAACTCCGCGACAACATTTCATCCCATGCTCACAGACATGGCCACAGGAACCGCAGTTGGATCCACTCGAATATAGATTCTCGCAAGTACGATGGAAACAACAGGAATGGTGCCTTGAGAGTTTCTTGCAAGAGTTTGGATTCTGGTTGCACATCACTTGCTTTTTCCGAGGCTTTTTCGCGCGCTTTTCTTCTTCCTCTATAGAAGGAAGAAAGGCGTTCGCCGAAGAATAAGAGGTCGGATTGCTGAGATCAAGTGCAGAACCAATTGGCACAGTTGAAGGTAATTTGCAAAGAGCAAGTAAGAGAAGGAAGAAAGCAATGAAAGCCATAGGAACAATTTAAGTACCTCTCTGTTAATACAACTAGGTTTTTATAGAAGTAAAGAGAGCCAAGTGACACCCCAGGGGTTACCCTAGTGGTTCGGGCGGATGCTAGGCTTTGAGAGTACTCCTCAAGGTCTAGGGTTCAATTCTCTACTGGGTGAGTACCTTGATTTAAGTGGGGAGTCGTGGCGGTGTGTTGCTGCGCTAGTTTCCCCGAAGGTTTGGATTGCGTGGTCGGATCCAAAAGGCCTGACTGTAAGGCAGTTATTCCATCTTAAAAAAGAAAAAAAGAAAAGAGAGAGCCAAGTGTGTGAAGGAAATGAAGTACTACATAATTTGATGCCAGAATCTCTAGTTCATATGGCAGGATCAATGTAAACATGGGATGCTTATTTAGTTAACATGCAAGTTTACAAACAACACACATGGTAAAATTGTCAACTTATTTCAACTTCATCCATTTTAAAGAAAAAGAGGCAACAAGTAGAAAGCAAATGGGTTAGCAATTAAATGCATGCAGTCACCAAATTTGTTTAACATATTAAAGAAATTTTCTACATTCATTGAGAGTGGTTTCTACCTCTGTAAACGGGACTCTTAACTGTTGATTCAAACATTGCTAGCAATGCCGGTGGAATACATTGACGACGTTATTGATGTTTTATTTTTTTATCTTTTCTTTATAACCGCGACGTTTTTATTTCTCATGTTCAATAGGAGTACTAAAAGATATAATCTGTAGGATAGGTTCTTGGTTAGTTAATAATTTCAATTCGGAGAGGCAAACAATAGCCAACAATTAGTCGAGAATAGAGAGATATTTGGAGGGATGAAAAAGAAGACCAAGTATAACGCAAGAGAAGGCAGCGGCATTCAATCCACTCCTGATTGATACCTCCGCGCATGAGCTCTAGGAGAAATAGGTCCACAAACACTCACAGGGACTATGCCCTTGATTCTAATGTTTGAGACCACTTTCTCTCTCTAGAATTCCCACCCTTTCAGAATGAATCGATCTCTTGAAATTTGTGAAGGAATCCCTTATATTAATAGGGATCCGTAGCCATTTATTGCCCAGCAGACATTCCCCCTGTAATATGAGGACATGTGCTCTCTCCATTTACTAGGACGTGGGTGAAGTCACCGGTCGCGAGGGTTATTGATGCGTATCATTCCATCACGGTGATCCCTTTTCTTCTTAAGCCACCAAGCTACTAATATCTCCCCTATTGCCATTATTATTTAGGCATAGTCGCAACCCTTTGGGTCGCACCAATACCTTAGTCAAACCTCAAAAGACCCGGCTGATCCAGCCTTATGGTCAGAGTAGGCGCGAGCTTGAGTTTCAATAGCTATAACTTCCTACTGCGTTAATTCCCCTATGTTTTGGGTTGCGATAGGTGAATTCCTCGTAATATCGATTCCATTTGATAAGGGTACCCTATACTTGGGTTTGTGCAAGCTCGCTTGGACGTCCAGTTATTAAAAAAAAAAACAACAAACAATTACTCCATATTGTAAGAGAACGTCAAGTAAAATGAAAGCTTGTTGAACCTATGCTTCTTTAAGCATGCTGACCAATTCAACTGGCACCCCTTCAAATAGCAGAATTCGTATTTGCATCCATACCTTGCAGAATGTTCAAATTTTTTTGATGGCTCAACAGTGTCAATGAACCCTCGTATCGATAGTTCAAGCATATATATCTCATTCTCCATCAACTCAAAGTCTATAAAATTAAGATGACAATGATCGTATCATACGAAGATCTGGCCCGTTCAAATTTCAATCATTTTAAGATCATGATGTTGTAAAGATTATGTGCACTTAGCATAAGAATAATATTAACGAGACCACGTAATGCACTGGGCTAGTGTTTCTGTATTAAATCAGTGTCCAAATTAAGCCTGATACATAACTAATCGCCTGGACCATAACTTTTACAACCCGA
The DNA here is from genome assembly GCA_016920895.1 of Vaccinium myrtillus. Taxonomy (NCBI): domain Eukaryota; kingdom Viridiplantae; phylum Streptophyta; class Magnoliopsida; order Ericales; family Ericaceae; genus Vaccinium; species Vaccinium myrtillus. The sequence goes on from CM029280.1 coordinate 881,182, forward strand.
AGAACAACCAGTATTTCACCAGTGACAAACAGCCTTATACAATCATGGTAACACAAAAGTTAGATTCTACTGTAAAATGACTTCTCTCCCTTTTCTCTTCTCTAAGGTCAGATGAAACTTCCGCTTAGTCTATGCAAACTTCATTTTATCTTCCAAACTTGTACGGAGTGCCTCATTTTTCTCCAGACCTTCAAATGGCGCGGCTCATGTGATGGCCCTTTTAGGCCTAAATTTATGAGGGACTTTGTTGTGCAATCAACTCAGGCATCCAGTCTAGGTTACAGCTTCTTCGGGAATTTTTGGGTTGCTTTTTCCCTATCTTGTTCCTTTTCCTTTGTTCTGATTTTGTGTTTCTTGTTTTACCGGGAAAAAATAAAAGTCAACACGGTTCTTGTTCAACTAGCAATATATGCCTGTTAGGAGGGCAAAGTCCAAGGCACAAGCAGACTGAACACTTTTGTATGCAAACATTGTCTCTCTTTCTTTGAGCCTGTTGGCCGGTGAGCACTTGATGATTGCTTGTTTTTCAGGTGCTTTTAGAGTAAGAAGATGATTAAGGTGATCGCATAGCATAGCCCGCTACATAAATCACAAGATGCCATGAAAGATAAACGAGGGACCATAACTTTTATAACCCGGAGAATAACCATTATTCCATTAGCAACAAACAAAATAATCATAGTAACATAAGTTAGATTTTACTGTAAAATGCCTTTTCTACATTTTCTCTGGGGTCAGATAAAACTTCCAGTTGGTCTAAGCAACTTCATTTATCAAGCGCTTGTGCCGGTTGTGATGCTTCTCCAAGAAAACCTTCGAAGCCCCTTCAACAGTTCTACGCCATGTCTATATAAGGAAGAAAACACGGAGAAAGAATTTCAAAACAGTGGAAGTGATAAAGTAACAGATGAAATTGAAATCAAACTATGAAGCCCAATTTTTTTAAGGTCACTCAGCAGTAGCTTTTAAGTCCAACTTAAGGATGGATATCTCAAGGGAAGAAAGATTAACAATGGGAGAAGCCTATTTTAAGCAACCTAACTAGAGAAAATTTGGCTGCTCGTCAACTACTTAGGTTGAGTTCAACAGTTGCTAACATTGTACAATAATTTTCTGAATATTGGTTGGGGTTAAAGATATAGAGGGGGATTCTATAATTTTTATACTAGCAAACATAAATAAATAAAAAATAAAAAAAATCTTGTCTAGATTAATACTTGTGGATAAGCGAAGACCTTAATCAAGACAAGAATACTCCCAATTGTTAATCAAGACCTTTACTAAGCGAAGACAAAGCAGCCCGTACAACCATAGCAACCCTCTTCCTATTCCGTATGGCGAAATATGATGTCTTGCTGCGCCTTTAAATGGGAAGGCATCAGTCCAAATTTCTTGTTTAGTCCATATGCAGGATTATTGCATTTCTACAAATTTCACGCATACATGTCTTATGAGTTGGATCGATGCATTTTCATACACACGAACCACTTCAATTTGCTTTTTTGAGAAATTTTGAGACTATGTATTATGAATCTCCTGCAAGTTCGACTAAGGTACGTGCGTCCCAGGATGGAACATGTCTGTTCTGGCATTGATTTATCTAAGCCAGACCAAGGATCAAGGAAGGGCATGAATTTGAATTTTATCATAGTTGTTTCGTAATTTATCTTGTTGTGGCATATCAGGGTGATTTTTCTTGAATTCTTATAACACAATCTAAATTACACCATACAAATTGCCAAAAAGATGCATGTCCAACAACCTATGTCGAACATGTCCTATCAAGTATTGCAATTGACCTTGTCACTCTAATGCATCTTAAGGACTCAAAATAACATATCAACTACTAGATAGAGTTGGGTGCTTAGAAACCATAGTGTAAAGGATTGGAACTCTACCCTATCCTTTATTACAATGAAAAGAGAAGTAATTCAACCCAAATGAAACCTCCCTCGTAGGATATAGATTCAACGGTCACAGGTATTATTTTGGCTTAATACTCAAAGCTTATTTGGGTGAGAGTCTTAATAAGTAATAACCCCCAAAACTATCACAATTTAAAGTATAGTTGTTCTCATTATTGTTGAGTCTTCGGGAGGATCATATTTTGCATATGCGTCTAGTATGGGGGAAACAAAACTGATTATGAACTCACAATCTTAAAGAAAGTAGAAAGGTTTCCGTTAGAATTCAGAAATTGTCTTATTGCTTTCTCCATTCACCCAGCAAGTTACAATGCACAATTGCGTATCCTAGGGTGGCTAGTTTTCTTCATAGTTTCATTGCATTTCTTGCACCTACATGCATTGTCATAAAAGTGTGTTTCCTTTACCTTCATTTCATCTGATTCCACATGTTCATCTACAACTTAGTAGTTTTATAGTTTTAGAAGCCAATTTACCAAAACGAAGCTCCAACTTGAAGAAAAAAGTTTCTTTATAAGTATATAGTTGGGATGTTAAACATTTTTTCCACTACATTTTGTGAGTGACTGGGACATAGAGCGGTCATCCTTCTCCTATACAAAACATTAAGTGAAATTACATGTTGCACAGCTTTTCTTGGATATGCTGGTTGTTTGAGAGGACTATCACAACAAAAAGAAAGATGTAATCAGTGCTGTATTATCAGTAGAATTGTGTTTACACGATACAAGAGTACAAGATGCATAGAACCTTTTTTACTACAACTATTCGGTCAAAACCCCCTCTCATGCATACAAGAGTATACAATAATGCTTGACTGGACCATAAACTACAAATGGGGTACGGTGCTTTAGACCGAAATGCCTTCTATACAAGCGCTAGAAGAAAGAGTGACTTCTATTCTAAGAAAGATGGTTCTATAACTTACAGAGTATCTTCAAACAGTTTACGTACCTGCATTTGTTCATGTATAGTTTTTTAGTTAAGTCAATGAATCGCGTGCACAATGTATTCATAAACCTAGTCACCTAGGTCACAGAAACCTCTGTGAGGGACCCTCCACTCCAGCTCTCAAATCTGGCTCTCGCAAATTTTAGTAATTTGAGATTTTTTCGAAAGACGCTTTCACACTCCCGCTCCAGCTCACGCTTATGCACGCACATTAAGTTACTTAGTCTTTAACCATTTCATGTTTTGATATGTGAGGGAGGGTATGTTTCTGAATACTCTACTTAACGCGACACGTCTCATATCAGATGTCGAGTACCTAACATGGGTTACCTCATATAGTCAGCTCAAAATAGAAGACCAAAAAGAAGAGAGCAAAAACTCAATTAATACAATGCAATGCACAATTGATCAAGTTCCATAGGAACCGACATTGCCAATTGACCTAGTAGTTGTGTAGCAGTACTTAAGTTTTGCAACTTGTAAGATTGCGAATTCAAATGCTACAGATAGTCTGATACCTATTGTGGTAGATTAGGATGGAGTTACGGTAAAGTAAGTTATTCTATCATGTATCACAAAAAAAATTCAAAAATAAACATGTACCGACTACTGACAACTCCAAACAGAATAGTAAAGTCTATTAGGTACTCAATAAAACAAAATTAATAGGAATATAATCACAGCACAATCATAATTCTTAAAGGGAATACATGTAATTTCCTGACCTTCTCAATTGTTCCCAAAACTGATTTGTTCTTGAAACCCCTAGCCCTGAGCCGCGACCTTCCCATCCCCAGCCTCCGAACCAAAGCCGTTGATCTCCGGTCCACCGGTGCAAGAAGCGACTTCCTCTCGACCAAACCGGCACATTGGTCGTCAATTGCTCCGGCAACCGGCCGGGTTCTTTTCCGGCGTCGTTTCGTATCATCGGATTTCGAACCAATTTCGGCGAATTTCCTGAGTAATTCGTCAGAAGAGGCCTTGGTTACGTGCTGGACTGTAGAAGGTGCTGTGTCCATTGTAGAGAGAGAAGCGATGAATGGAAGTTTTTAGAGAGAGAGAGAGAGAGAGAGAGATTGGTGGATTATGGATAGGGTGGGATTTCGGATGTACCGTTTGGTGAGTGAATTGAATAATTAGCAATTGAGGAGAATATAGCCGTTGGGAGAAACCAGGGATCTGAAAACGCGCGACCCATGTTCTTTGCTGACAAGAAAGAATGCTCCTAGTGGGGAGCCAGAGAGGTGGAAGTGGAAATGGTGTACTTGGGGTAGTTGGCCCATTTACATAGGGAAAATTGCCCATTTAATTAGCCTATTTTCGGAGTCGGAGCTAGGATTTATATTCTCTAAAGGATTTTGGATTTTTGGATTAAAAGATTAACTTTAATCAACCGTTTTATTTTTTCTGTCTCCTAAAGATAGATTATTATAAAATATTGTGTATTTTTTTGGATAAAAATCTCATTCACATTTCTTTAATTTTAAGAAAATTATGCACGGAACCGTTTTATTTTTTTATTCGAAAATTGGAGGTTTTTTTATAGTGAATTATCTTTGCGGGCGGAAGGAGTAATTAGTTTTTAAAAAGGTACATTTGTTCTAAGATCAGTAATTTCTAATACCCGAATGGATACACATTTTCATAGGTTAATCATCCATCAACATAATTAATACCAAAAAAATTGTACACTTTCATCGATTAATAACTCATCAATATGTTTAATACAAAAAATAATATGCGCGTTTTAAAAAATAAAACTGCTTTTGCAATATAAAATCAGTTTTTTTTGGACCCAGGCTCCGTCTCTGCCTATTGTAGCTTTGTTATCTAGGGAATGAACAAGAAAACGGTAACTCTTCCAAAGGGTGTAGCTTTGCTTGCAAACGAGATGAGCCGAGTCAAGCTTTGTTAGTATCCGACTCCAGCTCGTTTTCTGGTTCATTTACAATAAGTTACTTCATAAAAAGTCGAGCCTATATGAACAAGCTTAACTAAACTTTGAGCGTTGAACTTGGCTCACGATGTTCGTGAACAACTCAGTTCATTTGCAGCCCTAACTCTAGTAGGCCATCTTCAATCTTATTGTTTAATAATCATAAATTTAATCTAGAATACTATCAGTCATTATCTATCATATTATCAAAGGATCTTCACATCCCAATGCGTTCATGTGTACCAAATTTTATCAAAGGAAACAAACGTCTTATATCAGAACTGATACAAATTGATTAACAAAGATATGTTAATTGAATTACACATTCACTCATACATGGAAAACCACTTCAATTAGGAAACCAAACCAGACAATCAAACAAAGAAAAAGAAGCAAAAAGAGAACAGCAGTTTCTCCAGCTCGAGTTTTTGACAGTTTCCATCTTTTCAGCTTTCACAATTGAATCTTCTTCACAGCCGCGGCAGAAACTGGGAACAATTGTTGCAACTCCTGCAGCTTTGAAGTAGACATGCGTAAAATTCTCCTGCAGAATTACAAATTAAAACAGAAGAATAAATGTTAATGCAGTACTGAAGATTTTGCATTACAGAAGAATATCAAAATAAGACACCAGACTAAAACTCATCTTGATCTATTGGCATGTATTTTATGAGTTGCATTCTTTTAAACATACAAATTAAAACTCCCCTTCCTCATTTTGATAGCTAATCAAGGACACCACAAAGGGCCAAATAGTCACTTCCAAATGAGAAATGATCTTCGTCATTGTGATGATACTATGTGACGCAAAATGGGATCCAATGCAATTCCGTTTAACTACCCAAGCAGCTCATTTTGTAGACCCCAATGCGTAAATCACCCGTTCAAAAAACTAGGATGACGTGAATTCGGTAAAGGCTTGAAAGGCTTGGTCGAATCATGTTTTTTTTAAGACCACCCATCGCTCTTCAGATTGTGTATGTTGTTTGTTGGTTCGAATAGATATCGATTTCTCAACTTAATTTTTTGCTTGGAGCATCATATGGGATTGTGGCGGACTCATTTTGTGCCACATCAGGAATCATATAGGAGATAGTCACAAGAGAGGATAATGATTCTTTCCAAATGCCTTACAATTTTCAATTCACACTAAGTGAACACATAAGTCGGACCCGGCAGTGGTAAAGCTGACCCATTGTGGCATGTAGGTCACAGGTTCGATTCTCTAAATAGTCTCTCTACGCGCAGAGGTAAGGCTGCGTACATCAACCCTTCTACACCGCATATGCAGGAGCTTCGTGCGGGTATGCCTTTTTTACTAAGTGAAGACATCCTTATACGACGTATTCATCCTATTCACAATGAAATTCTTAAAATTTAGATCCGAGACTAGTTTCCAAGAATTAGTCCACCCCTGTTTCATCAACCAAAACCATACCTTCCACAAAGAACTGCATTCTCTCAATTTAACGCCTATATGAGTCTATGACCATAGACTCGTAATAAACAAAGAGAAGAAAAAATAGGCTATGGATGCTTTACAGCACTAAATTACTTGTCTGTTGTAATATTGGAAACAAGAGATAAAAAGAACTCAATGTGTTATAGTTGTGGATTCTAGATAGAAGAAAAGCTCAGAAATAGTCCATCACTATTCTTCATATATTATAGTTGTAAGGTTATTTTGAAAACATCAAACATGCTTTCAAGATGACTAAAGTAGATCTCAGAGAGACCTTCGAACCTCCCATTTGTGATTTCCTTCCCCTTCTCCCGCCAAAAAATAGAAGTAACCAAGACTTAAACAACTGAACTGAAATACCATGTGTATACTGAGAATTTTTGGCTTAAAAGCTGAAATGCTATTTTCCAGACACAGTAATCCCCAATTGAATGAGAATAAAATGTCAACAATTATGCACAAAACTCGATGGTAATAACAGGTAGGGAATGTAACTTTAGATCAACATACCTACGAGCTGAATTGAGTCTCAAAACTGAGAGCGTGGCATTCAAGATTTCTCATGTTTAACTGCGCAATAGTCAGGAACTGAGTTTAGGCATGCACATGCATTATGTAACAATCCAACGCTTCTTGGCATTCCAATCACAAAGAGTGTGTGCGAGAGAGAGAGAGAGAGAGAGAGAATCTCATTTTAGTGAAACCATGCTGGATAGAAAGACAGGAATTCTATGACCACGATGGCTGTTTTTACTGATTCAAGACAATAAAAAACAAGAAATTGCTTTCTATAGAAGACGATTCTATAGAAGACGATAGAACAAATACTGCCAATTACACTTCTGGGAACACAGTTGATATATGGCAATTTCATTTCGAAAAGCGAGACCCAGAAGCATCCCAGATACTGCCACGTATCTTGTATTCCAAGAAAGTTAGTGGTCCAAACATAGAATTACTAAAGCCACCCAATTACTTTCTGTGGTAGTATAAAACTATATAGGTTACCTATGAATAACCAATACAACACTTCTTTTTTTTATTATCCGCCAATACAACACTCATTCCAACAATTGGGACATAGGGCTCAGTTTGGTTTGATTTGGTTATCCGCCAATGCAACACTCATTCCATGTCAAAAGATGGAGTGTAAATAAAACAAGAATTCCCTAAATTCAAAAGAACTGAAAAAACAAGTGAGTAAAAAATAACCTAAGATTGAATGGTTTTACAATGGGGATAGAAAACCATGAACGAATAAAAGGATGTCATTTGATAATACCATTGACTTTTTATGTTTTTTCAGTTTCCATTCTTGATTGTTTTGTTTGATAGTTTTGTTTTGGCTGTAGTTGATAATAAGATTACACCTGCATCCAACCCAATACATTCCTGGGTAGATGGCATCTTCAAGACACAAACTCCAAGTCCCTTCCCAGCTAGTGACCATGGTGCCAACGTTAGCAGACCATCTCTTTCCTATTCCCACCGTCTTTCATAAAGATGCAGGAAACTCATATTTCCATGGACCAGTAATTATTTATACCCGAAAAGGATCAAATTACTTTTCCACGTTCTGAAATGACGTAAAATATAAGCAGCACAGGAACTTCTAAGAAGGGGGTTATGCGCACATGGACCAAACCCCAAGGGGCTAATATAGAGTTGCCCTTGCAAAAGGTCAACTGAATGGAGCTGTATTCTTTCTTGGTATAATTTTGAACTACTAAAAAGCATATTAACTTTCGAAGGCAGAATGACCTCAACTGGCATTGTACATGGTACTTAAGCTTCAAGTTGGGCTGTATTCACAGAGACACATGTGCACGCAAAATCACGTATCTGAACCATGAATTTCTCTAGTGAATAATTTCAATTTATTTGCAAAACAAGAGCTTACCACAACAGCAATCCCTGTCTCACCAAATCTAGGAATGCATATAAGTCTTACAACTTGCCCCTCTGATCCTACAACAAATGGCACCAATAATATGTCACGATAAGGTTAGGGAAACAGTACTCCAGCTGACAAGAACTTAAGGAGGAGTACCCTTTATTATGCGAGTCTCATATCTATCCTGATTACCAACAAAGTAAACGTGGGGACATCTCTCAACGAAGAAAGGATCCCTATCAGTGAAGGGATAACACCCTGTGAAAAAAAAAATATATTAAGATGAGTTAAGCTAGCAAGTCATGCAGAACTCCAGAGAATCATATAACAAGTTTTCTATCTTTTACTTTCTTTTTTCTTTTTTCTTTTTTCTTTTTTCTTTTTTCTTTTTTCTTTTTTCTTTTTTTTTTTCTTTTTTTTTTTCTTTTTTTTTTCTTTTTTCTTTTTTCTTTTTTCTTTTTTCTGATCAAATATCTTTACTTAAGTAGAAGATAATTCTGTCTATCTCCTCATCCTATTAGTTTGTATCCAATTAAGCACTGTTTCGCCATATAAATTTACAACTCAAACAACTGCGATGGATTCCAGAACAAACTGTAAAGAAAATGATAGAACTTATGAAAGGATATTATTATATACCAAGGGTATTCGGGGCAGTTGGTGCAATATGTCTCCACCTCAACGTGCGCTCCATAAATTCAAGCTTATCTTTAGCCTCGGAATATTTCTCGAGATCGTCAATATTCTGCCCTGACGTTCCAAGAAATCTGCAGACCAAGAGGAAACATCATAGTGCCATGTTTTCTTTCTTGAAAGAGTCGTAGTGCTATGTTGAAACCCAAAAGTACTGAAACTAAGATAATATATCTTACCTAATATTGTCGAGCTCGAAAGAGTGCGGATTTGTACAGGACTTGAAAGTGTTATAAGCTGATGAACCTGGAAAAAGACATCTGTGCAAAGGCTGAAAGACGAGGGATATTAGAAACAATCTACTCCTGCACAATAGGAGACGCTAACTCTATGCTACATTGGAATGACATAAATCAACCTGCTGCGGCAAGGCAAAATTTGCCGGGTCATTAGGTCCTGGCATTATATCCAAAGGTACACCAGCTGCAATCTTCACATTAATATAAATGTAAGAAATCTTGACTTCAGTAAAATAGAAATTTATGAAGATATTGCGTAAGTACCTGAGTCAACAGGATATCCAGCTCTTTGACTGGTTCAGACAATTTAGACTGATCCTTTGAAGCCAAATTCTGCCAAAAAATGAAACAAGATTACCAGTAACGTACACGCTTATCGTTATCTTCATTAAAGACAATGATCAATCCTCATACTAGAGATTTAGAATATTCAAACTGGAAAAACGAAACTTAGTGGAAGTTATGATGCTGAGGCTGCAATCGCTATAGAAAGAGATGATTTTTGTGACCAGTTGCGGGAAGTAGACAAACACAGCAGTGATGGCGATGATGCTGGGGCTGAAACTGCAGACCATGATGCAGCTACGGTGCAGCCATGCAGGTGGTACTGAATATGGTGATGGTGGTATTTTATTGGTGCCAACGATGCTAACGTAGCATTATTATTCCATTGAAGGTGAAGGTGAAAGTAGAAATTGTTTAGCATACTTTGATTATGTTGCAGGAGTACAGATTATTGCAGAAATAAATGTGTGTCGAGTTAGAACTTTAAAGAAGAAATAGGAACCCATAAGCCAAGGTAGGAAGTAGGGACCTTCTAACTGACAAAAACTTAGAGAAGTACCAAGATTCTTATTGAATGCCTTGTTTTGACTCACTGGAAATTTGGAATCAATAGGCTGAACTACCACAGATGGATGCATGGATGTGCCACAACCAACCGAGCTACTCCGTACTTAGAGGTACCTACTCTACAGTCTATTGAGACCTTGACCTTTAGTCTCGTTCAATGGTATTTTGCTCAGTTACTTTGGCGACATTTTCAATACATCAATCCAAAGGGCATCGTCTTGAAGTAGTAGTAAAGAATGCTGGGTAAGCAGCAAGATCGTCATCTCACCAGAGAGCTACAGCCCTACTGTTATTGAGACCAGAAATGATCTCGACAGTTAGCTCGAGCCAAGAGTTGAGAGCGCCTATGGGATTCGCCCCAGCCCAAACTTTGACAAACCCTCTTTCACATCATATATGTTATTTTTACATTAATATCAGCTCTAGAGCAGTTACGAAGCTCTCTCACGATTTCCTCCTCCCCTCCCTATACTCTTGAGTCTTGAGTTTAATTCCGTATTTAAGTCAACCTAAGACTACATTAACTACGCTCTCATTGAGTTAGGTGATTGACCGAAAAAACACTTTCACACATATGCTCCTTGTCTTATAAACTGCCCCTTGTTGTGGGAAGTGGGAATGAGAGCCTTTTGAAGAGCAGAGATTGAGGTGGCTCTCCTTGTGGGGCTATCGCATCAAGACCTCGTCTTGGAGCTCGTGAAGGATCGTAGAATTTGGTAGACCTAGGGTAAGGGTTCAATTCCTTTAAAGTCATTTCTTGTACCTTTTTTGTTTTGGAAGTTGGGTTCACTTTTTTGGTCCCCGAGGTATAGCCCTTAGGGTTTTCAAGGTAAAATTTGAATGTACGCTTGCCTCTTTACTTTTATTTCTAATGGAATGTTACCAAACTTGTAGTGTTTGTTAATTGTTGGAATTGAATTGACCAAATTGAGAATTGTTAATTGGCTAATTGACCCCTCTCTAGGCACAAAATTGTGAATCTCGAATTTCAGAGACCAGCAGAAAATTACAAATGAAGATTGGAACAAATAAACCAAAAAAACACACAGAAAACCAAAACGGGATACCTGACCGTTGAGAAGTCCACCAGGAATCTCAACAGAATTTCCAGCAATTACTACTTGAACTATTTGAGCTGCAATACTTAGTTCCTGTTTGGTAGAGAAGTTTTATAAAGAAAGAAAGGCAAGATGTCACCCCATATTAGGTTATCCTATAGTTTGAAAAAAAGGGAGCAGGAAACATCATGCACCTTCTCATCCCCTAGATATCCCGTTATGTGATCAACAAGAAGCTGGAACTGGAGAGGGTTAGAAGTACTGCTTCCAACACTCAATCCCGATACAAAAACAACGTATTTGTCTTCCTCTGCAAGTAGTCAACATGAAAAGGTGTCAGACAAAGACTACAAAGGAAGAGTCAGCAACAAGCTTCAGAGTCACTACGAAGGAAAACACGGTGCTGTTCCATAGACACATTAGCCAAACTATGTCCAAATCATGGTTTACTCTTTAGGTCAGACTCAAGAGAAACAAGACTGACTAAATTGAATTCAGAAAACAGCACAAGAATATTCATGCAGACATAGCAGCTCTTTCTTTGCCAATGTTATAGCAGTTCACGTGCCTTCTCCAGTTAACAGAAATCAAATGTCTTGATTTCTATACTCTACTCTTTTTCATGTGCTAGGTACATGATAACTCCACTTGTATCATGCTTAGAGTCTTATCTTCCACACAGCCGATCCCAAGCCCAAATAAGACTCGGATTGGTTTGGTTTGGTTAGGTACATGATGGTTCGTGGTCAGATGCACATCTTGATTTGAGCTCAAATTTCAGAATGCATACCATCACAGCCAAAGGCAATAAACAACTGCTAATTGTACATTATGTATGAAATGCAATTTCTACATGCCTTGTGCAAGTGATTTTTTTCTGTGAACAATCTCCTGAAAATTTGGCCTCATATTACCCCCAAGTCAATGGCAATATGGCATTATTATACAAGTCCTTCCCAGCAGCAAAAGGTTTCAATCTCCATAAAAGGCGAAAGCCCTAATGTATAGGACATGTTTGACCAAAAACATATACACCAAATACTGTTAAAAAAATATAACAGAATATAGACCAACAAAAAATAAACTCCCGTGCATAGTGTGTCGTAGATAATAACAGGTACGAACAAAAAGGAGGTGAGATTAAACAGATAGTGTCAGGGTACCTGATTTAAGTGGCAGCTCAATCTGCTCTGGTAAGCCAGCTTCCAGGATATCTTCAACCCAAAAATCACCGGCATCAGTTTCCTTCCCATTCAATGCAACCACAATCCCTATCAAGTGCATCATGTCAGCAGGCATTTCAGATTACATCAATAAATCAGCAAGTACATTTCCTATTACAACCAGTATATCTATATTGTTAACATAATTTTTTTTTTGATAACTCGGTATCCGGCCCAATGAACCAACTAAGCAGGAGGACAAATCCCACCCGGGCATCCTGTTGTACATCTCCAGTGGTAATAAAGCATGCCATCCCACTGACAGTAAACATACAAAATGTATGGACGACTGGACGTTAACTACGCCTGCCTATTGTTTTCACAGAAATTACACTTCATTGCCTGTCAACAGTTGAGAACCTTTTCAAGGGGAAAGAACAGCGAGGAAGCTCGCACAAAAGGCCATCGATAGAGCACACTTGACATAAGATACGACAGGAATTTCACGTTCATGACCTCAACTGCTTCACCCACAAAAACTGTTCAAGCAGACTACCACACCATCTTGAGAGATGTTTCCAACTTCATAATGGTAACTGATAAGCAGTTCATTATAAATACCTGTTACGTACACAGAAGGTAGAAGGACATTTCCACGAAGTTTAACTCTTCCGCTCTCATCTTCCAGAACCAAATGATCATCTGGGTGTATAAAATTGTGAGGCTTTACAAGTGGGGCTGCAGACCTCTGTATATGAAAAAATCAGACTACAAAAAAGGAAGGGAAGAGGAAGAGATGGGAAAATAAAAAGAAAGAAAGTGAACACATCCTGACAGTTAAATACCTCCTTAGAGTACTCGTCAAGAATGGTAGGTTTGAGTTTCATGTGCTTGTAGACGGTTCCAACAATTATGCATTCCTTGCCTTCTTCCAATTCCAAAACTGTGCAGACTGTGCTAAACCAAACCTCAGAGTATAAGTTTAAAGTTTAAACCAAGTAAACGGATCATGGAGTTCAAAAGCTTATCGACTTAAAACATCTAATACTCCGGTAATAGTGACTGTAACTCCTCCCACTACATGTCATTCAAAGGATAATGAACTACTCATCATAGTGTCAATAAGAACAGCCAACAATAAGAAGAAAAACACGAATTTCTACTCAATTTCACTCAAATCACTTGAAAATTGTGAACCAATTACCCAATTAACTGAAATATCCCTCAAGAATCATGTCTGTCAAACACCAGCCATCATAGTAATTCAAAAGGATAGAAACTTAAGTTAATTTGATAGTTAACCAAGCAACAAATGCATAAGTTAGGGTAATTAGATCTCTGAGTTATCAGCTGACATGGAGTCCGGTTTTGTGCACTCTCATTTAAAGAGGGTGAACATGACCCTCACTTTGACTGGTGGAAATTGTATAGGGTCCACGGGATGGGGTAAACATTCACCATCTTTCAATGAGGGTGAACAAAATCATTCGTACTGACATGTAGCCAATGCAATCCTAAGGACAAAACTACACAACTGGCGATTAATATAATGAAAACAAAGGGGCCTAAAACTCAATAGCAGGTAAAATAGTATAATGATAACATTGACATTAACCTTGTTGAAGATACATAAACTACAAAATATATAAATACAAGTCCTCAAAACCTTTACACCTCTTAAACACCCACTGTTTTCAGAATAAGTTTTGCAAAATAGTTCTCAATTATTTCTTGATAACAAAATAGTGGAAAATAAAAAACACACACACACACACACACACTCACCATTTTATTATCTTATCCATTTTCATGCTAATATTCGTTTATAGATCCAAAAAAAATTGATGCTTCTAAAGGGCGGGTTTTTTCTATCCCTAAGAGAAAAAATAACTCTGAGAAACGAGTTTCAAAAACGGTCAACCAAACAAGTTCTGTAGAGTACTATCCAATGCTAATTCTTAAAATAACCAACAAACAACTATGAGCTCAAATCCCACGTAAATTCTAACAAAAGATTTAAGACTTAAAAGCTGCACTTTTGTACCCTGGTTAACTACCATTAGCATCCAAACCATAGAAACATAAAAAATCGGGGAATCAACAGAAAGTTTCTGTTGTAAACCCATATGGACTGCAAAACTCATGATGCAAATTGAACTACAAGATGTAAAATAGAGCTAAAATACACTGAAGATAGAAGGGGGGGAAAGGGGATGATAGAACACAATACAGTAATGGAAGTTTACCAGGCAAATGGGGCTTCCAATTGGGAAGAAGAGAGTAAAGGAGAGTTCTCATCAAGTGCAGCCGAGCAAAGTATATCTGACTGTACTGCTGTCCCCTGTACATTTCCTTCTGTATCTTAAAACCCTCGTCCTACAAAACCCACAACACAACCCCCAAAAAGAACAACAAAAGCAGTAGAGTATCATCAGAAACTGTCAAACAACAAGAAAATCTTGGAAACTGACGAGCTCAAAACGAAACTGGGAAATTAAACAAAGATTTGAATTTTTCTGTACCAGGAATTGATAGGCAGATTGTTTTCTCTGGATGTAGTCGACTTCCATTGCTTCCATGGCGGGAAAACCCTGAGAGATTAAAAAAAATTACAAAATGATTGAGAGGCTGAAACTACGACTGATGACTACTCTGACCTGGTTTTTGTAGGGCTTGTTTGATTAATTTTAATTAAAATTAAAAATGATTGGATAATAGCAAAACGGGGATGTAGCTCACATGGTAGAGCGCTCGCTTTGCATGCGAGAGGTACGGGGTTCGATACCCCGCATCTCCAAAAAGCAAGTCGACAAGTTTTTTATTTTTTTAGTTCGAGTTTGATTCAAACTTAGGTAAGTTCGGCTTGAGCGCTCCTCAAATTTTCATTGAACTCAATTCGGTTCGTTTGAAGTCCTAACCATCTATCTCCATACTATACATATTTGCTTTATGTTTGATTTTATGAGATTTCTCATTTTATATCCCATAAGCTGATTTCTCATTTTATATCCCTTAATTTTATATTCCATAAGCTGATTTTATAGGATTTCTCATAAAATTTTATTGGAAACGAGGTCTGAAAGCTTTTTGAATATCATTACAGGGATTGAAAACAGTTTTGCCCTGAAAAATAATTGTAACTAACTATTTTTTAAGTTCGAGTTTAACTCTAATTTAGGCAAGTTCGGCTTGAGCACTCGTCAAATTTTCATTGAGCTCGATTCGGCTCGTCCGCAACCCTAACCATTTCCATACTACATATTGCTTTCCTATAAAAATTTATTCGAAACAAGGCCTAAAAGCTTTTTGAATATTATTACAGACGATTGAGAATAGTTTTGCCCTAAAAAAATAGCTGTAAATATGAACAGTTGAAAAGTGACACGTTGCATCTTTAATTTGCTTTCCAAGTTCGGTTTTTTTTATATTTGAAGCAAAAAAAACTACTAGTTTGTGGAACACAAGGCGAGGGAGTGGGTAGTTAGTGGAACATGGGCTATGCCAGTTAAGAGTGATTTTACATTTATTATATCTGACAATCAGTTGTTATCGTGGTTAAAGAAGAGTAAACAAAATCATTTTTGTGACATAGCTTCGTAAAATGTAAGTGCCAAAGTTGGTAGCCAGTTTCTATATATAGATTAATTAGAAGTACTTAAGCTGAACTTGTTCATTTCTTTTGCTTTATATAGCAATTCATTTTTCAAGTTTATGTCGCGAAAACATCGGCAAACAATGTGTGACATAGTATTATTTATTATTTTTTTCATAACATCATATTCAAATCAGCTTACGTATGTTATATAAAAAAGAAATTGCAACAAATTCTCAGGGAGAGAAAAAGTGCAATTAATCTTTTTCTTGATCAGTTATAGATTGGACCGATTTGTCGATAGCATATATATAACACTCGCAAGTACCAAAAAAAAAAAATATATATATATATATATATAGTCCAGTTCTTATCGAGTTAAGACTCCACTTCCCGATATTTTTTTATATACAGGTGTTTTCAACTTGTTCATTTCCTTTTGAAAATCTTAAAAAAATATGGGAAGGGCTTGCAAACAATGTGTTTACAAAAACTTTATATTTTTTTCGATAAATCATATTCAAAAGCCCTTACGTATGTTATTTTTTTTGAAAATTTCAGGGAGAGAAAAAGTGCAAAACACTTTTTCTTGATCAGTTATGATTTCCCAAAACAATTTGTAAAATATCAAAACACAAAAAGGCCTACCAAATTTATGTATATATATATATATATATATACACTCGCATAAAAGATATTGATATGAGAAGATAAACTTTCAGATTTTCCTTTAATGTTTCTTACCGAGAAAAGATAGAGACACTAATATTTTGCACCAAAGAATTTACTCAACTCTCTCACATGGGATACGTGGGGCCCACATATGAGTGGTAGGTCCCGCAATATCCCATATTGAGAAAGTTTTGCATGTAGTAGCAAACTTTTTTCTTACCACGTCGAAAAGGGCATATATATGAATTTGGCTTGGTATACCAAATTATACTCTTCTAATA
>CM029280.1:898899-959644 GCA_016920895.1 Vaccinium myrtillus
TACAATGTAGATTGTGGACTACTAATATGAATTATCTTCTTTACATGACTCAATAAAAATAGGGTCACTTAGCCAAAAATCCAAAATATTTGTCATTTTTAAAGGGAAGGACAAAGAACTTTTGTAATCGAACATAAAAACAAAGAACATTTGCCATTTTTAAAAGGAAGGACAATGAACTTTTGCAATCGAACATAAAACCCTAGGGTATCTTATGAAAGTGTCTAAACCTAAACCTAAACCCTAGGGTACCCTATGAAAGTGCCTAAACCTAAACCCAAGGGTACCCTATGAAAGTGCCTAAACCACTAAACCCTATAATTGGAAAGTGCACCCTAAGTGCCTAAACACAAAATGCCTAAACCCACTATACCCTACCCCAAAAAGTCTAAACCCTCTAAAATTGAACTCCAAAATTGAACCCCTTCCCAAAATTAAAGAGAGAGAAAGTGGGTCACTAACCCATGGTCACAAAGTCGGGAAAGTGACCCATGTCACAAAGTCGGGAAACTGACGTGTGAATGGGAAAAGTGACAGGCACCTTCTTCATTTGTCTACTGAAGTCCCATCCTTCGCATTAACCTCGTCCTTGTAATCAGATCCAAATAGCGCGTGTCCTTGGCTTAAAACAGAAAAAAATACTGCATTTTTGACTAATTTTCTCATAAAAATATTTCAAATGAACTATTAAGTTGCCCACAAATATGAAAAACATACGAGTTAATGAGTTTCAGCACAGTGATGCAATTGTGGCGGTTTAATTCCAATAAAAGAAATGTATCATTCCAATTTTATCGAATGTCTCCAAAGGAAACTTAAAAATAATGTAATAGTGATGGGCTTTGAGTTGTGTTTATGGTTGGTGGATGTAGTAAGTTAGGGCCCGTGGGTAAAAAAATACCAAAAGAGCTGAAAACCAAAAAAAAAGCCCATGTTGATTAATTCAGGCTAAAACTTGATTTTGGGCCAGTCCGCAATTGGTCATTTAATTCTGGTTTGCGTTTTCAAAGTTGTTTGTACCGTCTTGTTTGTTTGTTAGGGCAAGAGCAACAAACTAGCTAAATAGATCTATTTAGCTAGTTTACCTAAATAAAATAGCAAAATGTACTGCTCCAAGTATAGCGGAGTGCAGTCGGTGCCTCCCTTACACTCTCATGCATGTGGGCAGGGTTCGATTCCCGTAAGCATCCATCCCCCTTCCCAAGCCCCCTAGGATAGAGTAGATTAGGATTAACGAATGACAAAAAATATATATATATAGTTTTGTAAATAGTGTGTAGTTATGTTAATTTGTTGAGGTACTATTCAATAGGTATCGGATTGAATATTATTTTTTGTCATCTTTATCTTTCTATTGTTCCCTCTCTCTACCACTCTCTTACTAATTAAACAAATCAACATGAAAGCAATATTTTAACGGAGGATTGGTAAGATAGATACATCATTGTTAGAGTGTTGAAAAAGACGCGAGTAATTTTTTTAAAGTGAAAAATGCATGTGTAATGTTCAATGATATTTTTCACTTAATTTTTGCCAAGTTTCCCGGGCTTGCTCTTAGTTCTAGTTTATATTATTTGTAAATAACTTTTACTTATGGAATAGATTTTAGCACTCTTTTTTTTGTTTTTATTTAAGTGAATTCACTACATTATCCTTGATGTGTGAAAAGGTGAAATACTGAAAGGTAAAAGGATAATTTCATGTAAAAAAAAAACAAAACACAGCGTGAAATTAAAGTGAAGTACAAAACTCATTGCCCTTTTACCAAATTCAAGTGACTTGGTCTAAATTGCCAACATCGATACGAGAGAAAGAGAGAGGTTAAACCACTATACATGAATACAAAGATTTTTTTTTGCATGTTCCACTAAGTTGGATTTTTCGTCTTTTAGATTTTTTTAGTTAATCAATTATGAGAGGAGAATGACCGTTCTCGTAAAGCGTGAAAAGTCAAAAAACAAAAAATTCATTTTGTAGAATACTAGAATGGAGCTTTAGATTTGCATATATAGGAACTACTATTGTTTAAGATAATACTACTCAGGGGCGGTACTGGGGGGTGCCAGGGGGGTGCTAGGCCCCTGCAAACCCCCCAATTTTCGACATATTTTCAATTTTTTCAGTGTATTTTTAGTACATTTTCAATTTTTCTGTATATTTTCTATAGAGTGGCCCCCCCGCAGCTACAATCCTGCGTCCGCCACTGATACTATTGACGACAAAAAGAGCGATATTAGGGTAAGGGAAAATTCTTTGAGCGATGTTAGGCTTGAAACTTTAGGTGATGCATGCATATACGTCGTTAGCTAGTTTTGAGCATTTTTCAACTTCATGTCTGAATGTTTTTTTTAACAATAGTGGACTAAGTCGTCCCACGTTATATAATTGGAAGATAGAGTTTCACCTAGTATATGGCTACATGTCACTTTCTTAGGTGAACCTTTTAAGGCCAAGTGTTTGGGATGAAAGGGAGTACATGGTTAGACGGGCCGGAACTTTGGGTGATGCATGCATATACGTGTTAGCTAGTTTTGAGCATTTTCCAACCTCGTGTGAATATTTTTTGTAACAATAGTGGACTAAGTAGTTCCACATTAATTATATAGTTGGAAGATAGAGTTTCACCTGGTACATATGGATATATGTCACTTTCTTAGGTGAATCTTTTAAGGTCAAGTGTTTAGGATGAAAGGAAATACATGGTGAGCCGGACCGAGTTGTACGTTACAAATAATAGCTGAACATCGCCTTGATCTAAATGGTGGATATGATTCGCTCTGCCACCACAAGCAGGAGGTTGTTGTAGTTATCCCCCCATTGGTTGGGATGTAGAATATTAAATGCATGTTACTCAAATCAACTCAAGACATGTTACAACTAAGTTTTTACATAGTTTTATTTACCCTCTTTTACATCTCAACTTTGGGTGCATGATCTTGATCCACGACGCAGTTGGATAACCTAAAGCTCGATCTGTCGTTAGATTGTGTGTGTGTGTCTACAATATAGTATATATCAATGAGTAATCAACGTCTCTCCATAAATTCGAACTTCAAACTTCCCTTAGAAAAGCCAAGTTGGTACTATATATACCGATCATGCTAAGAATCGATAAAATCATCAAGTTCAGATGACTGGAAATTATCAAAGTTCTGATTAATTTTTTCATTGCAAATATAAGAACCATTTTATCTATTTTTCAAAATGCATAATGTAATTATTAGTGGACCCATAAGGTGGGGGTAACAACGTCATTTACAGTGTTTTAGAACTAGCTACTTCTTCAAACCTGTCAACAAGAAAACGGTCCCCGCCTCTGACCTGTTTTTATTCTCTCCATAATATTATTTTTTTTGTGTGCGTTATTTTCTTGTTTGTTTTTGTAATATTGTTGTATGATTGCATCATTCCATTTTTGTTGTTTAGCTTTTGACGAAGTCCTCTTCATTAAAAACGAAGACCTCTTCAACTCATTGTCGGGAGAAGACTTGGTAATAACTTTCCATTCCAGTGGAAAATGCCAAGGTCAATTTTCCAGAACAAGTGGTCGATTTTTGTAAAACTTGGAAAAAGTGGTTATTAGGTTAGGTAAATACTTTTTGCTTGTCTTGTCTCATTCAGAGCATCTCCACTCCTACACCAAATTTTTACTCAAATTTGAGTAAAAATTTGGTTAAAAACTTGATTTGGTATCAACCCTTCCAATGGGAAACCACTCTTTTAACCAAATTCTAGTTAAAATTTTGTCAAAAAACAGTTTTTTGCATTTTGGCTCTAAAATTTTCCCACCATTTTGTCAAAACAGATTTTTTTTTTTTTCATTTTGCCTCCAAAACTCATTTTCTACTTTCTACTTTCCCATATCAGTGCATACAACACCAGTTGGACATTCACCAGTAGAAATATCCACCAGCAGAAGCTTTTCTGCGGAACAAAAGAGCCGTTGAAAAATTTGGTGTGGGATTTGGTGTTGATCAAATTTGGTGAAAAATTTGAGCAAATTTGGTGTTGAGCAAATTTGGTGAAGGATTTGGTGAAGGAGTGGAGTGAGTTTTTGGGAGATTTTTCACCAAATTTAAATTTGGTGAAACATTTGGTCCAAGAGTGGAGATGCTCTCACACATGCAACCCGGCCAAGGGAAAAATTGCAATCATATCTACATGACTACATGCATGCATGCATATAATAATGTTAGCAAGCACTGGCGTAGCCAAAAAATTAGGTCATGAATGAGGGTACAATTCTTTAACACTAGTACTTTTATTGTGAAAAAAATCTCTTCTTAAAGAATCTAACATGTCTTAATTTTCATTTGAAATTAGTCTTGTTTGACTTATATTTTATGGACAGATGTGCCTCTTCGCCTATTTGGTTGTATTCCTTGGCTTCCTAGGGGAGAGGTCTGGGGTTTGAGTTAGTGGAGGTTTGGGTCCGTAAACATGTAGTTTAGAAGTAAAAATTTAGTGAATTGAGACTTATTTGTGAGTAATTAGTTATTCCGTGTCTCTAAGGCATCACCATGTGATGCTTTAACTCCTTCATCCATCACTTTTTTTTTATGGGCTCCATCATAAATATGTCCAGGAGAAGTACATTATAACACTAAGTAACAATGCCCCAAGAGCACTAATTAGTTTTTTGTGTAAGAAAAATGATGTAATAGTATATATTTTTCTACCAAAAAAAAAATCTTCCCAAAAATCCAGTGACGGGTCCACATGTGGCTCCGCCACTGTTAGCAAGATGGTTTTTACTGAGCTACTAATGCTACATGGACTTGGGTACGGGTACCAAGTATAAGTAGTATACATGTCTTTTTGGCTAATAGGATGTCCTGGATAGTATGTTATGCGCACATCTCGACTAAATCCGAGATCCAATATTAAAGTTAACTACTGGTCAAACCTTCTGTTGCCCCAAGGTTAATTGACAATGTTTGGCCCCCGTGAGATTCAATCTTGCAACCTCATAAAGAACAAACATTTATATCTCATGCGCCCCTTGGCCAAACCCTTCGAGATTGTCAGATTGACCCTACTTACTAAAAATCTGTTCCGTCCTCCCTGCAAACGGGGGATTTTGCCAAAGTGTATAGATATGTACAAGAAAGTTGAATTTAGGAAATTAATCCATTTTAGCTGAGGTAGTGTGAATGTGAATGGTAAATCCTCGATCTTGATTTGTTTGAGCAGAAACGTGCTCGGTAATTACTGTTTGACTTAAGGTGTTGGTTTATGACTTCTACTTAGGGGAAGACAAATTTGTGAATAAGATGTTTAGTTAATTAATTAATTAATTTTGCATATAGTTTCTGATGTTGCCGTCCAAGGAATCTCTGTTATGACCTCCGGAAGGACCATTCATGCCTCTCAGAGGGCCGGCCCTTTTGAATTAGTTATACAGTCCGGCGATGCATACGGATTGGTCGCGTACGCAACGCGCACGAAGAAATCTGGACCGTCTGTGCCAACAAATCAACGGTCTGGATCTTAAAGACTCTTTTACCGGTAAAAGAGTTCTATTACCGGTAAAAGAGTCTTTAAAATCTGGACCGTCGAAAACACTTTTGGACGGTTGAGATGCACCGTCTATGCACGATATGTACACGGACGTGCGTACACGTATCTTTTTGTTAGTTAAAAGAATTAAGATGTCATTAAATGCTAAATCATCCACCCAACCATACAAAAATCATTTTCTAGTTTCTACATCAATCTTGTGCCAATTTAAGACAGTGCCGGTCAGCTCCATTTTTGAGCTCAGGCCTAACCATATTTATAGAGCTCGGTTAGTTTTCATATCAAACTTTATTAGAGCATCTTCAACGCATGAGCCTCAAAAACTCCATTTTTGACACTTCAAATATTATTTTTAATTTAATAAGTAGATTTGGAGCTTATTTATATTCATAGACGCTACAAACATAAACCTCCATTTCCATCTCCATATGTAAAATAACTCAAAATTATTTTACTTTCCCTCCAAAATTTACTAACATTCCTTCAAAATTCAAATTATACTTATGATTTTTGAGTTCCACTAAATATGCTTAATATTGGTGACTAAATCAAAGATATTGTTATTATCTTTTTTCAGTATTATAAATTTTATAAATATAAGATATATAATTTGGAAGTTCTTCAATATCATATAGGTAAAATTTCTTATCCACACTCCCGGATTTAAGGAAAAAATGGGGTTATTTTGTGTTGCAAATTTTTTTTGGAAAATCCGATCCGTCCAATGTGTTCAGAAGGGAAAACTGCTTGGATCAAGCCCTTCCCGGTATTTTTTTTTTGAAGATTTTCCGCTTGGACCCTTGAAAACACCTTCTGAACACATTGGACGGATCGGATTATCAAAAAAAAATTTGGATCACGAGGTGCGGAAATTAAAAGTCCGGATAAGAGACGGACCCATATCATATATACATATAATGAAAATTGAAAAGTATAAATAGAGACAGGTCTCCATTTTTATGTTGAGTCTCCATCAAAGTTATTAATCTAATACCGGCGAGCATCCCATTTTTCTTATTGGGACGATGCGTACCGTTGTACCATGCCGGATTGATCGCAACAAATTACAGTATAATTCTCCAAAAATATGGAATTCAACACACACAAAAAAAAAAATTGACATAAAAAAATAAAGCATCATAACTTTGCATAGACAAAGTGAATATGGTCATATCCAAAACGCAACCATTTTAGTGCTTCATAACAAAAAAAAAATATCATTCCAGCATTAAAAACAAAAAATATGGGTCTTTTTTTTTTTTGAAAATAATGTCACACAAACATATTTTTTGTTTTCACTTCCTTTTTACGAAAAACAGAAATTAGAAAACAGAAATAGAAAAACAGAAAACAGAAGTGTTACCAAACATAGCCTAAGTAATGATGCCCCAAGAGCACTAATTAGTTTTTTGTATAAGAAAAATGATGCAACAGTTTATATTTTTCTACCAAAAAAAAATTCTTCCCAAAAATCCAGTGTGGGCACAGGCCCACACTGGTCCACATGTGGCTCCACCAGGACCACCACTGTTAGCAAGATGATTTTTACTGAGCTACTAATGCTACATGGACTTGGGTACGGGTACCAAATATCAATAGTATACATGTCTTTTTGGCTAATAGGATATCCTGGATAGTATGCACACATCTCGACTAAATCCGAGATCCAATACTAAAGTTTACTGGTCAAACCTTCGGTTGCCCCAAGGTTAATTGAGATTGTTTGGCCCCCGTAGGATTCAATCGTGCAACCTCATAAGATATAAAGAACAAACATTTATATCTCATGCGCCCCTTGGCCAAACCCCTCGGGATTGTCAGTTTGACCCTACTTACTAAAAATCCTGTTCCGTCCTGTCTGCAAACAGGGGATTTGCCGAAGTTTATAGACACGTACAAGAAGTTGATTAGGAAATTAATCCATTTCAGCTGAGGTAGTGTGAATGGTAAATCCTCGATCTTGATTTGTTTGAGCAGAAACGTGCTCGGTAATTACTGTTTGACTTAAGGTGTTGGTTTATGACTTCTACTTGGGGGAAGACAAATTTGTGAATAAGATGTAAAATAACTCAAAATTATTTTTAATTTAATAAGTAGATTTGGAGCTTATTTATATTCATAGACGCTACAAACATAAACCTCCATTTCCATCTCTATATGTAAAATAACTCAAAATTATTTTACTTTCCCTCCAAAATTTACTAACATTCCTTCAAAATTCAAATTATACTTATGATTTTTGAGTTCCACTAAATATGCTTAATATTGGTGACTAAATCAAAGATATTGTTATTATCTTTTTTCAGTATTATAAATATTATAAATTTTATAAATATAGGATATATAATTTAATTTGGAAGTTATTCAATATCATATACATATAATGAAAAGTGAAAAGTATAAATAGAGACATGTCTCCATTTTTATGTTGAGTCTCTATCAAAGTTATTAATCTAATACCGGCGAGCATCCAGTTTTTCTTATTGGGACGATGCGTACCGTCGTACCATGCCGGATTGATCGCAACAAATTACGGTATAATTCTCCAAAAATATGGAATTCAACAGACAAAAAAAAAATGACAAAAAAATAAAGCATCATAACTTTGCATAGAAAAAGTGCATATGGTCATATCCAAAACGCAACCATTTTAGTACTTCATACAAAAAAATAAAAAAATCATTCCAGCATCCAAAACAGGTTTCTCCAACCAGTTTAACATGATAAAGCATACCAAAAGACAAGCATGCCAAAAAAAAAAACAACGATTTAACGTTTCTAAAAAAAATGAAATTTTACCGGCCGGTATTCGGAAAATGGCCGAGATAGACTGGAACACCTGGAATACACGGTATTGAGCTGTATTCTAAGCGGAACATAATATAAGTTATAGTTTCCCATTTTTCTTCTGGTACGGGACGAGATTAATAACTTTGGTCTCGATAGTTGGAGACCCAAAATATTGTCTCCGTTTTAAAGCTCCAAAATGGAGTTTGGTTGGAGTGCATTTGATCTCCATATGTTCAAAATATTGAGATACAAGTTGTGTTTGGTTAGATAGTTTTGTTTAGTTTTGATGATGTCATCAAATGTAATAAGTGGAGAGAGATAGAGAGAAAAATGAGGAAAATGATGATCTCATTAAAACTAAAACTAAACTGGAAAACGAACAATTTTCTTGGGTTAAAATTGTTGTCCTTTTGCCTCAAAATTAATTTAAATTCCTCATGCCGCCTAAGAATCTGTCAGAAACGTAGACTTTAGGCTATGAGTCTGAAAGTCAATATTAATTGTTATCCTTTAGCTCGAAACCAGGGTTTTCGATTTGTGAAAATGCACACATATATATAGTAAATGCCTATTGTTGGGTTCCTTACTTAATCTTAATCGGGATTCGTTACGCTTGTTTAATTCAGTCCGCCCTCACCTTGAGAAAAAAATAATAATAAAAAGCCGGCTCGCAGTTTTTGTTTTTTAATTTTGCCAATATTTTAAACAAAATGCCTTTGAAGGAATTTAGCTATATCATACGCGTAATTGTAACGATTAGTTACATGTTTTCTTCCTCGTCACTTGCACACTCATCGAGTGTGCTTGAGACGCTTTACATGTGTTCTTTCTCCGTCACTTGCACAAGCACCGAGTATGCTCGAGACGCTAGTGCGTTAACAATTTTGAGAGAGAGAGAGGGGGAGTGTTTGTGTGTGACCCGACCAAAAACTATCATCGATCAATATTAGCAGAGAATATTCTAACACATAAACTTGAACATATAATTGGGGATGGTCCAGATTTTCATTTTTATAAACAAATTAAAGTTTTAACTTCGTTTTCAGAGGACAAGTTGCCTGACTAAAAAAAGTAATTTTAATGAAATACTATATATAATGAATCTTGCAAGAAAAGTAACCTCTGCTTTGCAGAGTCTTATTTGGTTTGCCAAACTACATGATCCTTGTTAAGAAAAATGTTAGACAACAACATTAGTGTCTGAACGAGATTAGGGCTAAAATCAACATTAATGTTAGGGGGTGTTTGGGAGCCTACTTTTCAACTTTTCATTTTCAATTTTTTGGCTTTTTGACTTTTTGAATTATGGTCAGAATGAGTTTTGAATATGGGATGAGTGTTTGGGAGAAATGTACATAATTCATTTTGCAAAAGTAGTATTGTTTGGGAGAAGAATGATGAAAATGAGTTATGATTGAATTTTTACCATTTTGCCCTTGTTTATAAATTATAGTAATAAAAATTTTATTTTATTTTTAGCAATTTTTTTTTAAAACCAATTAAAACTCTCTTTTTTTCGGCTTATGTTAATGTCCAGTAAACCAAATTTCTTAAGAACCAAACCAAGCATCACAATCCGAGATCCAAGAACAGAGAACAACCGAATAAGATTAAAAATCAACATATTTAGCAACAACTTAGAAAACCCAGTTCCGTATTTCCAATTCAGAGACAGATCTGAACGAAGGCTTTTACACGATGACGAACAGAGAACACAGCAACGACGAGAACTGATGACGATGACGACGACAATAGGAGGAATACCTCAACAATCGATGATGGTGGAAGATCTAAACAATTAACAAAGCAGCGACGACAAATCGTGTGGAAAAAAATTGCAGGCACCTCCCTTTTGGCTTCCACCTCTCTCGTCTTTCTATTATCTGGTGGAAAAAATGGGATAAGTAAACAGGGGTAGAAATGGGAGAGTAGGGTGAGGGGAAAAGCAAAACGAGAAGCAAAAATGGAAAAGGAGGGTAGGAGCTGTTTTTGGCTTTTTGCTTGGAACTTCAAAAATGAAGAACACATTTTCAGAGAACAGCTTTTCTGAGAGGTCGCCCAAACAGGGAGAAATCAATAACGAGAATGTGAAAAGGCAATAACAAGTCGCCCAAACACCCTCTTAGACAACAACATTAAAATGGGTTGATATTAGCAAATATTGACTCATTTGTTAAAATCAACTCATTGATTTTATGAGATTCCCATTTTATCAAATAAAAAACTAGGCCTAGCTAGTAGGTCCCATTCCTCTTGTCGACTTTTTCTAACTTTTTCTCAAAAAGTTTTAAAAGTCTCCTAAAAAAAAAAGTCCGAAAAATCTCGAAAGTCCCCGCACAAAAGAGCTTAAAAGCTAAAAAAGACACCATTAAGAAAAGAAATAATCTTTCCTTTGCCTACGGCTTAAAGACTTAACTACGAGAAACACAATATGGCGACTAATGAATGAGACATATATATAAACTAAATTTACCAAACAACCGAAATTATCCATCTGCGAAGACGGAAATTTGACCAGACGTGGGGACAACATGGATGATGTCCACATCAACCTAGTCCACATCAAGTTAAGCAAACAAAAACAATTTGTCCATAAATAAAAATGGAACTTTTTACGGTTTAAAAAAGGCAATAATTTATTTAAGTTGAATGTAAATCATCCAAGTGGAACTCAGATATGAGAAAGGACTTTGCAAAAGTAGAGAAGACGTAAATTGGTACAAAGACACAAGCATTTTTTAAACGCCTTTTGCACATAGAATTCTTCGCTTATTGGATTTGTTAATGGTTCTTTATGGGACAACATCCTCGGATTTGGGATATCCGGACTGACCTAAATTACTAAATTCGTAGTGACCTCAATTGTTGGTCCTCTATAATCTGTATTTAGGATCGAAACCGTTTAATTGTTGGAAATATTGAGTAGATCATTCACGTAAAAATTCAAATTAATTAGATATTGGTTGCCGTATATTCGGATACCATTTATATGGATGGCCAATATCATTTGAAGAATACACTATAAGACAAATTTTTACATTAACCATAATGATCATAATTATGGCCAATACTAATCTCAGATGATCATAATTTCTTGTAGCCATAATGTGCTCAACCTTCCTGAAAAAATTAACGGTCCCGATCCCGAATAAAGATTTCAGAAGGTCACATTTGAAATTTCGGAGATATAGTAACTTGGGTCATTATGCAAACCACTAAGTCCTCCTCACCCTTCCAAGGAGCGTTACATAATTACTGGGCCAAACCTCAAGTGGAGAGAATCCCACTTAAATAGTTCCAACATCAAATTAAAAGAATTGAATAATTAACCAAACAGTTTAGAAAATATTTCTACTTGGCAAGTTGAGTACTGTTGGGGAAAATATATGGAATAGGAATTTCTGATAGAATAATAATTCAAAATGATATGCATCAAACAAATTAAAGAAATTAGATAAATAGAGTAAGGATTAGAATAGCCTGTGGGGTGGTCGAGGCACGCGAAATCGTGCTCTCCTTAGGAAAGATACACCCCCTTCTGCATGGGGTTGAACGGCGCTCCTTCCCCAAGATACAACGACCTTCAAGTTTCCTTCTGTGCATCGAATTAAACTCACGACTATTGTTTCCCGACACTCGAAACCATACAAAAATCAGCAACAAATCTATATGTGAATTATTATATAACCCAAGTCTAGGCAAAGTCAGTGTATGGAAATATTTTGAGGACAGTAGGAAATCGTGTAAATCAACCAAGTAAGAAAAATGGGAGTAGGAGTAATCTGATTGGTATATATATGAAAGAAGACAAAGCACTAGGGCTGTTAAAAAAAAAATCCGCAAACCGTGAATCCGAACCGGACCGAACCGAACCGTAGGTTTTGGATTGGATCCGTGGATTAATAGTCCGGACACGGATTGAAAAATTAGAAAACCGTGCTTCGCGGTTTGATCCATGGATTTTCATAAAAGAACCGTGGATAAAACAAACCAGACCTTGAGAATTTAATCCATGAATATATATTTATATATATAATATTGGGATAAGAATTATAATTAAACATATTATTATTAATTTTATACCCTAAATAGGTGAATGTGGTATAACTGAAAAGTAAAGGTGCAAACTGTAATTAACAATTGTAATTTTGCTTGCACGTATATTAGCTACTCCCGGACTAGGGACTGGTTGTGGTGAAGACTTTTGTTTACTCGCTTTATATTATGTTGTTTCTGCATCTTTTTATTATTGCTAGTGGTACTCTCTTGGATGTGAATCTCTTTGAATCATTTTGAAGCATGTTGTTGGTGACTTGGTGTTGTTTATTAAAACTTAAAAGTCACTGATGAATTTGTTCCAAAAGTTACATTGAGAATGTGAATGTGGAATATGTTTTTTTATTTTGTGGAATGTTAAAATCCGTGGATAAACCGTGAACCGAACCGTGATTTTTTTTATTGTTTCGGAACCGGACCGTAGACTTTTGGTTTGGACACAGATTGCCTTACATTGGACCGTAACTTTTGGTTCGGTCCTCGGATTCATACCAATCCACACCAAACCGGACCGTTGACACCCCTACAAAGCACCGGTTTAAATAGAGGAATAGTTATAGTTTGTTATACATGAAGATAATGGCAGATTTTATGGAGTATATATAGGCACAAAAGGCTAACAAAATTTGTTAGAGATAATCTGGCGACCCTCTGATAGTGGAGAAAAAATAGGAGTTCAAGTATTACTGTAGTTTGTTTCAACTAAATCCCACCTTTGATGTTGTGGAGAAATATAAGGAGACTAAGTCAATGTAAAAACTAACTCCATGAATCTCTCCAACATAATTATTTAATTTGAGAATTATTACATAAAATATAAATTGTAAAATATTAAATTAGAACAACAAGTACCTCCAAATGGCAAATGCATCCATGTGAGAAATAGAATCTAAGGCAAGGAAACGAGGGAAATTCATTCAGCTCTTCCATAAACCTATCCTAAGAAGATTTTAAATACTAGTTATAAGAGCAGTTGTGGTTTGAAATCATTCTTTGAAAATAATAGAAGTACCTAAATCGATCGGCCGTAGCGGTCGAGTATCGGGCGTAGACCAAAAACAAACTAGTACATAAAGGGGACTGTTCGATACGCAAGTGATTTTTTATCTCACATGTATGTTGGGGTATAACGTATCAAAAGACTTATTAAAAACCAATAACGTATCAAAAGACTTATTAAAAACCAATAAGTATCAGCCGATACGCTACGCAACGGCCAAGATTTAAAGATAATCGAAGAATTCCACAAGCCAGATGAAAAAATGATTGAATTGATAATCTAATAGTCAAGAAATATTACAATTATTCAAGTAGGCAGTTGAGTCCCTCCAAGTGCATCCATGCGAGAATTAGAATCCACAGGAAACAGAGGAAATTCATTAAACTCTTTCATAAACCCATCCAAATCACCAAACCCATCATTTAGAAACCCACCATTTTGTTGATTTTCGCCTCCCCAAATAGTCCCTTCTTCCCCTTTAACTCTCTCTGCAGACCGAAACCCCGTTCGCATTCCCAATTTCCTTTCTTGGTGTTCTTTTCTTGGAATCCTCTGTTTCTTCTTCGTGTCATCTTCCGTCGGCTTTCCAGTGAGCCTCTGGACCAACTCCCGGAAATTCGCAACGTCCGTCTTGATGATTTGTGGTGCAAAAATGTGAATTATTCGAACTTTCGGCTTCGCTTTGGATATTGTTTGTGAATCTCTGCGGATGGTTAGAGCTGATGAAGCTGTGTTTGAAACATATGTTTGGTTCTTCATCATCTCCATGGCGGACCTGAGGTGTTTTAGAGAGAGAGAGAGAGAGAGAGAGAGAGAGGATGTGGGTGGTATGTTTGTTTGAAGGAAAACAGGGAGGGTAATTTATAAAGGTGGGAGGGTAATAATGTAGATTGTTTATTTGTAAGGGCAAAAGAGGGAATTTTTTTAATTTAAAAGCAAGCTGTCCTGTTGAGAACCTTGTTTGACAAAATGCCTATCATTGTTGCACTTGCAATATACTTTACTATATTACAATTTGGGGACCATTAATTCTGAAGTTATAATTTACTCATACTAGGCATTTTGTTGCAAGTGTGTTTTGGTGCACGAATCCCGGGAATGGCACGTGTCATTTGAATTTGAATTTGTAGATATCTATTCTCTAATATACTTAATTTCGATAAGAATTTATAGTAGGTAGAATCTATTCGAAAATAGTTTCTCCTTGTTATTTGTAGATTCGCCATTTTTATTTTTTTTTTATTTTTTTTTTTTTATTTTATTTTGAAATGAGACTTTTTTATTGGAAATGTTTTTAAAAGAATAATCATTCGGCATGCATACTTTTGTGATTTCCTCTTTCATTTTTTTTTATCGTCAAAAGAAAAGTTTATTATCCAGAGGATAAAAAATAAAATCATTACAATAGGAAAAGAAATGCAATGAGAGAGCGATGAAGAGACCAAAACCCTCCTAATACCTGCTACTCGCAAAACCTCAACCTACCCTTTCACCTCTCGGTTTTCATTTTTTAAAACACTAACTATCATTTTGATGGATAAATTAGATGTGTTATTCTTCTTTGTCATTCGAGTTTATAAAAAAAGTTGGTGCATTGGTGATATTATGTGAGTAGGAAGTGAACTTTTTGAAGATAAATCATTTTTTGCATGACGATTGTGATTTAATTTCTGGTTTTATGTTTATAATTTTTTCGTGTTTTCACATGTCCGAAACAAAGTTTTAACTGCTTTAATTTATTCTCCACCTACGTATTTTGCATAATACTGCATTTCAATAGGTTAAAAAAAATTATAAATCAATGAATTTTGTCGGTAAATGTTGAATATTTCTTGGTACCCACCAATTAATACATTCAGAAGATTTTAACGTTTCAGGTTGAAGGACTTCCAAAAGAGACCGCAGTGGCAGCTGACATTGGTTTTGCAACACCCATCAATCCAGTGGCGGAGCTAGGATTGAGAATTAAAATAGCAAAACAAGTTAATTTATATCTAGGATTTTCATCTAGCGCTGACAAAAATGCACAACATATTTATGATGAAAGATGTGTTGGAACTTGTGGCTCATATGGTGTGTATGAGAGGTACTAAGAAGTTCTCGTAAAAGGGCAGGGCCGAGCGAAGTGGAGCGGAGCGAGTCACTGGCCCATCGTAGATTCAGTTGTTCGGGTTGGGCCGTAGGCCCGAAGGTTTGGGGGGTACGGTACGGTGTTATAAGGGCATTATGGGTATTCAGGCTATAATGCGGATTAGGGTTGGAATAGAAGTAGCAGCCATATATATACTTCTATTGTAAAACCCTAAGAACTTGATCATCAAATAAACGACTACTCTCTCCGCTCCCGTGGACGTACCCGATTTTGGGGAACCACGTATATCTTTGTGTCAATTCTTTTACTGTTTATACTCGTATATCGTGTGCGTGTGTGATACGATCCTAACAAGATGTATGCAAAAAAGTCATCTAATTCTCTTCAATTTTTTAGTGTTTTTACATTAAACCTAATGTCAGACAACTATTATCCTTATATGTTTATTATATATAGCCTTTCATAAGTGGGTCTTGTTTTGTTTTGTTAGGGCTATAACAATTTAGTTCAAATTTTGTTGGAAACATTTATTTTAATTTCAAACGAGTAACCATGCGCCGAAAATAGCAAAAAAAATTAATTTATATCTAAATTTTCATTTTTTTCGGTGCATTTTAAAGCTTAGGGTTTGAGAAGCCCACCCCACCCTACTTTGGCTGGGCTCCGCCCCTGCATCAATCAATTTAGGGATGGCAATTTCCTCCAATCCATTCGAATTCGATCCGATCCCCGCTCTAAATGGATCAGTATTTTGGAGATTTATTCGGGGATCGGGTAGGATATGGGAATTGTTTCTAAAAAAATTTGGGGATTGGTTAGGAGGCGGGGACATGTGTATACCCACCTTGAATCCTATACAATCAGTCCCCGAATCCCCTGTTTTATTTATATACGTTTTTTTTTTTTAAATATTGGGTTTGAAGTTAGTATATGTTATAACTTATAAACGACTCTTCTCAATCATTTTCTCATCTCAAAAATTAAAAACAAAAACTCTAGTTTCTCTCTCTCTCTCTCTCTCTCTCTCTCTCTCTCTCTCTCTCTCTCTCTCTCTCTCTCTCTCTCTCTCTCTCTCTCTCTCTCTCTCTCTCTCTCCCTCTCCTCCTTTTGTTCTTGTATGATGTTTTGTTCACTAGGTTGTGGATTGTAATTTGATATATGTTGGATGAGTCTAGAGTAGCCCTAACTGAATACCCTGTGTTTATAAGCTGCTAAGTATGTATGGATGTGTTTTTCAATTCAGGATTTGCCCCGGTTTGATTGATTGTATATTATACAAATAAAAAAAATTTATATATAAAAAAAAATTATATATATATATAAGGGGCCTCAAAATTGAGAAAAAGGTAAGCAAACCTTAGAAGTCCCCTGTCAGGAAGCTGGTGAATTTGGTGAAGTACTATGTGCGTTATTTTATGCCTTTGAGCTTTCAGCTGGTACTAGAGTTTATCCTCTTTTGCAATTGTTGTGGCTTCCTCAGTTTTTTTTTTTTAAGTTTCTGTTTTTTTTTATTGTTCTTTTGTCATCCGATTTTTCCCGAATCCTCGCTTTGGATCCCCGTTCCCCGTTTGGGGCGAGGATGGAGAGAAAAAAATAATCCCCATTGGGGATTGAGACAGGGACAGGGGAGGGGTTCAGGAATCGGGGACGGAGATAGTAGTCTCCTGCCCGAACCGTCCCCATCGTCATCCCTATCAATCATTAAGTGGCCTGCAATATTTTCCATTGTTATGTTATTACTTACAACAAAAATATTTTTTCTCAAAAATGTTAAAAGACACCACTCCAGCATTTGACTACTAATAATACCTTTTTTTAACTTTACATTACTCGAGATCCTCAAATTGATCAAGGTGTGTGTAAGCTGACTCGTACTGTACTGACACCAACTAGTTCTAGACAAAACTTTTCTAAAATTAAACCTTGTTTTGAAGGGGTTGTAAATGGTTGGAGATAAAATAATTATACAAGTAGCATTTTTTAAATGGTAATAGATATTCACACCCCCTAAATTGTTATCCACACCCCTTTTTTTGTCCCAGATGTATGTGAAGGGGTTGTGATTTCGTGTTTCATACTATCATTTTGATCCCTTCTCTTTGCAACAATATAAACCTCGTTCATCTATCTGAAGTGTGAACATATATAAAGATCAATGTTTACTTAATGATGATGGATAACGAAGTGAACTTTTTGAAGATAAATCATTTTTCGAATAGCGATTGTGATTTAATTTGTGGTTTGATGTTTATATTTTTTTTCGTGTTTTCACATGTCCGAAACAAAGTCTTAACTGCATTAATTTATTCTCCACCTACGTATTTTGCATAATACTGCATTTCAATAGGTTAAAAAAATTATAAATCAATGAATTTTGTCGGTAAATATTGAGATTGAATATTTCTTGGTACCCACCAATTAATACATTCAGAAGATTTCAACGTTTCAGGTTGAAGGACTTCCAAAAGAGACCGCAGTGGCAGCTGACATTGGTTTTGCAACACCCATCAATCAATTTAGGGATGAAAATTTCCTCCAATCCATTCAAATTCGATCCGTTCCCCGCTCTAAATGGATCAGTATTTTGGAGATTTATTCGGGGATCGGGTAGGATATGGGAATTGTTTCTAAAAAAATTTGGGGATTGGTTAGGAGGCGGGGACATGTGTATACCCACCCTGAATCCTATACAATCAGTCCCCGAATCCGAGTTTTATTTATATACGTTTTTTTTTTTAAATATTGGGTTTGAAGTTAGTATATGTTATAACTTATAAACGACTCTTCTCGATCATTTTCTCATCTCAAACCGCTGCCACACACCAGGCTCTCTCTCTCTCTCTCTCTCTCTCTCTCTCACCTCCTTTTGTTCTTGTATGATGTTTTGTTCACTAGGCTGTGGATTGTAATTTGATATATGCTGGATGAGTCTAGAGTAGCCCTAACTGAATACCCCGTGTTTTAAGCTGCTAAGTCAGGAAGCTGGTGAATTTGGTGAAGTACTACGTATGTTATTTTATGCCTTTGAGCTTTCAGCTGGTACAAGAGTATAGTCTAGAGTTTATCCTCTCTTGCAATTGTTGTGGCTTCCTCAGTTTTTTTTTTTTAGTTTCTGCTTTTTTTTATTGTTCTTTTGTCACCCGATTTTTCCCGAATCCCCGTTCCCCATTTGGGGCGGGGATGGAGGGAAAAAAAATAATCCCCATCGGGAATCGAGACAGGGAGACAGGGGAGGGGTTCAGGAATCGGGGACGGAGATAGTAGTCTCCTGCCCCGAACCGTCCCCATCGTCATCCCTATCAATCATCAAGTGGCCTGCAATATTTTCCATTGTTATGTTATTACTTACAACAAAAATATTTTTTCTCAAAAATGTTAAAAGACACCACTCCAGCATTTGACTACTAATAATACCTTTTTTTAACTTTACATTACTCGAGATCCTCAAATTGATCAAGGTGTGTGTAAGCTGACTCGTACTGACACCAACTAGTTCTAGACAAAACTTTTCTAAAATTAAACCTTGTTTTGTGTCTAAATATTTCACTGTCAAGGGGCGGCTCAAGGACTTCTTTTGGATTTATAAACGCCCTTGACGAATTCTTTTGATATTTAGAAGTCATACACGTTAGAATTATTTAGTATCCTATTAACAACGATGTCTTTTTCATTATGTACCTCAACAAAGTTACCCCCAAAAAAAAAACGATGTCTTTTTCATTATGTTCTCAATAATTTATCTAGTGATCCCCAATCAATTACGCTATAGCTTCTCACAATTTCCATAGTCGATCAAATGTTTTTTTTTGTTGTTGCAGTGAAATGCTTGGGGCCATTTTGTACCTTAATAGTAGAATGTTGAGGACATTATTACCTTAATAGGATGTTAGGGCCATATAAAAGTTCAAAAAATGATAGAATCACTCTCATTTACACACCCACACACTTGTGAGTGTGAGTGTGTAAATGGGTGTAGTCGTAGCATTATTGTAAAAGTTTATACGTTAAGTTCCAAATCTATCACAATAATTAAAATTTTATCAACGTGAGTGGGTACTGGGTAAGTAACCACAATCGACTCTCACTATCTTAGCCCTTCGTCCTTTTCAAAATGAGATCTATCATGGTTTCAATTGACGATCTGAGTTGTTCATTTTGTAGGCTTCGATAATATTCATTATCCATGAAAAAAAAAAATATTAAATGGGTATCAGTATCCATAGCAACAAACCTCATTTCAATAAAACTCATTATCCATGAAAAAAAAAACATATTAAATGGGTATCAGTATCTAATTTTGTTACACGACAAATGGCAATAAAACTCATTTCTTTGCAAAAAAAAAAAAAAAAAAAACTCATTTCTCTTGTGACAAAAATAATTTGACCATGTCTTTATCAATTGGCAATCACCCTGTTTTTTTACATGAATGATAAACACAGTGAGAGACTTAAAACATGCTTTAATCGTCCTATGGAATTAGTTGTTGCAACCAGCTCAATAAATTATTGAGCTGACATTCAAAATATTTTGCCACTAGCTAGTAAAATAGCACTACTAAAATTAGAACCATACAAAGAAGATTAGCATGATCCTTGCGCAAAGATGAAATGAACAAATTAAGACGAATAAATCTACACGTACAACCATTTCATCTCCAATCATTTACCACCTCCCCACATACACGTGGGGCCTACACCCATAATTGTGTGTGGACCCCAGATGTATTTGAAGGGGTTGTAATGGTTGGAGATAAAATAATTATACAAGTAGCATTTTTTAAATACTAGTTACCCAAAAAAAAAAAAATTACTGCTCTTCTTCTTTTCTTTTTCTTTTTTAGGATTTTCAAAATGGTACTAATTCTCCAAAGAGCTGATATCACTAGAAATAAATAGTACTACTTCAAAATAGTACTATATGTAACACTAATACTTTATCTTTTTTTTCCAGTTGATAAGATATTACAAGTATGTTAGGAGTAATATTTAGTAGAATATTACAATAACCAAAATTTTGGTCATAAGAGTTGAATTCTATACCTCATGCCATATATAAGCGCTATACGATCATTGGGCCAAAGAAGTTTGTATCACTTATACTTTGGTGTAGGGATGGGCACGGAGGAGGATCAGAGCTGGAGAGTACTATCTCCATCCCCGATCCTCGAACCTTCCCCATCTCCATCCCCTCTCTGATCCCTAATGGGGCTTCATTTTCATCCTTAATCCCCACTCCAAAAGGCAAATGGGGATCCCCACGGAGATTCGGGGATCCAAACATTTTTTTCACAAAAAACAATTTGTGTTATCCATTAATTTCTACCATTGGATCAATCAAAATACAAAATTAATTCTTCCAAAAACATACGTGCAACTATGGTTACAAAAATACAAACATACACGGCCCCAACATAAACACGAGATAGAAAGTGAAAACACGCATATATTAAGATCAAAATCTCATGTTTAACAGACCACTTACATACCAACAATAAAACTTAAAACCCAAACTGAAACGGGTCCTAAAGGCCTAAATTCCTTGCCGTTAAACTACACATCAGAGCAGTTTAAAAAACTATTACATCAGAAAAACAGAAAACGAAACCAAACAAAAACTACTACATCGGAAAAACAGAACACGAAGCTAAACACTAGTGCCTAATTCCAAAATAGTCGTCTAGATCCCTAAGTTTAGTAAAACCCCAAAGTTTCATAACTCAAGAATAGACCCCTAAGTCTCAAGGATTCGAGGACGGGGCGGAGCGGGCAGGGCGGGGCGGGGCGGGGATGGATTGGGGAACAGATTCGGGGCAGGGATATGCCTATCTCCAGTTCCTATCCGATCCTTGAAAATTTCCAAAAAAAAAAATTCTCCATATTCTATCAAATCTCCAAACAGATCTCCAAATTGCCAATCCATTTAGAGCGGGGATCAGATCGGATCGGATTCGAACTGGTTGGAGAAATGCCCATCCCTTTGGTGAATACATTTTGGCCAATATGTCCAAAATGTATTGCTCTATTTAGGAAGTTTTCCACTAACTTGGTTTTTTTGGATGTTTTAGTTTTGCAAAAAAAACTAACTTGTTCCATTAAACTAGTTTTTTGTATGTATAGTTTTGCAAAAAAAAACTAATTTGTTCCACTAACTAGTTTTTTTGGCTTTTTTGGTTTATAGTTTGCAAAAAAAAAACTAAATGATTTTTTGTTAGTGGAATAAGATAGTTTTTGAGTTAAAACAAAACTGTTTTTTTTTTTAGGGGAATGGGGCCTTTTAGTGGCACACATTCTATGGGTGAGAACATCTCTATATACGTATTAGATTCCACAGATACATACGATTTGTACGAGTAGGTGATTGTGCACGGAGAGAGATCAAGAGATCATCCGTGCAAAGATTCTAGTAACCGTCTGATCTACACGTGAATGGGGCAAAAGCCATCATCCTGATGAATGAATGAATGGTATCATCATCATCTAAAAGAATCTCAGATTTCGTCATCTGAATGATCCACACGAGACTCGTGCCGGCCCACCAATTTTCAATACTCTCTCTTCCCCCTCCGTGTGGTCCTGCAACAGTTGTCCTCCACGTGGAGGCCTGTTGGGCGTACTGCTACAAGCAGTTTTAGAGGCCGCACGTCTACTACAGTACTGTGTTAGCCCAAGTCAATAACGCGTGAAGTGAGCATGAAAACGTCTTTTTAAAAATATGTATTTAAAAAATATGCAAGAGCGAGAATTAAGAATACAAGCGCAAATAAAAAATGAGAGTGGAAGTGAAGGATCCTACGAAAAAACTAAGGTTGCTTTGTTGACGTGAGGGTGTAATCTGTGACACTAAGCGCCGTGTATGATAATTAAGAATGCAAGCGCAGAAGGGAAGGGTCCTACAAAGAAACTAAGGTTGCTTTGCTGATGTGAGGGTGTAGTCTGTGACACTAAGCACGGAAGCGTGTACGACAATTAAGAAAGCAAAGGATCCTACGAAGAAACTAAGGTTGCTTTGCTGAGCTGACCGTGTAGTCTTTGACAACA
The DNA here is from genome assembly GCA_016920895.1 of Vaccinium myrtillus. Taxonomy (NCBI): domain Eukaryota; kingdom Viridiplantae; phylum Streptophyta; class Magnoliopsida; order Ericales; family Ericaceae; genus Vaccinium; species Vaccinium myrtillus. The sequence goes on from CM029280.1 coordinate 921,398, forward strand.
AGCGAGGGAGACTATTGTATCGGGGATCTAGACGAAGAGAAAATTAGGGACCAACTACTGAGTCAACCAAAAAGATTTAAAAATTAAATTGTTATTCTCAACTTGAATGCATTTCGAAATTTATTAGTTTTTGGAATTTGATCTAGAAAATTAGACGGTGCAAATCAAGTAACAAAGGTAATTAAAGTGGGGAAAAAAAGAAAGAAAGAAAACTGAACATGGTGTTTAACTAAGGCTGACCTTTTGGCTTCTTTTATTGATGTATTGTGGGAAAATAACCTATCTTGAGAATTGAAATAAGCTAGCTTTTTGCTTTTGGCTTTTTACAGGTTTTTATGTGATATATTATGAGAAAATGGCCTGTCTAAGGACATCTCAACCCACACTCGATACCTTTATTTTTATGTTTTTTGGTTGATAGTTATATTCTGGTTTGCAACCTTGAACGGTTCCATTTGTGTGAAACACTTTGGTCCTTTACTCCAAAATAGCCTCCTCAATTCATTACCAGTTTTCAGCTTTTCGCTTTCCCGCAACTAAATTGGCAGGGACACCTTATTGGGTATCTTGAAGAGTTAAAACTTTCGTAAACTTCTTCACATTGAAACTAGGATCGTGTTGTTCAATGGCCAACGCAATAAAATTCTGACCTCCCTGGATAATTGAGAATACATCTTCATCATACTCATCATACATTGGAGGCAAACTCCAATCCACTTGTGGGTGTGAAACTGCCGAATCATTATATGAAAAAATTCCCTTCAACGTATTACCTTCAAACTCCATATAATGGACATTGAACAAGATGGATAGCTGTGCTTTGCTACCAGACTGATACCGGATTTTGAAAATGAGGAAGGAAGAAAGATAATAATGACCAGGATAAAGGATCCAGCTCAGCACCTAAGTAGAAACACCAATGAGATATAGAATATCACCATCCAAGGGGGCCAACAAAGGATACAGGCTTAAGGAATGCTCACCATTCAATGAAATCCACCAAAGAAATACAGAATCAAAAAGAAGAACGAGTCTTTACAAGCCAAAGGCTATAACTCAAAACACTCAACTCTCCATTTTATTCATTAGCAAAGGATTAAATAGGATTTGTTGGAATATTCTTTGGCTTTTACCGGAAAAAAGGAAGGATTAAATAGGAGTTGTTGGAATATCTCTCCGAACATAGGTAGAATAAACTATGATTTCCAAAGCTATAACTTAATGAAAAGTAAAGACTTTTGACTACTAAAAATTAGGTAGACTCTTAAGAACTTAATAGACAGTTAGGAACTTGAAAATAACTTAAATGATTCAAAAGAACTTCAAAAGACATAATATTGGGAGCCAACTTGAATTTTTTGGGGGAACTTAAGTTTTGGGAACTCAATGATATCAGTAAGCTGTTTTTGCTCCTCTTCTTTAACCTTTGTACTAGTTAATTCGACTCAGAGAAAAAGAGTTCTGCTCTGTTTTTCAATGGCAGGATTCAAAATTGTAAAAGAGTAATTTATGAATGGAGTGGAGAGAGCCATTGGAAAAATGGGGAGAAGTTAGAGTTATTCCCAATTTGGACCAAGAAATTGGTAAAATCCAAATTGGGGAATAAGTTGGGCCATGCATTAGAGATGGGTTTTTGAGGTTTTTGCCCAAATTTTAAATTTGGATCTTAAAATGGGTCAAAGCTTGAGATGCTCTAAGAAGTTCAAGGGTACCTTTTAAGACCCACTTTGAGATGGCAAAAATGTTAAGATCCATAAAAAATTTCTCCGAAATGGTCCAAGAAAAAGAATCAATGGGCTATCTTCAATGGTCCAGATAGCCCATTTTGTGCAACTAACTAAGAAAAAAAAGTAGAGACTCTAGAAAATTAAGAACCAAATGAATCCATGGTGGTTAAAAAATGATCACATTTTAGGTTAAGTTTCCAGGAAATAGTGAAAGGCCTTTGAACTCTCCCAACAGCAGCAAAGAAGAATTAAGGAGGTTTACGTCAATGGCAGCTTATGCATTCAATGGGTATTTCTGTGACAAGAAGAAATGAAGCAGGGTATAACCTTTGGACTGGATTGGGTTTCATAAAACCCCCCTTTTGGGCCATTAGTAGTCTAGAACGTCCCTTTTGGGCCATTAATAGTCCAGACTCAGTACAAACCCCCACTCAAAATCCAAAACAAACCGCTTTACATTCGGCTCACTTGAGTTTTGTATAGACTAATTGAGTTGGTCAATATTCTACTTTCTATAGAGAGGTCAAGGGATCAAATATTGCTAAAGACAAAAATTGATAGTATTTTGTTTTCCTGTATAGGAGTGGCTTCTTGTAATCGTGTTTGTGAAAAAAAGTGTTCACGTGTTGTGAAAAAAGTGTTCCAACGCTATTTGGGTGGAATCGGAACCGAATTGAAATCATTCTGGTCCTGCGGTTTGGATTTAGACAGATTCTACAAGTATATTGGTTAAATTTTGGTTATTAATTTTTTAGAACCGATTGGAATGATCTGGCTACTGAATTTATTGAGAACCGACCCAATTCGGACCGTATGCACCCTGACAGAAAAGCCCAAATTTGAAATATCCCTAATGAATCCATAATTCTAGATCAAAAAGAAATTAGGAAAAATTTCAAAAAAAACCCCAAACTTTGACCTCAATGTCTCAAAAACTCCCAAACTTCACTTAATTTCAATTTACCTCCCAAACTATAGCTTCGTTATTCAATCAACCCCCCGCAGTCCAAATCAGTTAAATGCCAAACGGAAATCGCTGAGTTGGCCTTAACGGCTCCATTAAGCAACCATGTGGCTCAACACATGGCGCCACATCTGCACTATTTTAAAAAAACGCCACATGTAAAAAAGAGAAATAAAATCAAACTAATTTATGTAAAAAAAAATAAAAAAAACACCACACCAAATTGAACTAATCTTTGCCTTTTACGTTCCCAAAAAGTTGATTCTAAAATTTAGAAGGAATCAAAGCAAGACAAATCATGGAACAAGTCTAGAGACAAATCCCTACATCTAACATCTAAGCCCAGAGTCCCCACGAATTCTCCTGCAAGCTGAATATCCTTGGGCATAATAGTAACCCTCTTAGCAAATACACCTCCGCCGCCTCTTGCAACAGCGGCAGCAGAGCTCTAGAACCTGAGATCGGTCTTGAAGTCCTGAGCAATCTCTCTCACTAGCCTTTGGAATGTCAGCTTTCGAATCAGAAGCTCTATAATCTTCTGGTACTTCCTGATTTCTCTCAGCACCATCGTCCCCAGACAGAATTTGTGCGGCTTCTTTACTCCGCCGGTCACCGGGGCAGACTTGCGGACAGCTTTGGTGGCTAGCTGCTTCCTTGGCGCCTAGCCTCCGGTGGATTTCCTTGCCGTTTGCTTTGTTCTTGCCATTGGTTGCTGAAAATGGGTGGATTCAGAGAGAAAGTTAAGGTTTTGGTGGGTTGGAATGAATTGAAATGTTTAGATTTGAAGTGAATTTATACTATAAGGCCCCATTTGGTACGAGATTTCGTTTTGGTGGGATTGGTAATGAGATGAGATTAGGATTGGGGTTGGTTATAAGGTGGGATTATTAATGAGGAGACAAATCATTTCCCATGTTTGTTTTTATACAGGATTAGATCATGAGATTGTTAATAACATGTTTGTTTTGTCTAGGATAGGATTAGATCATGGGGTTTGGTGGTTTGCACAGCTGGGAGGGGTTTGCACAGGAGAGGAATCCTTCCAATCCCATGGGATAGGGTTGCCAATACCCACCCCCCTTGGGATGGGTAATCCCATGCTTTTGTGGGATTCACAATCCCATGGTATTAGCAATCCTCCCATTGTTTGCAACACCAAACAAAGTATTAGAGGTCCCACAGAATTTCCAATCCAATCTCATCCTCCAACCCTGGTATCAAACAGGGCCTAAGGGTTGTGCTTCAATCTCTCGTCGTCCTCATCTTTCTCTCTCTTGTTCCCAAAACCAGATCTGGGTTTCCTTTTTTTATTTTATTTCTGTTAACGGCTAAAAGTCCATGCCGGCAATTTCTGTTTGGCATTTAACGGATTTGGAAGGTGGGGGGTCGATTGAATAACGGAAGTATAGTTTGGGAGGTAAATTGAAATTAAGTGAAGTTTGGGAGTGTTTGAGACATTGAGGGCAAAGTTTGGGTTTTTTTTTTTGAAATTTTCCCAAGAAATTATCCCTAATCACCAATAGGCGGCGAAACAGGCCGGTGGATCGATCTCCAGAAATTTCGCGCCCTCGTCTCTCATCACAGTCTTTGCCTTCCTCTCCCTTTATTTCTCTGTCACCTTCACAATCTACTAGGAGTACTACAAAAGCACAAGCCCTAGTAGCTGCCCTTGAAGAGTGACGGCGGATATGGACTTGGACGATCTAGATGGCCCGAGCCGGGTTCCATCAAGAACCTCCAGGTTCGCCCCCAAGAACGCCAAACTCAAACCAAAGTCAGAACCCCAACAATTGAATTCCTTTCCCGCTCCTGCTCCTGCTCCTCCTCCGAAGAAAGAAGAAGTTTGTACCATTCATGATTGCGAAACAACAAACCACGACGACCGTGCCGTCAAAATGGATGTTGAACCCAAGTTGGAAGAAGGCCAAGAAACGAAAGATGAAACTATGGCGGAGGTCGACGACGACAACCACGATGACGATGGTGATAGAGTTGTTCGAGAAATCGACGTATTCTTTACTCCTCAAATTGATCCCAGCACTCAGGCAATGCAAACACCAAAACATCATGTTCATATATACGTTCACAAATATCTATATGAGTTTGTCTGTGCCTTATTTTGCACTTGGTATTGTTGGTGACTCTTGGTTGTTTTTTTTCCAGCTTTATGTTTTGCAATATCCACTTAGGCCCTGTTGGCGTCCGTATGAAATGGACGAACGATGTGAAGAGGTGCGCATTGTTTGCTTTTCTGTATAGTCTTGATAAAGATTATCTGTTAATTGATTATTTAGGTTTTGGTTAACAATTGGTGACTGCATTGAGATAAGAAGATAAAAGAAAGTGAAAATAGGCGACACAAAATTGCCAGTATAATTTCCTTTGTTTGCAGGTTCGGATTAAACCCTCGACCGCAGAAGTTGAAGTTGATTTGTCTATTGATGTTGATTCCAAGACTTATGACAGCAATGCAGATCACAGAGTCGGGATGACAAAGCAGGTTATTTCCGATAAATGAGATTCAAATTGTTCTGTCTTCAGGAACATGAGTGATTCAACAATTTGGATTGGTTGAATTATAACGCTTAGAGCATGCATAACACCAAATAATTAAAACTGCTAGCTCATATACTAGTTTTGTAGGTGATTAGTAATCAATTCGGGATAAGCCCTTGGATAAAAGTTTTACTTGCGGATTAGGGTTCAAGAATCTTGTCAATGAGAAAGCTGGTTGGCTTAAGTGCCTAGGACATTCCAAAGTGCATTAGCCTATTTTTACTTGCCATTCAGGCTCATTTACTAGTTTTGGAGGTGATTTATTAACTAATGTGCGACAAGCTCTAATAATAAAAAGTTATATGGATAAGGGTATAAGATTCCTGTCAATTTAAAAAGTTGTTTGGCTTGAGTGCATAATACATCCCAAGTGCATAAATTTGTACTTAAACCTATTTCCTACTCTCTCCGTCCCAAATTGCTGGACCTTTTTGGGTAACCGTGCGTTTTGTATGCAAAATATAATGTACTTATGAGATTATTTGAAAAAAATTTACACCAATTTTTTCTTAATGTAAATTGGTGTAAAATTTTTTGTTGAGTGCAAAATGCAATGTTACCCAAAACGGTCGGGCAATTTGGGACGAAGGGAGTACTTGCTAAAAGCATTGGATAGATCTGTTTTGGTCGAGCATGATATTTGGTTTGAACATCAAACAAATTTTTGATTTATTTTCAGTGCTGTTGTACTAGGTGTAATTTGATGCAATACAGAGGTGCCGCATACTTAATGAAAAAGTGATCTGTAGTCAAGTGCTGCTGATATTCTCGTGTACTTTTTTTGGTCATTAATTCCCCCATAATATCAACTTTCCAGTGCTCTGTGCTTATTATACTACAATTTTTTTGGGGGTGTTTTTATGATGGTTTATTTTTGTACTTCGGAGTTTTTCCTTTGCCTGTTTTTAGTTTCTGAACTTATTTTGCACCCAGAAAGTAACATAACTTATGAATTCTTTTTTGTTCTCGTTCACTTTTAGACTTTGTCATCTTCAATGAAGCCAACGCTTGCAACTGGCTATGCTGTTGGGGTGCTAATCGGAAATAAGGTGAGCAAATCTAACCCTTGCATGATATGAATTTGGCATCGTTTATAACCCAGTTATGCTATTCAAACTTCATTGGCTTTTCTTGGACTGGTTATTAGTAGAGATTCTAGTACGCTGTAAATAACTCTTTTGGGCAAAGAAGCCTGCTTTCACAGAGTAATCAGGCCAGCAGGCTGCTTAAAGTTTCATTAAGGTGCCAATTATTTTGCTTTGCCAAGAAACTGCATAATATTTTTCGACAAAAATTGCCAAGTGATCTCATCCTAGAGGAATCTCTGATCTATGAAGCTATTTACGGGGATAATTGATAGACCATTGGGCAACAGAACATATGACAGCCTAGTGGAATTGTTTTAATTAAGTGTCAAAGTGAAACTATTTAGCGATATCATGACTTGGTATTGGAGGGGACAAACTTTGATATGTTTTGGTAAAAAAGCTATCATGGTAGTAGATAAAAAGTTCATATTTTGTTGAAGACTTAATTTTTCTTGTCTATCTTGCAGTTACACATAAATCCTATTCGTGCAGCTGTGCAGCTTCGACCATCTATGGAACATCTCAAGTCTGGTGGCTCTAAAAAGAACAGTGTTACCTGCAACGTAGAAGCTACAATTAAGTTGGAAGATGTTAAGGATGAAAAATCTGCAGGACCATCGAAGAAACTGGTAATATTCTTTGCATGATGTATCCTGCTATCAAAGTCAGCTTATTCAACCTTGTTGTTCCAGAAACTGACTTAAGTCAGAAATTGGCTTAAGTCAATTTTTTGGGTTGATGTATTGTGAGAGAGTGACTGTCTCGTTAAGGGCAATAAGTCAGTTTTGTAAGTCTCTTCCATTTTTTGTTTGTTAATCATCTGTAGCAAAATAAGGTAGATTTGATTATTGGTGACAGTAATGACTGCTTGACTAGCTACGGTATTTTCGGGCGCTGAAGAGCCGAGTTTATTTTGTATGGTCCATTCCAGGATTTTTCTCCATAAAGCCACTAGTTCTTATTTGTCATATGTGTTCTTTTGTGCAGAACAAGCTACCAGGGACAGTGAACGGTCTTAATGATGATGTTCGGGAGGTAGGATGCATGATCTTTTGGTTAAACGATTGATGATGTTTTAGTTAAACCATTGATGATCTTTTACTTCAACGATTGATGAATCCACAAACTGGCCTCTTCCGAATAGTGGCAATTGAATTTTCATGCCTAGTATATTTTCCGCATCGGCACGGCTAATTATGATTTTTGCTTTTGTAAAATTTGCATTCATTGCTCTTGTTAATTTCATTTCTTGTTTCTCGTCTTTCCAGAGTTGGATGGCCCTCAAGTACCATTCTTCAAAGAGTGATTACTCAATCAGATATCTAAGAAAAATGGAAGTAGAAGAAAGCGCTCCGATACAATTTTCAATGAGCCCGTATGACTTTGTTACTGATATGTGCTATTTTTTTGGTTTATCAAGCTGGGGCTAGGGAATGTGTTCTTAAGTGGTTTGGCCTTTTCGTATTTGGGAAAAGTATGTATTGTTTGTTTAACGATTTTGTTATTATTTCTATCTGTAGGTATGACTATGTCAGCTCTTTGTGTCCCGGTGTATTTCATGGCAACAAATCTCAAGGTCCTTCGATAAGGTACCCTCATACTGTCGGTCAATTTTGTTTCTCCTAAAACCTCAATTTTCCCTGTCTGACCCAGCGTACAACCACTGCGTGGAGATTGGATAGTCATATGCAGGGCCACACAATGCTGGCAGAATAAAACCATTGTTGGGTTCTTTATGAAAATTACAAACATACCTGATTCTGTCATTTGATACCCTGCTTTCTTAACCTCCTTTTTTACACAGAAAATAGGAATTAGATTGACAATAGTCCTTAGTATTCTCTATTTGCCTTGTCTTGTGGGTTTTTCTCTTCACTTCTAATGCGATAGTTGTCTAAGACTCTTAAGTAATGCCAATGAGGGAACGAACCATAGTTTACATTTTTTTCAATGAGATCGCCACGTACAGTACAATTTAACAGGAGAGGTTTTGAAGTCCTAATGTGAAAATATTGGTCTCCACGTGGATAATATATTTTGCTTCTCTATATTTGTTTGGTAAGCATAACAATGGGAGTTCAATCACGCTACAATCAGACCATTTGATGCATACGCTTTGGTGCAGATGAATTTTCTTTATTGGTAGTCTTATCTAGCCAGATCCCTAACTTCAAGCCAAAACGTGTAATGTAAGAAGCCACATCTCGTCTTAATGGAAGGTAAGTTGAGTAAGGCCTGAAGCCAAAGAAGTGTAAAGAAAGTAACATTCGGGATTGTGGTTATTGGGTATGCACTACAAATTGTCCTTTCGTAATGCAAACCATATATTTGACTAAGAGATTGCTGTTTTGTGTGTTAAGGGTATCCTTGAGGTGCTCTCGCCCTTGAACAGTATTGTATGTCCTTCATACCTTTGTCAGTCAATGAGCAAGTAGAGGAAGAGTTACCTATCCGAGAGTTTTTTCTAGTGGCTTGGATGTATTAGAGGACCCCACAATTATTTTGGGCAGGCTTTGTTGTACATTGAGCTTTTTTTACACTTATCACTCAAAATTTAGTTAGATGTTTGGCTTCCTCTCATGCAGTGTGTGTATGAGAGAGAGACTCGTAGTTTATTGGTAATTGGTTTTATGGAATTGATCTAAGGTCTTTATGTACTTCTTGTTATAATTGTCTTGTCCTTGAGCATGGTGCTGGTACTTTCTTGAGTGACTTAGGGTCCAATTGAGCAATATTTTCCACGAAGCTTCTCTCTCTCTCTCTGGTGCAGTGATTCCAGAATCCAGAATGCTTGTCCCTGCTGATATTCAGTGCCAGGCATTTTTTTTTTTGGTAAAGAAGGATTTTATTACCAAAAACAAAGGAATACAAGAAAAGAATGGCATACCCCACAGAAAACATCCAGCAACTAGAATAACCCGAAAACAAACTACATCAGAGCCGAACTATGAACTAGCTATAAAATTTTCTCTGAAATACTCCAAGCCCTACAAAGAGCTAGATTTCCCGAACTTCTACCAAAATTCCTCCAAGACGATGCTCGGTCCCTTACATCCTTGATGATCATATCAAAGATGGTATTAGTAAAGTACCGCTTGTTGCCAAAAACAGAGTCGTCACGAGCTTTCCAAATGTAATAATCCAGCCATAGCTAACTTGTAAAGAGCAGAGGAGAACCCTTTCTTCTTTAGATGCTGAATAGCCCAACTTATCTCTCGCCCCAACTCCGCTGGCCTCCTAGAAATGCCAAACGTATTAAGTATTCTACCCCATAAGCAGGCTGAGAAAGAGCATTAAAAAAATAGTTGCAAATGGGACTCATGCATACAGTTGCATAAAACACATAAGGGATCCACCTGCATCCCCCAAGAGAGAAGCCTATCCTTTGTAGAGAGACGACCCCAGCAAACAAGCCACATAATAAAAGCTCATCTAGGTATACCTTGTTTGAACAGACGATAGGAGCCCATGGAACTTTAGGAAGAGGAGTACCGAGAGCTTCCAAAGCAGATTTAGCCGGGAATTTGCCATTGGAAGTTGGAATCCAGATCATAGAATCATCAATTTCCGGGTTAGGTCTGAAAGTTGGAGGAGTATTCCTTATAATTTTCATAATTGCTCGGTTCCTTTGTCTAGGCCAGTGCCGATTCCCATTGTGAACAATAGATGAGACCTTGGTGAAGAGAGAGCTGCCCACATGGTTAACTATACTTCCTCCAAACACTTTGTAGAGAGGGCTTACATCATGCCAATAATCCAGCCAAAGAAAAGTAGTGTTCCCATTGTCAATCACATACTTAATCAGGGGCTGCACGACCTCTCTAAGCTTGAAAATAGCTTCCTAATCGTCCAAGAAGAGTCTTGGGGAATACTCATCTGCCAAAGACACTTCTGTTTAATGATGTAAGAGTGAACCCATCGGACCCATAAAGAATCAGATTTCTTACTTCAGGCCCACAAGTGCCTAATCATGGTTGCTTTATTCCATGTTTTAAGAGGCTTGAACCCAAAGCCGCCTTCATCCTTGGGAGTGCACACCCAATCCCATTGAATTTTTTGCCCTTGTCCTGTCCACAGAAAAGACCTGAGCAAACGCTCTACATCTTTTAACAACTTCTGAGGAAGGATAAAAATAGAACACCAATACACTCGCATGCTCCACAACACAGAGCTGACTAATTGGAACGACCCCCAAACGATAACAACTTAGTAGTCCAACTATTAATCCTTTGCAAGATCTTCTCTTTGAGTTGAACGCAATCAAAATACGAAAGCCGAGAAGTAGTGAGGGGTACTCCTAAATACCTCACTGGAAGACTTCCTTGTGGAATGGGGAGAATAGCTTCCAATATCACTTTAAGATCGCTGCTCACTCCAGAATAATAGACCGCACTTTTCTGAAGGTTAGGACTTAGGACTGAGACCAGAGAAGGAATAGAAGTATTCTAAAGCAGATTTAACTTAACTGTAGAGGACCCTTGATCAGCACCACACAGAACAAACAGGTCATTTGCAAAAGCTATGTGATGGAGCTGTAATTCTTTACATTTAGGATGGAAAGTAAATGGACTAGTAATGGATTTTGAGTGTAGGATAGAATAGAAGCCTTCCATTACTATAAGAAAGAGATGGGGTGAAATTGGATCACCTTACCGTAAACCCCTTTCTCTTTTGAAAAGCCTTCAACATCCCCATTCTCTTTTGAAAAACCTTCAACATCCCCATTGATAGCCACCAAGAACCATGCATTAGATACACAGTGCAAAACCAATTTAATGTATTGAACTGGAAACTGCATGGCTATCATCATTTCAGACAAGAATTCCCATGCTACCGAATCGTAGGCTTTCATTTAGTCAATCTTAATGGCGAATCTGGGCGGTCCCGAGTCCCTATGATAGTTCCTGACTAGCTCTTGCGTAAGCAAAATGTTGTCAGCAATTGATCTACCTTTGACAAAGGCTGATTGACCATGGTTTATAATAAGAGGCAGAATACCTTGCAACCTGTTTGCCAAAACTTTGGTGATACATTTGTATAGCACATTACAACACGCAATAGGCCCAATTCCTTCATACTTGTAGGAGCTTGAACTTTAGGAACCAAGGTTAGCACTGTAGCATTCCACCCCTTCGGCATAGAACCTGTAACGAAAAAAAGACTGGACAGCCAATACCACATCTGGACCAACTACCTCCCAATTTTTGTGAAAAAAACGCAGCATTGTAACCATCCGGACCTGTAGCTTTAATGCTTTATCTCTCCCAATGGATAACATAGCAGATTTGATTTCCCCAGCAGAAGCAAGATCTGCATGGTATTCCACAGGAACTTTAGTAAAAACAATATTATTCAACATAGGAGCAGCTTCAATACGATTAGGAACTCTGGTGCCTAAAAGCCTCTCATAAAAGGAAACAATTTCTCTCTTTGACATAAGCTGGATCCTCTAATCTTATCCCATTACCATCATTAATGGACAGAATCTTATTCCTCAATCGGTTAGCAGCCATTTTCTTATGAAAGAACTTAGTGTTATTATCCCTAAATGCAGCCATTGGACTCTGGACTTTTGTTTTTTGAAGGCCTCCTCAGCTGCACTTAAAGATCGATAGACAAGCATGGCCTCTCTCTGCTGTACAATCAGCTCATCAGAAATAGAAACCAAGGCAGCTTCCTCCTGAATTCTGACTAGATTTGCCTTGGCATCTGCCACCCTGTCACTGATTTTATTATAGCATGTTACATGTAGAATTGAGCTTCTTAAGCAAGCCCTTCAAAAAAATAAGTTTATAGGAGAGTCTTTGCAAAGGGTGAGTACCCCTATTCTGACTCCAAGCTCCTTGAACCAAATTGGAAAAAAGAGGATGAAGCATCCAAAAATTAAAAAACTTAAAATGGTTTCCTCTTATACCGATAAGGGATAATAGACACCAAAAGAGGGCAATGATTAGATATGCCTGGAGTTGTAAAAACTGCCTCAGATTCCGTGAAAGTATCCTGCCACACATGATTCACCATGGCCCGATCAATCCTACTCTTGATTAGACCCATACCTCCACTTCTATTTGACCAAGAGAACCAGAAACCTTTAGCTGGAAGATCATCAATATCAATATCTTCAATACGAGAATTAAAAGAAGCTGCAGCAGTATGGTCAAAATTATCATGGTTGCTTCTTTCATTTAACCTCCTAACAGCATTAAAATCGCCAATAAGCAGCCAAGGAGCAGAACCCACAGAAAAATGTAAACCCCTAAGCTCATTCCACGTCATAGCCCTATCTCCAGCAAAATTCAGCCCATATACTAAAGTAACAATGAAAGGATGCAAGGTGTTAACATGATTAATCCTGCAAGTAATCTGTGATCACTACTAGAAATTAAGTCAGCCTTGACAAAAACAGGATTCCAAGTACAAAAAGCTCTACCAACCAAACCAGAACCTACGTTACGAATATACTCCCAGTTAGCTGGAAGACAATTCCTCAAAGCACCATCAAGGTTTTGGAACCTGGCCGTAGTTTCCACTATCCCACACAAGGATAAACTATTATCAAGAATAAGGGGGTGTTCCACTAACTTGGTTTTTTTGGTTTTTTGGTTTTTTTGGATGTTTTAGTTTTGCAAAAAAACTAACTTGTTCTACTAACTATTTTTTTGGTTTTTAGTTTTGCAAAAAAACTAACTTGTTCCACTAACTTGTTCCATTAAACTATTTTTTTGTATGTTTAGTTTTGCAAAAAAACTAACTTGTTCTACTAACTAGTTTTTTTGCTTTTTAGTTTTGCAAAAAAACTAAGTGGTTTTTTGTTAGTGGAATGAGATAGTTTTTGACTTAAAACAAAACTGTTTTTTTTTAGCGGAACGGGGCCTAAATTTTCTAACCTCCACTTGTTTGGAAGGATCATTTAAGCCCCTGATATTCCACGACCCAAACATGATCATCGCTTCTTATTAGGTTTCTTAGGCTTCTTCTTTTGCCCAGGAGGTTCAGGACCCCCATTCAAACCCTATGGGATATCAGCAGCCTTATCAAACAACTGATTTCTTGCTCCACAGCGGAATCGATAACCTGATCACACCCTCTTTTAGGAGATAAAACAATAGCATTACATAGCATAACAATCATCACACGACTTTTGTTATTTCCTATTCGATCGAACTGCTGCATTTCCTTGTACCTGTATATAGATTACATTTTGGAAGTTGTTAATCACTGGTGTTTCAGGGTTTTGCGTTCATTGCCACTGGAAGAACGTTTTAAGACGTGGTTTCGTGAGGTTTGTCACCACATACTCAATATTGTAATGCACATATTATGTTGGTGACTAAATTGCAGTTGTGTGTGCAGGCCCTTTGTCCTTTCAAGTTTGTTCATAACTTTGTTGGATGTTTAAGTCTCGTTCTTTAGTAGCAAATGATGACCTGCCTTTTTTGTTCACCCTCCCGGTCTTGTGTGTAGTATATCCGGATATTTATCCCGAGGGTTGACATATTGTGAAGTTCTTTCTTCTACTTCATTGTACTACCTTTCCTTTTTAATCTGTCACTTTGGATTGTTGTTCAGTTGCCTGAAATTAGCATGATTATATCTGTCTTCGGTATCCCCTTACATCGTTTAAAAACAGCTGAAGTTTACTAGAATATTATGGAGTGGTACTGGTAGCTGCAAGAAGATGAGGACATCTATCATGTGAGTAGTTAGCAGGAGTGTTGTTAAACTCTTAGAAACATGATACATATTGTATCGTGAGGGAATCATATTGTACTGATTGTATGGTGTACCGATTTGGAAAGGAAAATGGCACGATACTATTCTGTAACATACAATATTTTGGCAGGCCGTAGTATAGGGCATACAGATCATAAGATATGGAAGTGCACCATATTTTTTGGAACTGGAGGCTGGGTCAAAGGATGAAGGCTTCTTGCTAATTATTCAAGCATAGTGTTCTTGACAACTTGCAGACTTAGGAAAATTTGATCTCGTAGTTTGATGAAATGTATGGTCAGGAAACTGAGGTTGATAAGCTTAATGTTATTGTTAGTCATTTGAGACCTGGATTCTAGTGGGACTACTCACCAGTTCTCTATGCGGGCATGAGTTTTTCCATCACTTTTTCAGGCTTTGATTATGTTTCTTAGCATTTATCCAATCTTCTAGTTGTTTACATACGATAATCAACTGCAGTTAATGTGTTATTTTGGTTAGAAACTTGGCATAATCAATCTTTAATATTTGATATTGCAGAATTGTTAGCTTGCCCATTTTCATCTGATTCTTTAGGTAATTAATGATGCCATGCCGATTAGATACCTTTATTTTGCTTGGTGCTACAAAATACGTAAAATGAATTGATTCTGGTTAGTCTATTAATGCTCTTTGGACTTTGTTTCCATTTTACTTTCCAGTTGATTCCTTTGAGGTATTAGTCATACACGAAAATTTTGAAACCTGAATTAATTTGCACACTTTAACTGCTGCTATCCAAACATGGGTAGAACTCGATGTAACATCTCTTTATTCTTCTTCTGTTTGTTTATATTTTAATTAATGGGTAGCTATCTATCTTTTTATTCAGTGTGTTGTTTCCAAAACTGTACTACCTTATTTGGTCTCTAGTGTTAGCTAGTTGGCCAAAGTTTTAATTGAGAGATTTCAATTTTATTTGTATTCCAATTTTTTGTTTTCATAACATTTATAATTAGGGTCCTCCAGCAAACCGTTTACACTCTCTGAAGAAGCACCTTGCTCCTGATGATTCCATTGAAGATGTGCTTGGAGTCATCCAGAAACTTGCTCACCTTGTACAAGGACTCTGGGTTCCAAAAACGCCACTTCTAATGGAAGGAGGAGCTCGAGGTCTAGCTAGGGATTACTTTCTTCTTTTGTTTAGTAAGAATCCTGTGATCAGCTATGAGGACGTGAAAGCTGTGGGTTCTCGTGGTCAGGCTTTGAGAAATGTTATAAAAGGTGTGTTGAACATTCTAGCCGATGAGAGACCTGATTTACATGGCTGGAAGTTTAAAGAGTTACCAGATGTGTCATTGAAAAATGAGTCATCAGATGAGATGTTCCTGAAGCTGCATTCCGATGTTGTTAAAGAGCAAGAACAAGCTTGGCAGCGTGCGGAGAAACCGCTAACTGAAAGTATTTTTGCTGGCGGGAGGGGTGGTTTAAAGAATTCTTCAAAGCCTGATAATTCTTCAAAGCCTGATAATTCTTCAAAGCCTGATACGGCTAATCGGTCTGCAACATCAAAAGTCCAAAGTAAAGGTGCAGCAAGTGCTTCAAATGGAGCTGTTTCGCGAACTCCTATGTCAAATGAAACTCGAGAAGCTCTACCCAAGGTCTTACAGAAACTTTTCCAGACACACAAGGTTTGCAGGTAAAATTATTAGCGTCCATTTTTTCAGTTTTTAACACGAAGTATTTGGGTGGGAGATTACGCTCCCACACTACGCCCTTAACACTGCTGCAGAAATCTCTCAATCTCACACTGGTTGTAATACATCCGCATAAATGCATGCATGGGCTCACAACTCACTCACTCACTGATCACACTCGTCACAGAGGCAAATCCAGGCACCTAAAGCTGCCTTAATAATTATGGTCCCCGTAACCCGTCATCAACCTACCCACAAATCAAGCTTATCTTTCTAACACAATTCTCAGTTATGCAGTACTTTTTTGGGTAGGAAATAAGAACGCTCCATCCTTGATTTCCGTGCACTTCCGTGTACTTGTTACAAGATAAAGGAATACTAGTATGATACGTAGAGAAGTGGGTGTTGCAGTATTAGAGCCGACGGAATAAAGGTGGCGTGTGTTGAGAGTTGGGTAAACAATGATGGGCTCAAGTGTTATTGTGGTCTAAGAAGCATGGACACGTCTGCTCGCCTTACACATTTGTGTGCGACCTATGTTAGACAAAGACACGACACCCTCTGAACATGTCTAAGTATGTGCCAATTTTTTAAATTTTTTTTAGACAGACACTGGGTACGCACTAGGCACACTTGAGGACACATTAGGAGGTTCGAATTGGATTTTAAAAACTTGGACCATAGTCGAAGTTGCCATGAATTGTTAGTTCGTGAAGAGTTATTTAGTGACCATTGATTTTTATCTTCAATACAGTAGCAATGTTTTTTTCTCCTTTGTCCGAACTTGATAGAAATAACATTTTTGGAGAGATATGTAGTTCTAGTTTATCACTTTAGGTGTTCGGTGAGATATATAAATGTATATGTAAAAATCACTAATGTCGTAACAAATGAAAAATATCTTGTTTATTCTGCGACTTCTTCTAGTGAGTGAAAGGAGAGCAAACAAACATCAGTTAGCTTAAGCATGTGGATTGTGGACAGATTCAGAATGGGTTGGAAGGTTGGAATAATGGAAGTTGGGCCTTCTTGGTGGGCATTGAGTTACCTTTTTGACATTACTATTTTGAATTACAGCAGAGTAGAGAGCTCCAAGGTCCCTTAGGAGAGAGAATAAAAAGTACAAAATGCACTACTTTGACGACTATGTTATTAGTTGCACTTTAATCTGTGTCTGAAATTTCAATTAACTTTCTATGATACGAAAATGTATTTGTTTAGAAGAAGGGGGACAAAGAAGAGTGAGACCTTGATCTGGCATGAAAATTCAAGAAGGGGTAATTGTTCTAGGGTCCATAAGTGGGGACTTATTGGGTCATTTAGTCCATGTTAAAGTTTTACAAGGTCTAAGGTCCACAATTTTTTTTTATTTTAAATTTAGGTACTTTCAAAGGGTATCCTAGGGTTTAGGTTTTGGGGTGCACTTTCCTATTATAGGGTTTTAGTGTTTTAGGCACTTTCATAGGGTACCCTAGGGTTTTAGGCACTTTCATAGGGTACCCTAGGATTTTAGGCACTTTCATAGGGTACAAACTTTTTTGGCACTTCCATAGAGGTAAAAACTTTTTTTCGTAAAAAATAAATAAATAAATAAATATGAAGAAAGATGCTAGCGTTAGGACTAGATAGGTTATAAACTTGTTTGGTGGATTAATGGGGTTACAAATTCTTTGCCTAGGACTTTTGAACAAGTCGCCCATTCAAGAAAGGTGTGGGAAAATCAAGGCTGCTCCAGAAAACATTTTCTATTCTCAAACAGGGACATACTATCCAGATTAAAAGAAAAAGAGGGACATACTTTGTCAGCACATGTGCACGAGAGAGGGAGAGGGGGAGGGGTTTGGAGAGGGAGAGGGAGAGGGAGAGGGAGAGGGAGAGGGAGAGGGAGAGA
This sequence comes from Vaccinium myrtillus, assembly GCA_016920895.1. NCBI lineage: Eukaryota > Viridiplantae > Streptophyta > Magnoliopsida > Ericales > Ericaceae > Vaccinium > Vaccinium myrtillus. Next base: position 939,013 of record CM029280.1, read on the forward strand.
GGAAGATTTTTGGACCCGAGGACCATGTCGAATATAAAACAACTTCTTTTATTGATTGAATGTAATATACATGCTTCACATATTTGGACATGAAATTATTCTCGGTCAGGTTCAATCGAGTTGGGCTGCAACCCTATTGTGTTGCTTAATTGAAGTACTAATGCGAAGTTGCAAACCAATGTCAGGGGGGGACTGGATTTTGTACACCCATTTGGCCTTATATCACCCCTGTCCCAAATTGCTTGTCACTCATATGTTTGGATGTCCCAAAATATTAGTCATCTTTGAAAAGTCAAACATTAGATTTCACACACTAATCCTTGTAAATCATTAGAAGTAGATTTTAAAGTAGGGAATAAGGGGCAATGTTGGAATTCTAATCAAACTTGTTAACGAGACATGCATTCATTGCATGTTCCCTTGAAAAGTTGGAATGCCCATAGTGGACCAGCAATATGGGATGGATGGAGTAGCATTTTTGGCCATTGTGTATTGCAATATTAGCCTAATGTAGCATTAATTTCTTAATAAGATGATATGTTTTGTGCTTTCTCTGCCTAAATTGCCAATCATATGTGCTTGTACTGCTGATTTAGCCATATGTGCTTGTTGTGCCAGCTAAACATACCTAGTTAGCTCCAAATGATACGTAAGTTGAGCCATCAACCTCCGTCTCCTGCCATTTAGTGTCTTTTTAGATGGAATGAGGCTAGTGGATCTGAACTTGTACACATGGTTTAACTTATGCACTTAAAGCATGCAAAGCGACTTCATGAGCAAAAGGAATGACTGTTCCCATGGAAGCATATTTGACTATTTTTATGCTGTTTGTGACATTGGGTTATTCCATTTGGCAGCTTTCAACTGATTTGTCAACGTTTGCGGGAAATGGCAATTTCTGAGTCTACTCGTCCCAAGGGGATAGCTAGAGACGCAAAAGCAGCAGAAAGTGCACTTGATGCTCCTCAAGAGGAGCTGGTGGAATTGATTAGTCAAGTTGCTATAAATATCCATGGTGTATACGTTTCTAAGTCATCCATAGACTACCCCCAATATGATCCTTTGAGGTAGTTATCCTAGCATACACCTTGTTCCTTCAGAAGTATCATAATATGTTTGATCCTTGAATTAATATGTGGAATTTCTTGTGCAGGAAAATAGTCATTGATCTTCTTATTGCTGAAGGGCCTAATGCAAAGCTTAAAAAGGCTTTTATATTTGAAGCTGCCAAGAGGCAACTTAATCAGGATGTTTCTCCTAATGCATACCAAAAGGTTAGCACAGATTCTTGTCAAAGTGGTTTTGCTGCTATTTGGACTTCCGACTAGGATCTGTTTTTTTTTTTTGATCAGAAACTAAGTCATGAGTTACAACAGATATCCTTTCCCTTTTCCAACTTGCAACTCGCGTGAGGCTGATTTCTTGTGGGATAGATGGTTCCTCTTTGTATACTTGTCAGCCTCCTGAAGTAGCACCGGTATCACCATACTTCACCCTAATTTAGGGGCACCCTCAACAAATTTGCAGTTACTGTGTTGTACCATTCTAAGAATTTCAGCTTAGTGGCTGTTAGCCTGTTACTTCCAGGTTACTGAGCCAAGTAGAGTGAGCTACATGTCCTCTTGTTTTAACTTGGATAATTGACTTAGTAGGCCCCCGTTGTTCTACCCACCTTTTATTCTCCCAGCTGCTCTAGACCACCTCTCTTATCCCGCTCGTTTCTGACCTAGTGGTATTGCAAAGAATGTCATTCCTGCATAGCTCGTCCTGTTGTCCCACTCAGTCTCCATCATCTACAGTGTTAAGCTACTTGTGGGCATGCCCGCCTAGAACCGAGTGCCGTCATGGCGCGATCAATTTGGAGTCGCCACCCAAGTTTGGGGTTTGCCACCCGAGGAACCAAACTTGAATGAAATCCATGCTTTTTCGGAAAAAAGGGTTTTATTACCGGCCTGTCATAACTATAATATCTTAGGTTTGGGAGCCAGTTTACGAGAAGAGAAGGGTTTTATGACACTCCTCTCGCCCAACGCGAGGGCGATCTCTACTTAGTGCTTGCGGGATTTTGAAATCATTTTATTTCTTAAACTTTGGTCAAATTGGGGAGGGGGAACAATAAAGGGAGATTCAAACTGTAAACATGTTACGTGTGAGTGCGTGAATAGTGTACTGTTTATATGGTAATGAGATAGCAGGAGATGACAGAATATGCAACGCAGCAGCACAACAACAGACTATTACGCTCGATACTCCTGAGTGCTCAGCAATGGACTTGAGCACTCAAGAACTGGTCTTGAGAGCCCAGGTACTGCTTCCTAGCAACCTCTCACATAACCTGATCTGGGCTCTGGAAGGACCAGTTTGCACCAAGAAGCTATAAAATATATGAATAGAGAACAAAACAGATTGGGGTACTGGAAGAATTCTTGAGCGCTTAGCACGACTCCAGCGCCCAAGTGTGGGCTTTTCAACAGATTCAAAATAAATCTATTTGTGTGATTGTTTCTATATAAAGACCAACTGAGGCTCAAAGGCAGAGACTGATCTGGGCCCAATGGCTTGTTTTATTTGGGAATAAGTGTTTGAACCACTTACAAATTGCTAAATAGGTACAACTAAACAGTAAACAGACCGTAGATGCCTCAGGCCTCACAAGGATGAATCTGCCATGGAAGCCGGAGGATAACAGAGCCGAGGACTCAGGAAAAGCTATTGGGCGCTCAAGAACCGGTCTTCTTGAGCACTCAAGAAGTTTTCTGGGTTCAGAGGTTTTGAACCTTTTCTTTTATTTGCAATAAAGGCCAACTGATCTCAGGGTCATTACGAGGAACCGACCTGAGGCTATATATGAAAACAGTAGGTGAGTAAAGATTTTCTACCTTTTCTTGGCCTGAAACAATGGTCTTTTTGTTGGAGAAACAGTGTTGTGTTCTTGGTTTGAGAAAACTTGGGCTAAAGTTTCAAGTAGAGGTTTTTGAAGTATTTTGAAGATTTTTGGGATTTTCTCTCTAAAACATGATTTATAGAACTTGGGATTGTGTTCTTCATTAGTTATTCTTTTGTATAGTTGGGAATGGGCGTCAAGAGTTGTCCGCCCCTTGCCCAATTCATTGATTTTACAGAGCTTTTTTTTTTGAAAAGCATTTTATAGAGCTTTTTGATGTGCGTGGAAGTGTATTCTTTTTATGACTGCCTTCTTTTTGTACATGGCTGGCATTCCCTCGTGTCTTTTTACTTACCGCTTATCTACCTATAGACACAACAAGGTCCTTTTACAAAACTCTCTCATTCCTAGATGGCTTACCAACTGGCTAAGAAGCAGGGACACGGATACGGGATACGGAGACGACAAGATACGGACACGTGGACATGTCATTTCTTCACAAATTGGGATACGGACACGTCAGGGATACGTCGAATATAAAATTTATTTGTATTATAGAGATATGTGATGAATTCATATAAATGACGAAATCTTTATTTCTATCGAATTTAAGAGCAATACAATGAAGATAAAAATTAGTAGTCTGCATGTAAGTATACATGAACTATGCATCGGTGGAAATTTTCACCTATGGCCAAGTTTTAAAAATTAAATTTTAAGCTTTTATGTGTCCTTGGCACATTCTAAAAGTTTTACCGTGTCCTAGAGCATCTACCATGTGTTTGAATAAAAGAAATACAAGAAAAGAATTAGACAAGTATTTAAGCATGTCCTACGCGTGTCCGGAGAGTGTCGTGTCGTGTCCGTCATCAACACATATCGGACACGGATATGTGAGGCCTATAGACGTGTCCGTGCTTCTTAGCCAACCGGAGTAGGCAGGAACATGAAGGAAGAACATTGGATATGAACGCAAGCTGTCATTCGTAAAAATGTGAGAAAATTTTTGGGTTAGACCAACTAGTCTATGAAGAATCATTAGGGATGGTCTTGATGATTCATGAAAAGGGCCGAATTGATGGTTATAAATGGAGTAGAAAGTTCCAGTTATGCTCTCTCTCCCTTTCTAATTTCTATTATTCCATATTTTTCTTTTGATTTTCCATAATTGAAGAAGTATGGAAGTTATATTCAACCTGTCAGGTAACAGTCCTTAGGTTTACATGCGAGTGCGAGTAACTCGAAGGTACAGAGCCTTTTCAGCATGTTGCGTGCGATATGATAACTTGTATTGCTAGTTGGGTATTTTGCGCATGGGGATTGCACCCAAATACACAATGTGGGATACCTGTTAACCCCTTCATTTTTTTAAGCTGAGCTTGTACGATCAAAACTTCTGATATGTTTGTCAATTAAGATATCCAAAATAGGTACAAATGTTCTGTTCAAACCTGACCTATTTATGGAATGCGCAAATTTAAGTATATTATGATATAGCTGCAATACCTAATTTATGTGTTATCATTTCCATGTCATATGATCATATCATCTATTGATTTGATCAGAGTTGCCATGACATGTACTATTTATTTGGTGAGACTATGAATATTTCAATGTCATGGCGTATTTCTGCATGTGCCTGTATCGTGTAGCTAAGAAAATATTCATGTACATTTACTGTATTATCTTCTCCATGTACTACATCGTAAGCTATTTCTCAATAATGCTTTCCCAAAATGGATCTAAGCTATTTCTCTCTGATTTGCAGGTCTTGAGTGAATTATGTGTATCTAAAGGTTCTGCTTGGGTATTAAAACCCGGCGACGGAAATCCTAAATAGTCTTTGGCCATTATCCACAAATCATAGGCTAAAGAAGAAAGGTACTTTCCAGTTGCTGGTTGTATTTCAACTTAAGTTTTTTTTAAATCAGTTTGCCTCTATAATATATTCATGAGCTGCATCTGGGGATTACACTCACTTGCATTAAATTGACGCTGCTGAATTCGTCCCTTGAGCTTGCTTTTTGCACACACCGACAATGCTTTCTGCCCAAGGGATTCTGATTTATTTTCTCGTGATTTTCAAGTTTATATTTGTGAAATGATGGTTATACCAATTTAGTTGTAGAAAAAACTAAACTTTGCACATGTTTCCATGATATGCTATCAATGGAATCATTTAGTACATGGAAATGATGAATCATATCATAGCGGGGGCAAAAACTTGAGTGTAGCTGCATTGGTTCACCATTTGCTGCGACCTTGATGGTGTCCTATACTACAAGGTTGAGTTTTAGGCAATGAAGGTCATTATCATCTGTGAAGGGCAGAGTAGGTAGTTGGGTGTCATCTGGTTGTTTTTTCAATTCTAGCATCAAGCTTGTTCACAAGTTCGTAGTGCAGGTGCGAGGGCCCGGGAGTTTGTAATTTCAATATTTATGTGAAATTATTTTCTGATTTTGATACCAAAATATAGTAGTAAAGTTATCGCAGTATCAAATTGTTTTGATGATATGCATATGCACATATGGTTTTTATACCAAGTAGTTTTCTATTATATCTTGTTGCGATATGTTTCACAATCACATGGTCATTGTTTCAACACTCTGTCCTTAATTTTGTTTTCGTCCTTGCAGATTTTGTTTTTCTCTTTTATTCTTCTATTTGCTCGCCGCTCCCCTATCCTGTAATTGAATTAAGGGGCATGTGCCACATTCTAGTTGGATGGAGTCAGAGCAAATGGGTCAATTTGCCTACTGAGAGAATGCGCGCTCATGCATGATCAAGGGAAAGTTTGACCACAAAAGAACAAACCAAGGAAATAAAGTAGTTTATAGGAATAGGACCCAAATGATGCTCAAGATAAGCTTAATTATGAACAAATGTGTCCATTATACGCTATCAGTGACTTCGTTTACATAGAGATGGTGATAAGTAAGAGCTTGCTGGGACCTGGAAGAGAGAGGGAGAGCTGGGGTTTGAGGAATGTGACCAATGAAAACGATGCCATACGTGGATCATAGTTTCACTTCTGATGCTTGTCGTTTTGAATGAAAGTTTCTTCTTCGCTAATTATTGTTCGTTCATTGAATACTAGACAATTTGATTGTTGCTTGTTTCCTCATGCAGATGACAAGTAAATGAGTTAATGGCTCACCAAGAAGGGCGATCTGTAGGATTGGTATGTTTCTGTTTGGTCTTTTGTATATACATTTGCACCGGTTATGGTTCTTGCAAAAGGATATGAGGCATTTGAGAAAGATAGGAAAGAGATTAAACAGTCGGATATTTTTCGTCATGTTTCATTAGCTAATTTATGATTGATTTTGCAGAAAACTTATCAGAAACATGTTTTTGGTTCACAGTTGTTGGAACTTGTTTTTTTTTTGGGAAGAATTCCCTTTTCACTGTTAATTCTTGAAAATCCCTTTGCTAAAAAACCATGTACTAAGAAACAACTTAGTGTTCTAGTTTTCAACAGGTAAGGAGCATTAGGATTTGTTGGCCCTTGGTTTTTTGATTTCTGCTTTCTTGTGCAGTCTCCTTAGTCATTCAGGATCTACGTATGTTATATTTGCTAATTTGCGGCTTGCTCTGAACGCTGATGAGAGACACGGTAGCAATGAATTGTTGCAAGACATAGTCGTCTGTATAAACTTATAAGTGATGAATACCTCCATTACTTGGGTGAAATGGAGATGTCTATTGCTTTTGCAAAAAATTAAAGTCATTTGGGGGCCTGAGGTTAGCAGTCGCAATAGTATGTTCGGCGATCAACGGTTCGGATTATTTTACATAACAGTATGATGTAGTAGTAGTAGATATATTCTACCAAGATATATCTCCTTTATTGGGGAAGAATCCTTCAAACTTGAACCTGCACACTTGCACGGTTAGGTTAAAAGAAAGAGATTGGCCATGAGCGGAATTAAACTAAGGATTTGGTCGACAAAAAATCTTAAGATTAAAATGTAGTATGATCATATTAAGTGTGATTTAATATGCACAATTAAAAAATGATGAAAGATGAGTAGAAAACTGTGACAACATGAACGAAATGATAGCTATTTCACAAGTATATTACTCCCTCCGTCCCTTTTTAAATGTGTTATTTCGTAAATCCAACTTATTAAAAAAACATCATCATTACACCTTTCACATCAACTTTTTCCTCCACTTTACAGTTTTCACATCAACTTTTACATTTACTTTCCAAAATTGTCCTTCACTTTACCCATTAACTCTTTACCCACTTACTTTTCAAAAGGGCAAAATGATAATTGTACAAACTTTTACCCATTTACTTTTCAAATCACACACTTATTTAGGGACAGCCCAAAATGGAAAGTTAAACACTTAAAAAGGGACGGAGGGAGTACATAATTTCAGTTATAGCTAGCTACTTGAAAAGTTTTCGTTCCAACTTTCGGAAAAGAAGATTTGACGTTTTTTGCAACTATATTTTAGTTTTACTTTTACAAAGGCCTATTAGGCACGGGCATGGGAGCATAGCACGACACTACATGAATTATGGTGTGTCGACTAGGGGTATGGGTGCAAATAACTCGAGTCAAGCTAAGTTTTGTAGTGTTCTAACTCGACTTGTTAATAAGTCGAGTCTGATTCATTTGCTAAACAAGCCTCCATAAATGAGTTGAGCCGGTAAGAAGTGGAGTATTCGAAGTTTAAAATGTTGAGCGTGGCTTGTTAATTTACTATATGAACTTAAACTTGAAGTTGAGCTTGAGCTTGACATGATTATTGAATGAGTCAAACGAAGCTAAGTCTTTAACAAGTTGCGTTGAATTGCTCGTGAGCATCTTGACTCATTTGCTACCTTATCCACAGCCTAGTCCAGGCCCAGAGAATTCCAACATATATATATATATATATAAACTTCTAGTCCACACCTCCCGTTAATAAGAAAAAAATGGTTTTTTTTGTGTTGCAAATTATTTTTGGAAAATCCGAGCCGTCCAATGTGTTCAGAAGGTGTTTTCAAGGGTCCACGCGAGAAATCTTCAAAAAAAAAATACCGGGAAGGGCTTGATCCAACAATTTTCGCAAAAACTGTATATATATATTTTTTGCGAAAACTGCTTGGATCAAGCCCTTCCCGGTATTTTTTTTTGAAGATTTTTCGCTAAGGACCCTTGAAAACACCTTCTGAACACATTGGACGGTTCGGATCGTCAAAAAAAAATTTGGATCATGGAGGTCCGGATACGGGAGGTCCGGACTAGAAGCCCTTCCTATATATATATATACGTACAACACAATACGACTAAGTTAATAAACAGGCTGGACTAATTAGCATGAAGTATCCTAGCAAGAAAACAAATGGATTACGTGGGAATGACATGACATGTTAATAAATGTACGAGACTTAGCACGGCACAAAACACGCTAGCCACTAAAACAAATGGCTCATGCCACATTGCACGCCGCTTATAAAAAACATACTGGACTTAGCACGACACAACACACACTAGCCAGTCAAATAAATACGCCATGGTGGCACTGCGCAACACTTGTGCAAAATAGACTGGACTTAGCACGACACAAAACACGCTGAACATGCAAATAAACGGAGACGTTGCAGGCACGACACGACTCGCCTGACACATTAAGAGACACGTAGTAGTGGACGGAGTTGTAAGCGTATTGTACGGATTGGCCCACATGCCTCTCACTGTCTCACACAGTTTAGTCAAATAGAACAGCTAAACGCGACACGCGTAACGAATCACGCCTTCTTCTTTTCGCCACCTCCCATAAACCAAACCGCCACCTTTTATTAGCAAAATCATTAAAAAAATACAAAACTGAAAATCCAACTATAAAAAACATTATCCTTTGACAACACGTGTCAGGACCTCACCCATAATAGATTTTAAACTAATTCCACGTGTCGAATTTCGTTCCACGTGGCATTCGTTCACTTGGTCTCCAACTCTCCAACTTCTATTTAAAGTTGGAACAACCAATGCCAATGCCATAACAATTCAAAACTGTTTTTGATTTCGAAGTTTACAGAAAGTGAGCGATCAATTTTGAAGGAAAAAGAAAAGAGAGAGAGAAAATGCAGACAGCGAAGAATGCAGCGGCTACCGCCATGGAGTCGGCGGCCAACGTCGCGGCCTCCGCCAAGGCTGGGAAGGACAAGACCATGGCCACTGCCCAAGAGAAGGTTTGTTTTCAGTTTTCCTTTTTATGGTTACTTTCTATGTTTATGATGTATGAAAAATTCAAATAACTGGATTGCTAGCTGCTTGTAGATACATCTGGATTTAGATCTGTACAAATTATGTATTTCCTATGGTTACTTCTATGTTTAATTCTCTGAATACACTTCTGATATAGAATTTCGTTTCATGTAAACTTCGAAATAATTGGATTGCTGCGAATTATGTATTTGCTCATATTTTTCTTTTGTGATTCACTGATTTGATGATAATATAGGTGGAGAGGATGACTGCAAAAGACCCAACGCAGAAGGACATGGCCACACAGAGGAAACAGGAGAAGATCCAGCAAGCAAATTGCAACAAGCAGGAGGCGATGGAGAACAACGCCGCCTCTCGACAAGCGGTCGCCAGCGGTGGGACTGCCAACTTCGCCGCTACCGGTCAATATAACAAGCCTGGCGCTGGGACGCAAGGCTACACCGCTGGTGGTGATGGGTTGAACACCCAAACCCGTCCGACTGGTGGACACAACCCGGTTAACATAACCGGGTCAAATGCTCCCGGGTATGGAACCGGGCAGAAAACCCATAACATCAACGATGTCGGGGCTAACACCGGTACGGGTTTGGGAGGTGCTGATGCTGTGTATCCGAATGATCCTATGGCTGGGACGCAAGGCTACACCGCTGGTGGTGATGGGTTGAACACCCAAACCCGTCCGACTGGTGGACACAACCCGGTTAACCTAACCGGGTCAAATGCTCCCGGGTATGGAACCGGGCAGCAAACCCATAACATCAACGATGTCGGGGCTAACACCGGTACGGGTTTGGGAGGTGCTGATGCTGTGTACCCGAATGATCCTATGGCTGGGCCGGACACGACCCTACATGCCAACGCTGCTGGTGGTCGGACTGGACAGGGCATCAACCCAGGTGGCCCGAATGATGCTCCGGGTACGGGTTATGGCACTGGTGGAACATACCAATAGAGGTTTTGTGAATGCCTGGTCTACACGTGTCCATGATCCTGTGAATTTGATGTAGTTTGTGTTTGTATTTCGATTTTCTGCAGTTTTTTTTTTTTTTTCTTTCCGTTTTTGTGTTTATTAATTATTAAGGTAGACTTGGCTACAGTTGAGGATTGTACGATATCTATTTATAAAGTTGTGTACAAACATATCCAATCGAACGGAATTTGTTGGCGTGAATGTTCACGATGGGTTTCAAGAAATGAACGATCTAACCCTCTAGTTGAATTGGAGGACATGATTTGCCTCCTCTTTATAAGAACCCTTCTACCTGCACAGATAGGAATGAATCGACCATGGACCGATGGGCTTCGGGGACCCAAGTGGGTCCCACACGGTCGATCCGAGCCATTCATTCATCTCAAAATCAAATTTCGAGGGGCCCACACGCAGATCAAGTCTATCGGACGTCCCTAAGTGCTCGATCCAAAATCACCCAATTTCGTTATCGATACATGGTCGGTTCATTCCATCTGTTCCCGTGGGATTTCCGTCTTTATAAACATACTAAACAGCAATCTTCCAAAAGAAGAGAACAGACAGTAACACAGTTTCCCCGAAGGAGCATTCCATAAGTTGTGAGATAAAAGTGACACGTTTATGAACCATTTTAAATTTACAACTTCAGATCTCACCCCTTTTAATTTATCCGTCCTCTCTATTCAAGAAATGATTCCGGTGAGGTTTGCCCTAATAAGCCAGGTTAACTTATTTTTTTGTTTTTATTTGATTTTCTTTTGCGTTTGTTAGTTTTACATCGATTTTTTTTTAGTATTATTAGTTCGTCTTGGTGAGAGGAATCAAAAAAGGTAAAAAATTATGACTAGAACTCTCAATTTTTTGAATAAGATCGAAAAAATTTATCTTTTTTTACTTATTTTTGTCTTTATTCAAAAAAAATTATGATTCGATCATAATTTTTTACTTTTTTGATCTCTCTCGCCGAGACGAACCAATAATACACAAAAAATTGATGCAAAACTAAAAAAAATAAAAAATAAATAAAGACGAAAAATTAAGTCAGCTAACTTTTTAGTCCAAAACACTTGGTTTTAGAGCTCTATCACTCTGTGTTTTAACACCTTTATCTACTATACAATATTTATGTAGAACTTAATTCTAAATGTATGGACTTATTTTTGTTATTGAACTAAGGGCTCCTTTGGCAAATAATTCATAATCCAGATTATTGGATTATTCATTGTCTTTATTCAAATTTTTTTTTTTTTTTTGCATTTGTTAGTTTTGCGTCAAGATTTTGTGGTTTCTGAATTCCTCTCGACGAGACGAATTTAGCAAGTATAAAATTATGGTCAAAACTCAATTTTTTTTAATAAAGCCAAAATTAATCCAATAATCCAAGTATTTTCGGCTTTATTCAAAAAACCGTTATTTTCACTTGAATATAACCCCATTTTTATTGTCATAACCGTGATCTTATAACATATTCAACAACGGTTTTATGTCCACACTGTGATTAGTGTAAAGCACGCTAGCAAGAAAACATTTGGACCACATTGGCGTGACGCGACAAGTAAATAAACGTACCGGTCTTAGCACGACACAACACGCTAGCCACTGAAACAAATAGAGGTATAAAAAGCGTGATGTTTTTGATTTGTTGTAGTAGTGATAGTTCATGCACAACGTTGTTGTAGTAATTAATGTTATTTCAAACCTGACACGATTTTAAGTTGATCGAGTTAAGGTCAAAATATCTGACACGTTATGTTTTGATACAAATCCGAAAAGACGAACAAAATACTTTCTTGTCGCGGATAGATAGATACAAGTGGCTAGCACGGTGTTGTTTAAACTCTGCCCATTTTCTCCACATCACACAGTTTCTCCATATTAAAACCGAGTTAGAATAAGGTTGAAGGGATCAAGAGAGAGAGAGAGAGAGAGAGAGAGAGAGAGAGAGTGAAAGAAAATGCAGGGGGCAAAGGAGACAGCATCCAACGTGGCGGCCTCCGCCAATTCCGGCTTGGAGAAGGCCAAAGCCACTGCCCAGGAGAAGGTCCTCTCTCTCTCTCTCTCTCACACACACACACACTTAATCCAGATTATTGGTTTTTTGTCAAATAATCCAAAAAACCGGTTTGATTTTTTCTTAAACTTAATCCAAATTATTCCCTCATTTGGCTAATAATCCAGATTATGGATTATTGGATTATTCGTTTGTCCTTATTCAAATTTTTTTTGCATTCGTTGGTATTGCATCAAGATTTTATACTTGTTAGATTCGTCTCGTTGAGAGAAATCCAGAAACCACAAAATCTTGATGCAAAACTAACGAATGCAAAAAAAATTTGAATAAGGACAAATGAATAATCCGGATTATTGGATTATTACCTAAAGCACTCTGATTTTTTGGATTAAGATTATTACCCAAAGCACTCTGGTTTTTTGTACCCCAAAAAACCAAAAATCTGGATTAAGTTTTTTACCCAAAGGAGGCCAAATTAGGTACCATATTGGGATTACAAGCACAAAAATGTGGCTTGAAGTTTAAAAAAGCTCATATAAAACGATAAAAATATCGAAAATACAAGCTATGTAGTATGTTGATTTTGGACGGCTGTGCATGGTGCTGTGCACCCCCTCGGCCGTTGGATCGTGTTTTGGACGGCTCGGATGTGTTTTGATTTTTTACCGTAAAAAAAAATCAAAATTAAAGGATAATTGCCGAACGCATCCGAGCCGTCCAAAACTCGATCCAACGGCCGAGGGGTGCACATCACGGCTGTGCACATCACCTCCCCCAAGTCCGATCTAAACTGGACCCCTCTAGTTGAATTGGAGGACATGGAGAGGATTTGTCCCCTTTTATGTAGTATTTTTTCGCCTTTGACAAATTTCTTAGCTTTTCGTTATAAGTTTGTACTTTTTAGCTTCTTCTCATTTAGATAAATGATTAATCTAAAAAATTAACCATGAATTCAACAAAAAGAATAAGAAAAGACAGACAAAATACAGAAACAAAAAAAATACCAGTATTTATCGTATTGATCCATGTCATCTGAAAAAAAGTTGGGATAAAATTCACTTCAATCAAATTTTACGGCGGATATTTAATTCATAACATTGAATGACAAAAGGGTAAATATTAGCTTAACAAAATAGCTTTGGAAATTTGGTTAAAAATTAGTTCACGTCAGATTTAGTAAAATATTTATTTAATCTGGGAAAAGTAACTTAATAATTAATATAATTGTAATTTTAATGCATGAAGGTGGAGAATACAAAAGGGTAAATATTAGCTTAACAAAATAGCTTTGGAAATTTGGTTAAAAAATTAGTTCACGTCAGATTTAGTAAAATATTTATTTAATCTGGGAAAAGTAACTTAATAATTAATATAATTGTAATTTTAATGCATGAAGGTGGAGAAGATGACAACACGTGACCCGGTTGAGAAAGAAATGGCACGAGAAAGGAAAGAAGAGAGAGTGACCCAAGTCGAGCTCCACAAGTAGGATGCGCGTGGGCACAACGCCGCGGCAAGGCAGACTGGGACCCATGACTGCGCCACTACAGGAACCGGAGCCCCGGATTACCTAACCGGGGAGCCCGGGCAGCCCACCCGCACCCAGACGGAGGGTGTGGTGGGTTCGCAGAACCCGCCCGGGGAGTATACTGGGACGGGAAGGGTCCCGATCCCTGACACTCAGACAGGTGTATGACCTACACCAGTGGCGCGTATGATGATAGAGTCCGCTAAGCGCGTGGAGCTGGAGTATATATATATATATATATAATGGTTATGTTTTAGTTGTGGTTTGTTTTGCATGTACAGTACTAGGGGGTTTGGTGTTTGTAATGTCTCTGTTTCTATACTGTATACATATAGTAATGAATAAGGGAAGAAAACCCATGGAATCAATCACCTCTTTTTTTCTTTTCTTTTTTTTTTTCATCAAATTTGCAAGAGAAGCTTTTGCGGTGTCCCTAGTAAGTTCTTTAAGTTTCGAACTTAGGATGTTTGTGTTTATCCTGCAACCCTATTACCACTTGGGGCACCTTAAGGGATTTGTTACTTTGTTGCATAATTTTTCAGGCTTTTTCCTACAAAACTGACTCAAATGTAACACTAATTTATTGCGCTTTACAGGATATGTCATTTTTTCACAACATGTCATTTTCTTACAACACATCAATTTGTGAAAGGAGTCCTAAATGTGTGGACTCTGGAAGATGCCCCTTAATTTGTCATTATTAGCAAGAATTTTAACTTAGGGATGGACCATCACTTTTTTTTTTTTAAACGGCGAAAAAGCTAATTTTATTAATAAGAAAATATTACAAAAACCTTACTTTACGACAATTAAATGCTAAACAAACTCTCAAAATGATTGACAAGATGACAACCCAACTACGTTGTCACCTTACTTTACGACAATCAAATGCTAAACAAACTCTCAAATGACAAGATGACAACCAAACTTAACTAAAGCAACAGATGCATAAAAAGAAAACACCCAAATTTGCATCACTTGTCAAATTTTAACTTCAAAGTAAATATGAAAGTGCCTAAAATCAAATGTGTACCCTAATGAAAGTGCCAAAAATCCAAGTGCACTACGAAGTCCAAACTTACCTCGCAACAGATGTCATGAAAAAGCCTAAAATCCTAGGGTACTCTATGAAAGTGTCTAAACCACTAAAACCCTATAATAGGAAAGTACACCCTAAACCTAAACTCTAGGGTACCCCTAAGACTAGGGTACCTTATGGAAGTGCCTAAAATCTTAAGGTACTCTATGAAAGTGCCTAAACCACTAAAACCCTATAATAGGAAAGTGCACCATAAACCTAAACTCCAAAAAAGAGTGACTTACCTTAGTGGTAATTAAAAAAAATGACTTACCTTATTGGTAATTAGATATCTCTTTTCTAGACCTAGAGGTAATAATCCCTAATAGGATCACCAACGCAATCTATACGTTAGAACAAAATTACTTCAGATATTTGTTTATTAGAAAATTAATTTATGAAAATTCAATTGAGACTTGGTGGCCCAAAATTTGTAATAATAAAGGTGGACCAACTTTTAATAGAGGAAGGCCCACGATATGGGCATAACGCAGACAAAACAAGGTAACCAAAAGCCCAATGGGCCACTGCAGCCAGAAATAGTAGCTGATTTCTTCCAATTGCGAGTGTTGGATACTACAAGCGTCGGGCTTAATGCCCAGTCACAAATTAACTTACATTCGTGAAAAACCGGCGGTAGCCCGTGCCGCACCCATTCCGTCTTTGATTAGAATGAATCAAAGTTACTAAAATCTAGACATGAGCATATGCATTAACAAGCTTAATATGGATATCACATAAAAATTTAGAATGATTGGATATCGATATGTAGGCAAATTTTATAGTAAGGACCTCCCGTAAATAAGAAAAAATGTAATTTTTTCACTTTAAAAATTGTTTTTGGGAAATACAAACCGTCCAATGTGTTTAAAAGGTATACAGTTTTTGCAAAAAAACTGTTTGGATCAAGCCCTTCCAGGTATTGTTTTTTAAGGTTTTCCGCGTAGACCCTTGAAAACACCTTCTGTATTTACAATTTTTGCAAAAAAACTGCTTGGATGAAGCCCTTCCCGTTATTTTTTTTTGAAGATTTCCGTTGTGGACCCTTGAAAACACCTTCTGAACACATTGGACGGTTCGGATCGTCAAAAAAATGGTCGGATCATGGAGGTCCGGAAGTCCGGAGTCCGGATAGGAAGCTCTCCCTCGATATGTATATTTTCAAACTGCATTTTTATGAAAACGAAATAGTTAAAAAAACCTTTGCTGGTGATTTTTTTCCCCACAAAACTATAAGTTAAATGATGACATATCAAATAGTTATGGATGTCTAATAAACCTTAACTTGTATACATAAGCAACGAAATGAATAAAATGAACTGTTTGAATCAAGCAACGGGACCCAGGATTGGGCACCAAAGCCGTGCACCACACAAGACACCCTAATACATACTCCTACCATCCTTTTGTAGTTTTCTATTATCAAACGTTGCGGCCGAGCTTGGTAATGTAGGCTTTGTACCTAAACACAAAAGATATTCCTTATAAAAAAGGAAGAAGATATTATTCTTCCTTAATGGAAAGGAGAAAGATTCCAAATCACATTATTAGGCCTTAAAATTCCCAAAACAAATACTCCAGCAGAATTTTCTTTGAAATGGACACCTCAAGCTTCGAAATATTTTCGTATTAATACTCTCTCTCCCCTATACGTTTTACAAAAGAGAGAGAGAAAGGAAAAAGCATGGCTAATTGGGATGAAATCCCTCGAGATCTATCATCTATGGAGGTTGATCTTACAAAAATCAATTACCGTAATTACTGATCATATACCTTTCAGTGGCGTTTGCAAATTATGGAGATCGATAGGTCTCGAATACCGTAAAAAATTAAATATCCCACTCCACGTTCCGGGTCTAATGTTTCCCGGCACTACCACCACCGACACCATCACCACCAACGGCGACAGCCTAACGCGCCGTTTCGTGGCCTTTCCAGTGGGCAAGAAAATCATTGCCAACCCATTAGAGCATGATTTTCCACTGTTATCGGTTCCTCATCAAAGCCTCTGTCGTGGGTCTCACAAAGGTTGGCTTATCATGGTAAACAAAAACCTGAGCATGTATTTGCAAAATCCTTTCACTGGTCGCCGTATCAATATACCTCCAGTGACTTCACTCCCAAGTCCTGGTGCATCATGGGCTCGCATGTCCGATTGGTACGTAGAAAAAGCGATCATGTCGGTAACTCCCTCTTCTTCTTCTTCTTCTTCTTCTTCTTCTTCTGTCTCGGATTGTTTTGTTATGATTTTCTTTGAACCTGGTGATCGGGTGGCTTTCTGTAAAGTTGGAGATAAAAAATGGAGACTGCTGAAGAATTCGGAGACATCGGCTGGAGATTACATAGATGGCATATACTATAAGGAACAGTTTTATATAGTTGACGAGTTTGGAAAAGACTTCACCTCAGCCCAGGGACGGACACACACAGGGGCATGGGGGTCACGTGCCCCCACTCAATTTCAGGATTTTTTTTTTTTTTACAAATAAGGGAAAACAAATAAGGAAGTACCCCATTCGGAACACTTATTTTCATAAACCAAAGTTTTGAATGGTCTTTACTTTAATTTATTTATGAAAATAAGGAAGTACCCCCCTTTCGGAAACAATGGCATTTCCAGAATTTTGATATTTCAATCTTATCAAAATCTCATCCCCCCACTTTTAGTACAAAGGCGAAAAACGACACGTTTTTCTCCGAAGAAAAGAGGCAAAAGACAATCTTCCTGTACTTGAAAAGATCATCCGATTATACCATTATGCTTAGAAAAATCCAAGGAACAAATACCGGGACTTTTTATCGGTCAAATTGAAACTTTCCGAAAAAAAGATACTTTTCCATACTTAACCAGATTTTCGAGTAGCAGACAGGGGTGTCTCGATCAAGAGAGGCGACCCGATGGTGACACAACCGATACCATTTGAGTCTCGGATGAGAGATGATAATGAAGGAATCGATTATGATTCCCCAAGATATTGGAAGACGACGAAGATAGATGTCGGCCCTTTGAAAAAGGGAGTCCCAAAATCAGCTTCCTAAATTTTGGAGTATCATTTAGTTTACTTGCTCTTGACTTTAGCATTGGTGCCCCCGCTGTGAAGAATTCCTAGATCCGTCCCTGCCTCAGCCACAGTTGAAGGAATTCTATCCACAAAATCCACACAATGATATAAATTATGTGGAAAAGTGGTACTTGGTCGAGTGTGGCGGTGAATTATACGAAATCTTGAGAAAAACTACGATGACTTTTGGTTTTACGAGTTTGTCTGATCACGGTGAAGAGGATATAAGTGATGGCGAAGAAGGTGTCCATATCAACAACGATAGCGATGATGAGATGGAAGAAAGAAAGAGCGAATCAGAGGAGTTCGATGATTTTGATTATTATACTAATTATGTGGCTAGAACACGCAATTTAATCAAACGAACCATTCAGTTTCAAATATTCAAGCTGGAGACTTCAGAGTCGAAGTGGATTCGTGCAAAGGATTTTGATGGTGGGGCAGTATTTGTGGGGTACAATCAGTCTTTTGCGGTATCAAAATCAGATTTAAGTAGGGGTTACGAAGGAGATCAAATTTACTACACACATGATGATAATCAAAGTCAACAACTTGGCGTTCGATCAGGCCATGACATGGGTATCTTCAGTTTACACGACTCTAAGTTTGAACCTCTTTGCTCAACCAACTCTGAATCAACAAAGCCGCCTGTAGTGTGGATTACCCCATCCGATGGTACGCACCAGCACTAGCAATAGTTAGGCCCAGAGCTGGCTTACAGCATAAGTCCACCACCAAACCGTCGTTTTGGGCCTTAAAAGAATTGTTAAAAATAGGGGGCCAATATATATATATAAGAAGTTTCCTATGAGGGCTCCTTCACGCGATCCAACTGCTCATAACTGTTTTCCCGCACTTTTTCTTTTGAAAGGAGCCCTCATAGGAAACTTCTTAATATATGATCCAACTATTTGTTGTTTAAGCCTACTATAAAAGTGCGTGAAAATTAATATGTAGATGATGAATTTTGAAGTATTTCTTTCATATTTTTTTCAGGTTAATTTTGGGGCATAGCAGTGGACTTTGAGGCACTGTCGGGACCTGCTGTTTCATTTATTTATTTATTTCTATTGCTATTGTCAAAGAATGTTTTGAACTTTTATTATTAGAACCACGCACGGTCCATTCTCAAATCATAAGGGCCCTGTTCGGTTAGGGGGTTTAGTTTTGTTGACATCATCATTTCCCTCATTTCTCCCTCTATCTCTCTCCACTCATTACACCTGCTTACATCATCAAAACTAAACTAAACTACAAACCAAATACAGCCAAGGAAATCTCCGTTCAGATAAAAAGTTCTTGAAATGCATCTATTATTTACGTTTTTACGTTAAATTGTTTTTCATTGAACAACATGCATCTGTGATTTTACAACTCCATATAAATATTAATCTCTTCTTATACGTGCGGGTGCCTGAGCGCGCATCTCAATAGTCTAAAAGTATTTTGAACGGTTTAGATTTCCCCCCCTCTCTCTCTCTCTCTCTCCAAAATCTGAAGTGTCCAAAATATTTTTGGACTGCCAAAAAACGTGCTAGAAACTTCCATGTGATCTCGGCCCGCATCCAAGTTTTTCTCCTCAACTGCGGCGTGTAATGCTACCTAAACTCAGAAGATATTATTCTCGTTTGTTTCCATAATGGAAGAATCCAAATCATATTAGGACTTATTAAACTGCCAAAACAAATACTCAGTAGAATTCAATTTATAGCCCAAACAATAAATAACCATATTGAGAATTAATAACACATCAAGCTTCTAATTTTTTTTTTTTCCTGATTCTCTCTCTCTCTACGTTTTCACAAGGAAAAAAAGAAGAAGAGAGAAGGCCGGAAAAAGCATGGCTAATTGGGATGAAATCCCTCGAGATCTATGGTGGTTGATCTTACAAAAATCAATTACCGTGATCACTGATCTTATACCTTTCAGTGGCGTTTGCAAATTATGGAGATCAATCGGTCTCGAATACCGTAAAAAATTAAATATCCCACTCCATGTCCCAGGTCTAATGTTTCCCAGTACGATCACCACCGCTACCAACACCGACGGCGCCACCATCACAACCACCGGCGACAGCCTAACGCGCCGCTTTGTGGCCTTTCCAGTGGGCAAGAACATCATGGCCAACCCATTAGAGTATGATTTTCCATTGTTATCCGTTCCTCATCAAAACCTCTGTCGTGGGTCTCACAAAGGTTGGCTTATCATGGTAGACAAAGACATGAGCATGTATTTACAAAATCCGTTCAGCGGTCGCCGGATCTGTCTCCCTCCGGTGACTTCACTCCCAAGGTTAGGGTTTCGTAAGTCCAAGTGGGACGTACATAAAGCGTTCATGTCCGTAACTCCGGACTCTTCTTCCTCTTCATCTTCTCCTCCAGTCTCGGATAGTTTTGTCATGGTTTTCTATGGAGCCGGTGATAGAGTTGCTTTCTGTAAAGTTGGAGATCAAAATTGGACAAAACTAAGGAATCTGGAGTCATATGCATATTATAGAGATGGTACATACTATAAAGAACGTTTCTATATAGTGGGTGAATGTGGAAGAATTTGGGTTTCCGATCAATTGACTTCTCCACGGCCAAAATTGAACGAATTCAGTCCAGATCCGCCGCTCGATCTTCGTTACTTCCGGTGGTACTTGGTAGAGTGTGGTGGTGAATTATACCAAATCTTGAGAAAAACCCATTATGACGGCTATCATAGTGAGGCTATTGGTGGTGGTGTCGTGGTGAAGAAGCAGGAGGAGACGGTCGTATATATCGACAGCAGCGATAGCGACGGTGATTATGAGAGGGAAGAAAGAAATAGTGGAAGTTGCAAATTTGATGAATTTGACTATGACAATAGTTACTATGGTGGAGCACGCACT